>JABWTJ010000044.1:3504160-3992297 GCA_016801875.1 Solanum sitiens | reverse complement strand
ATGCAGATCGTCAGATTTTTCCCCACTCACGTGGATGCAATTTTATGCTCTATTTCTGAAAAAGTATGTGCCCCGGACTTTCTGAGAACATAAGAAGGATGAGTTCATTGCGTTAGATCAAGGTGGTATTATTGTAGCTACTTATGAGGCTAAGTTCTATGCTTTGTCCAGGTATTGCATGTTCACATGACCTCTGCAAGAAAAAGTTTTAATGAGGCAATCGATTTTGTGAAGAAAATGGAAGGAGTTAGACGTGATGGACAAGCTAAGGATTTTTCTAAGAAATCCAAGAGAAAAGGTAACTTCCAGGGTTCCTACTCCAGAGGTAAAGGTAGGCCGACACTTGTAGATCGGCTAATTCAGTCCACCATGCCCGCTTCTAAAGGAAATCACTCAGGAACTCCACAGCAGAATTTTATCCAAGATAGTTAGGGAGCCACATCTTCGGCTAAAGTTAGACCATTTTTTCATCATACTTTATATAATTGTGGAGATTCTAGGCATATGAGTAGATATTGTCCACATCCGCACATATTAGACCCCATGTAGAAGCAAATTAAGGCACTGGTACCCGCGGTTAATGATAAAAATGGTAGAGAACGTCCACGAGGTGGGCGGGGGAGGGATCAGCGAGGTTGTGAATGTCAGGGAAATGGTAATGCGGGCAGAGGAGCAGTTCAGCTAGGAAAGAAGGTGGTATGTCAAGATGATAGGGCTCCGTTTTATGCTTTTTTTATGCAAGACTAATGTGGAGACATCTAATGCACTAATCACAAGTACTATTTTTGTCTCTGACCGGATGGCTAATCTATTTTTTTATTCGAGTTCTACCTTTTCATACGTGTCAGTTCAGTTTGCCTTGGTATTTGATGTGGTTTGTGATATACTTGATGCCCCCATACATGTTTCTACCCTAGTTGGAGGGTCTGTCATAAACACCCATGTGTATCGTGTTTGTCTTGTTATGTTTTTGGGTTTCCAAACTTGGATTGATTTAGTTATTTTGGATATGACTGCTTTGATATAATCTTAGGCATGAATTTGTTGTCCTCCTATTATGTTGTGCTTAATTGTAATACTAAGTTTGTGACTCTAGATATTCCGGGAAGGCAAAAGTTAGAGTGGAAACGTGTGTACAAGCCTAAGCCAGCGAAGGTCATTTATATTCGGGCAAAAGAAACTGGTGGGGCAAGGATATTTAGCGTATTTGGATCATATTCAGGATGTTGAGGTGAAGTCTCCCCTTATTGAGTCTATTCCTTTAGTATCTCAATTTAGAGAAGTGTTTTCTTTTTATTTGCCTGGTGTGCTTCCGGATAGAGATACATATTTCTGCATTGACTTGGAACCTGGTACCTGCCCCATCTTCATTCCTCTGTATTGTATGGCTCCAGCAGAGTTGAGAGAGCTTAAAGCTCAAATTTAGGAAATTCTTGATAAAGGTTATATCCATCCTAGTGCTTCCTTGTATAGTGCCCCTATCTTGTTTGTTAAGAAAAGGATAGTAGTATGAGAATGTGCATAGACTACCGACAGTTGAATAGGGTCACCATTCAGAACAAGTATATATTTCCTCGGATAGAGGACCTTTTTGACCAGTTGTGGGGTGCATCAATTTCTCTAAGATTGATCTAATGTCTGGTTACCATTAGTTAAAAGTTAGTCATGAGGATGTACTAAAAACGACATTCAGGACCCGCTCTGGGCACTATGATTTTCTAGTGATATCGTTTGGGTTGACAAATGCTCCTTCGGTTGTCATGAGTTTGATAAATGGTGTGCTCAAACCATTGCTGGATTTGGTTTTGATTGTTTATGTTGATGACATTCTAGTTTATTCAAAGAGTAAGGAAGAGAAAACTGGCCATCTGTGTATAGTTCTAGGTGTTCATGGGAGAGAAAGGTTGTATGCTAAATTTTCTAAGTTTGAGTTTTGGTTGACCTCAGTTGCCTTTTGGGGAATGTGGTTTCGAATGAAGGGGTAATGGTAGATCCCCAAAAGATTGGAGCAGTCAAGAACTGTGTTCGACCTAGCTTTGTAACTGAAATTAGGAGTTTTGTGGGGCTCGCCATCTACTATCGTGGGTTTGTAAAGAATTTTGCTTCTATTGCCTCGCAATTGACCAAAAAGGAGGCACCTTTTAAGTGGAGTGACAATATGAAGAGAGCTTTAAAAACTTGAAGACTCTTTTGACCACAACATGTATCTTGGCACTACCAGTGGAAGGTAAAGTTTCATTGTTTATTATTATGCTTCACATTCGAGCTTGGGTGTTGTGTTGATGCAGGATAAGAATGTTATAGCTTATGCATCGTGGCACTTGAAGGTACATGAGCTCAATTACCTGACGCATGATTTGGAGTTGGACGCGGTAGTGTTTGTTCTTAAGATCTGGCGGCATTACCTTTATAGTGTCAAGTGTGAGATATTCATCGACTACCGTAGCCTACAACATGTATTTACTCAAAAGAAATTAAATCTGAGAGAACGAAGGTGAATGGAGTTACTCAAGGATTATGATGTGACCATCCAGTATTATCCGCGTAAGGCTAACATGGTTGCAGATGCATTAAGATGATAGGTGGTGAGTATGGGTAGTCTATCTTGCTTGAGTGTATCCAATCAACCTTTGGCCAGGGAAATTCAAGCTTTGAAGTCTAAGTTCATGCGGTTGGGCATCTCATAGATAGGTTGGGTGCTATCTAGCATTGAGGTTAGGCCCACACTCATTTTGGAGATCAAGGACAAACAGTTTGAGGATGAGAGTTTAAATGAGCTCAGAAAGAAAACTGTGTATGGCAAGGCACAATATGTAACATTAGATGCCGAAGGTGTGCTAGGTTTTAAAGGAAGAATTTGTGTTCCCCGAGTGGATGACCTGATTCAGAAAATATTGACTTAATCACATGGTTTGTGGTATTATATCCATCTGGATGTGACCAAGATGTACCGTGATTTGAAGCAATTGTATTGGTTTCCTAGAATGAAAGAAGATATATACGAGTTTGTGGCTAAGGGCCAAAACTGCAACAAGTAAGTATGTGAACCAAAGGCCTGTAGGTTTGTTAGAAAAAATGCTAATTTCGGAATGGATATGGGAGAGAATAGTTGTGGATTTCATGGTGGGTCTCCCCAAGACCTTGGGAAAGTTTGATTCCATTTGGGCGGTAGTCGATAGACTGACTAAGTCATCCCACTTCATTCCAGTCAAAATAGACTATAATGCACAACAATTGGCTAAGTGTTACGACCCAATTTCGAAAACTAAAAATGTTTCGAAGCCTATTTCGCAACTTCGGCCAATTTTGTTAAAGTTATTGAAAAAAAATTGTAATTTTAGGAAGTCGCCACTTACTTTTTTAGGAAAAAAAATAAGAAAACCATTCAAAATGAACTATTTTTAAAAGAAAAACATTTAAATAAACCAGAGTCGGGTAAGGGTTCAATTAATTTTCTAAGGAAGGGTTTAGGCATCTTAGAAAATCTGCAAACACGCGGTTTACCAACGAATTTAAAAGTTTGGCTAATTTTATATATATATAAGAGTTAATTATTAAAATCTTGTTTGAAACTTAGATAAAAATCTTTTGATACTTTGCAAGATCTCAAGAATAATCCTTAAACTTAAAACTTTTATCCATATTCATATTTTGAACCATACAAATAATTCAACACATAAGCATGGATTATAAGACTTTGTTTAACAACTATGAAAGGAAATTAAAGATCCTTAAGTCATTGATACAAAGTTCTAAGTTAAATTAAAAGACAACTAATTTAGTTTTAAAAACTTAACAATTTTATCCTATTCAAAAAATTGAACTAAATAGTTAGTTCAAACTTGTAAACATGGATTCATAGCTTTTTAATAACTATGAAAGAACATAATAGGTTCTTAAGTTATTCTAATAAGCGAAGCAATCTAACTTAAAATGAGTCAACGAGTGATAAGAAACAAGAAAAACGATTTAAAAAATAACATTGATAACTCTAATGAGGATTCATCTAGTTCAAAGGCAAAACAAACCAAAAAAAGGTTAGTAAGATCATAAACACACCATATAAAAAAAAGTTAAATGTAAATGAGAGAATAAAATATGGGCTTCCCGGCCCTTAATCCACTCCTTGTTTGCTGCTGCGCATTTTTCAGTGGACTTTTGAGAGTCCAAAATTATCATTTTTCAGCCTTTTAAAGGCTACAACTGCTGCTGGTTTACTTGGGTTTTAACCCAATAATACTAGCTTCCTTTTCCCGACTCAGATGAGGTTGATTCGAAGAGAGGAAAGTGCAGGAAAGGGGAGTCCCAATCGGACTCAAATAAGGAGAAATCATGCAAAGAAAACGAAAAAATAAAAAATAAAGATTAGCAAGTGATTTAATAAGACCTATGAACTACAAACCTTAAGGACATATTCAACATCAATAAAGATAACACATAGGAATTAAATGATGTCCAACAAATTACTCTCTAACAGAATGCACCTCTTGTTTTCCTAATGATCGAGCATGCCCATTAAGTTAACCACATAGCTAGTTTTCTATTAATCACAATTCAACTTAAAAATATACAAGATTAGCAATGAAGATTTACTTTAAACAAAAGCTAAAAAATGGTTGGATTTGAAAAAGAATCACTAACAATAAAAGTTGCATCTGACTTAACAGATAAATAATGAAAAAAAATCAACACCAACAACTTTAACAAAAGAGTAGGGGAAGAAATAGACATGTTTGTCATTTTCTCAAAGATAAGTTTATCATGCAACTAAAAGATGAAGGATATTACTCAAATTGAGTTAAAACATAAGAATTGAAGAAGCAAATATTTAGAGCTAAACTAAAGGCAATGTTAAAAGAGCCAACACAAATTAACATTTTCCATGAAGGCCAAGAGTAGTGGCATAAACGAGCTTGGCTCTCTCCAGGAAGATTCGAAAATAAAATAGCTCGAGTTCTTGTAACTTAACAGGTAATCCAAAGAAAATCCCAAACAAGGATATTATAGCCTTCAGATTTGAACTAAATCAGAAATTTTAAACCAAAACAAATGACAACTTGGCTAACTAGGGGTACAAGTAGTTTGCTGTCACAGGAAAAACAAAAGGAAAACAGTAAATACAAAGAGATGCATTCAATTTTTGTAGGAGTAAAAGAAGTATCCAAATCAAGTACCAATCTTTTCTAATAATACGAAGACTAAACCCTTGGAGAGCTTAAACATCCATGGCTCAAAAATAAACAATTAGAATGATATGATTTCAGAAGGTAAAACCACTAAACATAACAAGTAACTCTTTTTTAAAGCATACTACGGCTATTGTAAAAAAACGAAACCTTAAGACCACAGATTCATGAAACAGAGCACATCAAGCTAATTTTGAAGAAAAAAAAGAAAAATAATGCAAAGATATATGGCAAGCGCTTCAGATTCAAACGGATATATGGTCCTAAAGGAAGCAACACGTCAAGAAGATTTAAACTAAAAAAAAATGTAAAACATCTTTCATGAATCTGGAATCACATATATGAGACAAATGAGACAGAGGACAGTCATGCATAAAGATGATACAGTGAAGTCGTCAACTACATATTAGAAAACACACTAACGACTAAAAACTCGAACCATTGCCAAAATGAGTTAACTACCATTTTAATCCCATTTCATATATCACGAGATGAACTAACACTTAACTAAACGAAAGCACAACCACTTCATCAAATGGATTGTGAACCAAAGTAAAGTAAGGGAAGACAGAAAATTACCCTTTCCGGAGCAGCGAACTGGACGAGATGACGAGCGGAGGGCAACGAGCTTTCACCACTAAAACACAAACTAGACAACAGACGATAAGCCTAGGCAGCAACTAAAACTCGAACCAACTTAAAGAACTGTGATGATCGAGCTAGAAGGACGGAAACTGACTCTTCTTTCTCTCTTTAAAATGTATTTCTTATATATCCTATAGCTAATTTGCTGTATCGTTCTCTTTCTCTGTTTTGAATTCCCAACCCTTCTCTCAGTGAAGAATCACCCACCCCCAATGAATAAGAAAGAAGGTATTTATTGGAGGAAATAGGGCAGACTTGGGGGGAAACATATGAGGGTAGAATCGGGCTAAAAAAAAGAAGGGTCAAAATTTGAATTTCCAAACGGAATTCTATCCAGAGCTAAAGCATATTCCCAATGATTCTTGCAATTTCAACGGATTGAAGGCGAGATGCAGGTCTAAGATCAACCCATCGTCCTTCGAATGCTACGTGGATCGATCTTGAGGCCACAAGGACGAATTTGCAGCTAGAATCGGCGCTGGAACAGTACTAAGCGTACTGTTTGTCGAGGGAAAGTAAGAAGACGATAACGTTGTACGCGTCTGTCGATTGACGCCGTGTAATCTCCGTCTGCTGGCTGTGAAGACACTGTGTATGGAAAGAAACGTTGTTGAGTTCCTTTTGATTAATAGAAATGGGCCGGGTTATGGAATTGAAGGGCTGTTATGGGGTGTTAGTAAAATTTGGGCCGGTTGGGCTGAAGGGAAAATGCCCAAATTTTGTTTCTTAAAGGTTTAAAATGAGGTAAATGACTAAAAGAAATATAGCCAAATTGAATTTAATTTGTAAAATTGGCTAAATTCAAAATAAGATGAATTTAGATAAGATTAATTAACAAGCTTCTTAAATTTAACAGATTGAAATAACTAACTTAATCAAAGTATTCATTCAAAAATATTAACTATAATTTAAACTAAACTAATAAACAAAATATTTATCTAAAAGCAAAATCTTTTGAGATGATTTTTGAAATATTTACAAAATATGATAATTATATACAAGATTATATAAAACATATATATTAATTAAAAAATTATAAAAATACTAAAACTATTTAAAATATCTTTAAAATATTTTGAATTTTATAAAATCAGTTATTTCAAGTCGTTTAGAATTTAAGAAATTCAAAATTTAATTCCAATCATGGAGGGTCAAAATTGGGTGTCAACACTAAGGTGTAAGTGAAAGAGATAGTAAGGTTACCCGGAGTGCCCCATTCTATCATCTCGGACAGTGGTACGAGTTCACATCTAAGTTTTATGGGAAAATGCATGAGAAGTTTGGCACGCAATTCACTTTTAGCACAGCCTTCCATGCGCAAATGGATGGACAGTTAGAGAGAATTATCCAAGTGTTAGGACATGTTGAGGGCATGTGTGATTGACTTTGGGGGACATTGGGATAAGTTCCTACCTTTGTGTGAGTTTTCCTATAATAACAGTTACACTCCAACATTGAAATGGCGACGTTCGAGGCACTTTATGGGAGAGGAAGTAGATCACCCATAGGATGGTTTGAGGCTGGAGATGTGAAACCTTTTGGAGTTGACTTAGTGAAGGATGCTAAAGATAAGGTAAGATGCATCCAAATAATAAGTTTCTAGAAGCCCAGAGTAAACAGAATAAGTACGCATACCATAAGGTAAGAGACATAGCATTTCAGGCCAGTGAACAAGTTCTTCTTAAAGTATCACTCCTGAAAGGGGCGATGCGATTCGGCAAGAAAAGCAAGCTTAGTCCTCAATACATTAGACCATTTGAGACTCTTGAATGTGTAAGGTCAATGGCTTATAGGTTGGCCTTACCTCCTAGCTTATCTAGAGTTCATCCAGTGTTTCATGTATCCATTTTGAAGAAGTATCATAGGGACAGAGATTACATCATTAAGTAGGACACAGTGTTATTAGACAAGGACATTCAGTATGTGAAGGAAATGGTGCAATTCTTCATCGCGATATCTGGAAGCTGAGGACCAGAAAGATTTAGGACGTGAAAGTTCAATGGAACATCGTTCGATTGAGGAAGCTACTTGAAAACACGGGATAGGACATCCGAGACTAGTATCCTCAGTTGTTCAAAAATTCAGGTACTACTCAATCCTTACAATAGCAAATTTTAACTAGTTTAACCACTCGGGGACGAGTGATGAATAAATTGGTATCTATTGTAACTACCTATTCTCGTCGTTATAGAAAAGCCAATTGGAAAAGAAAATTGGCCAGAAAACTTTTGAGTAGTGACTTGAGAATTCCAAGCCTAGTCAAGATTCGATGAAATCTAAGTCATGTGAGGTCGAGGGAAATAGGATAATGGATGAGAGATTTAATAAAAAAATTGGATCACATGTTAGATAGCTAAGACGTTAAGTAACCTGTATGACTTTATGGAATCAAATTCGGGCGAGTAGAACTCCTGAAACTAATCTTAGCATGAGCAGGTAGTTTTTGAATGTCATGGGTTGAAGGTGTGTTGTGAAATGGGGTTTTGAAACTCTAAACCTGACGTTTTATTTCTGTTCAAGCCGCCAGGGCGGGGCCTCTATGGTGGGATGGGGTCCGCGGTAGCGGCCTAGTCGTGAATTGAATCGATATTAAAATCCAAAAATGTTATTTTCTGCAAAGTTTCATTCTTGAGAGCTAAGGGACAACCCTGGGCTATTTCTTAAAGGTTTTGCACGACTTTTGCTGCTAAAGGTAAGGGTCCATTTTTTTATTCGTAGAATGTAATTTCATGGGTAATTTTCATTGGGGAGGGTTTTGGCCTAAAGATAATGGTGGGAAAAACCCTAGTTGTACCTTGGGATCATGGGTTTGCCCTAGGGTTGATATTGTTGATTATAATTTGGCTAATTAGGCCTTGTTTTTTTTATCCTTGCATTAATTTGTTGTTTTTAGACCACGAACAGGCAGAGAGAATCTGTAAAGGGAAGATTCAAGTGCCTTAGGGGGATTCAAGGTAAGTAATGGTTTGATTTCATGATTTCTTGATGTATGTTGGTATTCGCTTCATTGTAATGCATGTATGTATGTGAATGTAGCAATATTGATCAAACTAAATGAGAATGAAAGAAGGATTGTATTTGATGAATCAACACTTAATTGTATAATTATCAGAATGTACATAGTGATTGTGATTGTGGTATGTTGAATGGATCGGGTGTCACGTTCGACACACAAACTGGGAGAGGGTGTCACGTACCAACACATATATTTTATCAGGTGTCACGTACCGACATATGTTGAAATGAATGTCACGTTCCGACACACTAACTTGGATCGGGTGTCACGTTCTGGCACACTTACAGTTTGGGTATGGGTTTTATGGGAGGACCATTGTGCTGACATACCTGATTGTTATAGAGAATGTGGATTGTACATTGCTCTTGAAATGATCATATATATGTGTGTGTGTGTAAATATATTCTATATATGCATGTTTTCTTTGTTATGACTGCTTATGTAAGTTTTGCTTACTGGAATAGCCGTGTGATCCTACCAGTACAATGTGGTTGTGTACTGATACTGAACTTGCTTGTTCTTGGTTGAGTACAAGGCATCTTCAGGAGGCTATCGATAGACCTCAACTGGGAGAACACTGATCGATACCGAATTTCAAGGGTTAGCCAGTTCTTTCAGGATGCCATGGAGTCCTTCCTTTTGTTTAGTTCATTTCTTTTTGGACTTAAACTGTTTAGATATTCTTATGTTTGGTTGGGATTGTACCCTTTCTCTTAGACTTGTTGGTTAGTAGTTTTGGTACAATAACTTTCAGATTCTAGGGGTTATTTCCCCATTATTTTTAGTTCATTAGTTGTTTGTTAAGACTTTCGAAGTTAATGGAAACTCTGTATTAATTATTTAGTTATTTAAACATGCTTCCGTAGCTTTAAATATTTAGTTGTTGGTTCAGTTTCTCAATTGTCTTATAGTTATGGTTCTCCCACCGGAGGGTTTGTGTGGGTGTCACTCACGAAGGTCTGGGTCATGACGTGTATATACATAACTTAGTGAATATTTCAAATATATACCTCTAAAATGGATACATCCATCTTATTTGAACTGGACCCCAATGGAAAGATCTTCTCCAACTTAAGAAAACCCCATGGAAAAATCTTCTCCAACTTAGTAGTAATAACAGGAATATTTTCCTCCATATTGTCTAAACTACTCTCCAACAACTTTCCCAAACACAAATCTTTAAAAAGGAAGACTATATTTGTGAATGGTTTTCATATCTTTTCGGGTAGAGAACTAAAAGCGATAGGAATTAAAATTTTCATGAATACATGACAATCATGACTTTTCATACCTATTGATTTTCCTTCATTCATATATGCCCGCTTTTCTAAATTCGAAGGATAGCCCTCCGGCATTCTCAAATTATTAACCCACTCACAAATTTTGCGTTTCTCGTCCAATGTGAATGAAAAAACTGGCTTTGGGCTTACCTATTTTACCATTTTGTAATTCCTACACCATAACTCTCTTCTCCTACAATACTCCTTTATGCCCATTCTAGCTTTTGGATTTTATTTTGTCTTACTCTTAACATCCATCACTGTGTTAATTAAATTATCAAAAAAAGTTCAATGGATCACATTAAGATTATGTCGTAGAAGATTTTCCTTCTAATACGACAACTCCCAAAATATACTTTGTTTGGTCCAATTATGTTCAACACCATATCCAGGAAGTGTCACAACCCAGAAGCATACCCTAGAAGATAGGGTACAATCTTGGATTGTAACCGGCGTCGTCGACCTCTCGGAGGTCTAAGACAAGCCTCTCATATCATTCATTGCATTGGCATAGTAAATTTAGCGGAAAATTTAAAACTTTTCATAGCACGTCATATGCTAGAAACATCACATCGTATATATATATAAAAGATAAATCATAATACATATTTAGACACTAAGTCTCTTTGCCTTGTTAGACTCAATAACTTTAGAATACATTAGGGACACGGCCCAATACGATACCTTACATAACTATACAATATTTAAAGACTTCATATTAAAGACATAAATAGGACATCCTTGAACTTAAGGATTCCTTTCCTTGAGCTTGAGAAAACCACCTATCAAGCTCCTCAATCAAAGATCTCCTTTAAGCCTTCCATAACCTACACTTTGTGTAAAAAGTAAAGAAGAATGGGATTAGCACAAGAATGTACTAAGTATGGCAACCATGCAAAAACATGCATTAAAAAGGGACATTTCCTTTGAAATCATACTTCATGCCATTTTGAGTAAATCATCATAAAACCTTTATCAATATCAGTTATACCATCCACTTACTTCATAGTAACACAATCAAAGGCCAAACATCATAGAAAAGCACATATAGAATATAAGTACACATAGAGGTCACTTTACAGTAAACTCACCTTTCTTAGCACTTAACTCTTTCTTTCAATTCATTAACCTCCTAAGTAATCCTTTAGGGATACTTGGTGCAATGCATCACCTTAGGAACATAAAAGAATACCATACATAGCATCTACACAAAACAACACATGCCATCATAGAAGTATAGTACAACATAAACATAGTCAAACCAAGACTACAATATCATACATAAAGGACACATACATAATCATAAGCATTAGGACACCTTCCTAAGACTTCCTAAGGAGTCACTTGTGCAATGTCTAGATGGGTTCATTACTTCCATCTATCCTAAGTAACTTACCTTAAGTCCTCCTAGTTAGGATCCTATTCAATTACTTCCATTGTCCATTTTACCTTTAGGGAAACCATAGCCTTAATCGACACTAAGACCATGGGTGCAAATCATGGAATTTGGTGTTGTAGAGCCTTACACCAAAGGAAGGTGTTACTACCTAGCCAAGGTAGAACATTAACATACATGCTAGCATATCAAGTGAATTCACTTTGCTAGATCCTATGTGTCAAGCATAGTTATGGAACTAAGAGATAGGTATTCCCTCTATATACCATTTGGTAATGGGGCCTCACCTCATGAGATAACATGAGTGAATATTCCTCAAGGAAAGTCAACACTTCATGTAAGTACATAGGTGAGTATTCCTCTAAGGGAAGTCAACACCATATGTAGGTCCATAGGTGATTATTCCTCTAAGGGAAGTCAACACTCTATAAGGGACAAATGGTGAATATTCCTCCAAGGAAAGTCAACACCTCTCAATGTCAAGTTCACTCGGTGCTAAGCTAAGTTCCCTTTATTGAAAAGCCTTTATTACCTTTGTTTATAAAACATAGTCTTAGGATATTCATCATTCATATGCTTATAGCATATTCAAGCACCTATCTAGTTTTTGAGTATTCTTGGGCCCTCCTAGTTGGACCTCTTCTCCCTAACTAGATCATCCATGTGTGTGAGTGTATATATAGATGTGAGCAAACCTTTCACATAACACATCAAGTCACACATGTTCATATATCAATGCATAAGTCTATAGGCATAACTATATGAGCAATCCTTTCATATAAACCTACTAAGACACTATACACATTCATACTTCATCATATCATATTCATAACATGTTCATATAATCATCCTTCATATGCATAAGAACCAAACCTAGGAATTATCCTATCAAGATATACATGTGCAATGCATAGACAAGGTCCCATACCCTTGTCCATACTAGTACACCTATCAAGTCATCCTAGTAAGGGAATACAAATCATACATTCATAAACATCACCTTAGTATGCATAGTAGTAGACACTAGTGAATATGAGAACTACCTTTCATTTAGACACAATGACTTATACTACTTGTAATATGCATGTAAGTGAGAGTGTGTGTACATTTACCAACATGATCACGTAATGGCCATCAATAACATCTTAAGTCAGCCACACTTACTTGACCATATTATACTTCAAGCACATAGCACACAACACGTAATAGCATAGGAGACATGACAATATATACCATGAAGTCAAGAGTCCTAACTTTAGCTATTTATACTTCCATATAAGGGATACATGGGTAGAGGCTATTAACCACTTTAGCACATCAATAGCAGCACCTATACAACACCCTAACATGATTATACACATGCCCATACAATAGCCACATAACCTAATTCACAACTAGAATAGGAAAGTAGGCATAAGCTTCTCATAGTATCATTTTAAGCACATGTTCATAAGTTCATCAATTTGCCTTCATGGCCATGGTCAACACATTTACAATAACATTAAAGTAAACACCGCCACCATAAGTGGACCATACCACACAATGCCATACAAGGCTTCATCAACTTTACTATAAAGAATAGAGAAGTAGAAGAGTAAAGGTATTAAGCATTCTTACCAAATTCTCATCCTTTGATCATCATTGATCAATACACCTTATTCATCAATAAAACACATATATGGCAGTAGCTAATGAAATCATAGTCTAGATGAGACACTACTACAATTTGCCATTAAGGTCGATACAAGCATACTTTATATAGGGAGTTCGTGGAAAGTAAGTTTACATAGGTTAATCATATTCAACCTATCATGAATTGACCCATATTGTATTAATTACATATAATTCATCCTCATATTTCATTATAGGCAGCAGCTATAGACATTAACCATAATCAATTCTTATAGCGACTAACCTAACGTTAAGATCACAAGTTACAACTTCATAGACAAGAAGAGCCTAGATTAATTCAAACCAAGCCTTTTCTAATTTGGTCATACATGATTTATATTCACAATTCAACCATGGTATTAATCTAAAACAGTAGCTACAAGAACCACAACTTAATCGAAATTCACTTTAGATCACAAGAAAACCAACGTTAAAGTGAACTATAGAAAACTAGGCTAAACATGCTCAAATCTTCATACATTAATCCTCATGCATCATTCAACATCCATTTAACATAAATTCATGTAAATAACAGTATATACCATCACCTCAACGTAAGAGAATCATAGTTCAATCGATAACAAGTCAAGATCACAAAGCCCATGTAAGAGCTAAACCAATTTTGGAAGGAACATGGGTTCATCATGCAATTGGAGTGAAAACACATTAAAACCATTGTATTAACTTCAATTCATCATGATTTAATCATTAAAAACGTTTTGAGAAAGAACCCATGGCTAGATTGGAGAAGAAGAACTTTGATCATAAACTTTCTTTGAAAACATTGAGAAGAACTCTCCAAGTGAAAGGTTACTTAGAGATGAAGGATCACCATACCTTTTATTAGTTGAAAACCTCTAAAACTTCATGATTCATCCATGGAAAACCCAGTTTGAATCTGTTCTTGAGCTTCACCGACAATGGTGGTTTTAGAGAGAACATTTTTGGAGAGAAAGGCTTAAAATATGTGAGAGGGTTTTGGGAATGGGTTAATCACGTTTTGGATGGCTTATATACACCTAAAATTACTTAATTAAACCTATTATTGTCAGGTTAGGACGTGGGGTGAATTTACCATTCACCCCTTTAAGAGGCAGCACGCAGGCAGCTAACTAGCAGGCCACCCGCGACGAGGCCCATGACGGGGCGTCATGGCCATGACGGGCCGTGGCAGCCTCCGTCGCAGGGGACTTGGCCAATTTCTTGGCTTACAACCTGCCAAGGCAAGTCTCCTTCGACGGGACCTGCTTGACGGTCCGTTGGGGTCCCAACGGTCCGTCATTGGGTCCGTCAAGAGACACTGCCCAGGCAGTGTTTAGGCAGCCTTGAGGTCCTTCTTTTGGGGCCTCTTGTGGGGCCCTTTAGAAGTCGTACCCGGACGTTTCCAACGCGATTACAAACCTTAACATGTTATAGACCTACCACATAAGTTTCATCCAAAACAAACACCTACAAGACGTCCAAACAGCCTTGACCCCAACATGACATACGATGAACGTCTTAGGGGCTATCTTTCGAACGCCTTGGACGTTCTTGGGTGTTTGACCTCCAAACTTTACGAAACTTCATACAATAACATTAAACATCATTTAACACCATTTAAAGACTTATTTGACTCAGTTCACACAATTTAGGCATGCATACACACATGAGGCACATTAGCGACTATTCGTCGAACGTCTTGGACGTCCCTTGACGTTCGACTTCCAAATCACTTCAAACTTTGCACACTGATTCTATATGACATAATAAGGCATTTTAGGAACTTAAAGCAATAAGACGAACATGTTAGGCTCTAGACACCTTATCTCATTTTCGAGGTCTTACAATATCCCCCACTTGGGAACATTCGTCCTCGAATGACACTTAGGACTCTGTAATCACATCAATGACTTCAATGCATATAAGAGCAGTTCGTCACCTTTAAAATATCATCAAATCATTTTAGCACTCCATGCACACAAGTAAGCAAAACTTCGATCCACTCACCCTTAATGCATTAATCAAAGAGGCTCTTATCATGTTCATAGGAGGAACATACTTCTCCTAATCATAACATGGTCATTGCACCTTAATTCATCAAGATATCATCTTGCAAGGCCACATATAGGCAGATTTCAACAATACTCCAAACAAGTAGGCATTCATACTTCAATGCACATAGACTTGAGTTAATTGCATTTAACAAAAATCTTTATTAGTTAGACCTAGTACCATGAAGGTCATACTCAACCATACCATGCTTAGTGGTGTCCATGGAGGAATGTCTTGGTCCTCAACACATTACATGTATCATGAGTTCACACCTTAGCAAAGTACAAGGTCAATTTCCTTAAAAATGAGAAATTTCAACTTTCAAGCAAAGTCATGCATATATTTTTCTTCCTAGTGAAGTCTAAATGGCAATTCACACCAAGTGCATCACAACAAATTAGGAAGTCATTCCACAAATCTCTTTTCTTAACATATTACTCACCCTTAAAGTAAGCTTCATTTTGGAAAAATAGCACAAACCATAGGCACACACGTATACACTTAGCAAAACATGCTTTCACCTTTCAAGAATGAGCCTACAATTTTATATTACAAATCATCAAGTCACTAAATTTTTCAAGAGAGTCAACATATTTCATGGTAAAAGAGACTCAACTTCTATTGCAAGGCTAAACAATTAACCCTACAAGTGACTATTTCCAAGTTCCTTGTCTTACCTCATGAAGTCAACCTCACAATTAGCACATTAAAATGCAAGTCAACAAGAGAAAACATGGATTTTATCAAAAATTTCTTTTCATGCCCTTTGGAAAATTCACCATGTCTCTAAGATGATGTCAATTAATTCATACCAATCATATAAAGATCATGCAATTCACACTTTATGCAAGACTATTCTCATGAACAAACATACTAAGAATTCATATTTTCAAATTCGTGTAAGAATAGAAGGGCAATGTAGACCATTTCTACCATCTCATTACTTAAACACCATCCCCCACTTAGGGTAAACCCAATTAAGAGCAAATTAATAAGTGCTCCAAACATGATACAATAAGTTGCCTAGTCTCTATAACGAGCATGCTTCCAAATACCCAAAAGTGTAACATTTAGACATTTGATGGAACAAGTATGGAATTATAAAAAAAATAAAGCTTTACCAACTCATTCTTCATAAGCATGCATACTATATTTACAATTCAAGTCTCCGTAAAAGACTCCAATTTATGCTAGCAACTCATCAAGTATCATTTATATGCAAAGGAAAACAATGCACATTTTTAATCACATATACCCATAGGATAACATACCTCCATAGGTAGTTATTAAACAATCCAAGTTCAAATCCAAATATTTGGATACTATCATACAAAATCATATAGGAATACACGATTTAAGAGAAATCACTTTAACCACTATAACTTCTAGCATGCTTCAACTATATCATGACATACATCATTCGACATAACATGCTATTTCACATAGATTTCATATATTGCCATAAATGGCATCACATCGTCAAATAAGAGATATTTCATGCATAGCAAGGTAAGATAACCAATCATAATCCCCATAGAGTTAACATGTGCAACGATCAAGTAAAGCTCCATAACTTCACTAAACCAAGTAACCCAACAAGAACTACAATTAGCATCATACTCCACTCATCTATAACCTTCATGCATGGATAACTCCATATCTTTAGCACATTAGGCTATTTACATGTTTATAAGCATAGAGATCATCTCATAAGGACATTCATATCTATCATCATACACATACATAATATTAACCTCCTAAGGTCTCCATCAAGGAAAACTAGTGCAAGACATAGGTAGAGTCCCATACCCCTACCTAAGTCTAGTTAACCCTTCAAGTCGCCTTAGTTAGTATATACATCATCAAATAAGGACAAGTGTCACCTTCACACATACTCATTCAAACCATAAAACAAAGATAAGCATTTTAAACTCACCTTTTCTCCCTCAAGCATAGAGCAATCTCATCCAAGCAATCACATCTAAAAGACCACCGGACAAGAAAACATAAGAGAGAGATCTTATAGGATTAAGTTCTATGGCACGATATGAGATTGATGAAGAAGGGAAACTCTATCGTCCTATAGCCTCTCGTACCATTGAATGTGTCGCGACTCACCACCAATGATACAAGACTCTACTAGACGTGGCAATATGAGACTTCTTAGAACCTAAAACCGCTATATAAACCTCATGCTCTGATACCAAGTTTGTCACAACCCAAAAGCATACCCTAGAAGATAGGGTACAATCTTGGATTGTAACCGGCGTCGTCGACCTCTCGGAGGTCTAAGACAAGCCTCTCATATCATTCATTGCATTGGCATAGTAAATTTAGCGGAAAATTTAAAACTTTTCATAGCACATCATATGCTAGAAACATCACATCGTATATATATATAAAACATAAATCATAATACATATTTAGACTCTAAGTCTCTTTGCCATCTTAGACTCAATAACTTTAGAATACATTAGGGACACGGCCCAATACGATACCTTACATAACTATACAATATTTAAAGACTTTATATTAAAGACATAAATAGGACATCCTTGAACTTAAGGATTCCTTTCCTTGAGCTTGAGAAAACCACCTATCAAGCTCCTCAATCAAAGATCTCCTTTAAGCCTTCCATAACCTACACTTTGTGTAAAAAGTAAAGAAGAATGGGATTAGCACAAGAATGTACTAAGTATGGCAACCATGCGAAAACATGCATTTAAAGGGACATTTCCTTGAAATCATACTTCATGCCATTTTGAGTAAATCATCATAAACCTTTGTCAATAGCATTTATATCATCCACTTACTTCATAGTAACACAATCAAAGACCAAACATCATAGAAAAGCACATATAGAATATAAGTACACATAGAGGTCACTTTACAGTGAACTCACCCTTCTTAGCATTTAACTCTTTCTTTCAATTCATTAACCTCCTAAGTAATCCTTTAGGAATACTTAGTGCAATGCATCACCTTAGGAACATAAAAGAATACCCTACATAGCATCTACACAAGACAACACATGCCATCATAGAAGTATAGTACAACATAAACATAGTCAAACCAAGACTACAATATCATACATAAAGGACACATACATAATCATAAGCATTAGGACACCTTCCTAAGACTTCCTAAGGAGTCACTTGTGCAATGTCTAGATGGGTTCATTACTTCCATCTATCCTAAGTAACTTACCTTAAGTCCTCCTAGTTAGGATCCTATTCAATTACTTCCATTGTCCATTTTACCTTTAGGGAAACCATAGCCTTAACCGATACTAAGACCATGGGTGCAAATCATGGAATTTGGTGTTGTAGAGCCTTACACCAAAGGAAGGTGTTACTACCTAGCCAAGGTAGAACATTAACATACATGCTAGCATATCAAGTGAATTCACTTTGCTAGATCCTATGTGGCAAGCATAGTTTATGGAACTAAGAGATAGGTATTCCCTCTATATACCATTTGGTAATGGGGCCTCACCTCATGAGATAACATGAGTGAGTATTCCTCAAGGAAAGTCAACACTTCATGTAAGTACATAGGTGAGTATTCCTCTAAGGGAAGTCGACACCATACATAGGTCCATAGGTGATTATTCCTCTAAGGGAAGTCAACACTCTATAAGGGACAAATGGTGAAATATTCCTCTAAGGGAAGTCAACACCTCTCAATGTCAAGTTCACTCGGTGCTAAGCTAAGTTCCCTTTATTGAAAAGCCTTTATTACCTTTGTTTATAAAACATAGTCTTAGGATATTCATCATTCATATGCTTATAGCATATTCAAGCACCTATCTAGTTTTGGAGTATTCTTGGGCCCTCCTAGTTAGACCTCTTCTCCCTAACTAGATCATTCATGTGTGTGAGTGTATATATAGATGTGAGCAAACCTTTCACATAACACATCAAGTCACACATGTTCATATATCAATGCATAAGTCTATAGGCATAACTATATGAGCAATCCTTTCATATAAACCTACTAAGACACTATACACATTCATACTTCATCATATCATATTCATAACATGTTCATATAATCATCCTTCATATGCATAAGAACCAAACCTAGGAACTATCCTATCAAGATATACATGTGCAATGCATAGACAAGGTCCCATACCCTTGTCCATACTAGTACACCTATCAAGTCATCCTAGTAAGGGAATCATACATTCATACATCACCTTAGTATGCATAGTAGTAGACACTAGTGAATATGAGAACTACCTTTCATTTAGACACAATGACTTATACTACTTGTAATATGCATGTAAGTGAGAGTGTGTGTACATTTACCAACATGATCACGTAATGGCCATCAATAACATCTTAAGTCAGCCACACTTACTTGACCATATTATACTTCAAGCACATAGCACACAACACGTAATAGCATAGGAGACATGACAATATATACCATGAAGTCAAGACTCCTAACTTTAGCTATTTATACTTCCATATAAGGGATACATGGGTAGAGGCTATTAACCACTTTAGCACATCAATAGCAGCACCTATACAACACCCTAACATGATTATACACATGCCCATACAATAGTCACATAACCTAATTCACAACTAGAATAGGAAAGTAGGCATAACCTTCTCATAGTATCATTTTAAGCACATGTTCATAAGTTCATCAATTTGCCTTCATGGCCATGGTCAACACATATATAATGACAATAAAGTAAACACTGCCACCATAAGTGGACCATACCACACAATGCCATACAAGGCTTCATCAACATTACTATAAGGAATAGAGAAGTAGAAGAGTAAAGAGAATAAGCATTCTTACCAAATTCTCATCCTTTGATCATCATTGATCAATACACATTATTCATCAATAAAACACATATATGGCAGTAGCTAATGAAATCATAGTCTAGATGAGACACTACTACAATTTGCCATTAAGGTCGATACAAGCATACTTTATATAGGGAGTTCATGGAAAGTAAGTTTACAGAGGTTAATCATATTCAACCTATCATGAATTGACCCATATTGTATTAATTACATATAATTCATCCTCATACTTCATTATAGGCAGCAGCTATAGACATTAACCATAATCAATTCTTATAGCGACTAACCTAACGTTAAGATCACAAGTTACAACTTCATAGGCAAGAAGAGCCTAGATTAATTCAAACCAAGCCTTTTCTACTTTAGTCATACATGATTTGTATCCACAATTCAACCATGGTATTAACCTAAAACAGTAGCTACAAGAACCACAACTTAATCGAAACTCACTTTGGATCACAAGAAAACCAATGTTACAATGACTATAGAAAACTAGGCTAAACATGCTCAAATCTTCATAGATTGATCCTCATGTATCATTCAACATCAATTCAACATAAATTCATGTAATTAACAGTATATACAATCACTTCAACATAAGGGAATCGTAATTCAATCGATAACAAGTCAAGATCACAAAGCCCATGCAAGAGCTAAACCAATTTTGGAAGGAACATGGGTTCATCATGCAATTGGAGTGAAAACACATTAAAACCATTGTATTAACTTCAATTCATCATTATTTAATCATTAAAAACGTTTTGAGAAAGAACCCATGGCTAGATTGGAGAAGAAGAACTTTGATCATAAACTTTCTTTGAAAACATTGAGAATGGCTCTCTAGATGAAAAGATAACTAGAGATGAAGATCACCATACCTTTTATTAGTTGAAAACCTCTAAAACTTCATGATTCATCCATGGAAAACCCAGCTTGAATCTGTTCTTGAGCTTCACCAACAATGGTGGTTTTAGAGAGAACATTTTTGGAGAGAAAGGCTTAAAATATGTGAGAGGGTTTTGGGAATGGGTTGATCACGTTTTGGAAGGCTTATATTCACCTAAAATTACTTAATTAAACCTATTATACTCAGGTTAGGACGTGGGGTGAATTTACCATTCACCCCTTTAAGAGGCAGCACGCAGGCAGCTAACTAGCAGGCCACCCGCGACGAGGCCCATGACGGGGCGTCATGGCCATGACGGGCCGTGGCAGCCTCCGTCGCAGGGGACTTGGCCAATTTCTTGGCTTACAACCTGACCAAGGCAAGTCTCCTTCGACGGGACCTACTTGACGGTCCGTTGGGGTCCCAACGGTCCGTCATTGGGTCCGTCAAGAGACACTGTCCAGGCAGTGTTTAGGCAGCCTTGAGGTCCTTCTTTTGGGGCCTCTTGTGGGGCCCTTTAGAAGTCGTACCCGGACGTTTCCAACGCGATTACAAACCTTAACATGTTATAGACCTACCACATAAGTTTCATCCAAAACAAACACCTACAAGACGTCCAAACAGCCTTGACCCCAACATGACATACGATGAACGTCTTAGGGGCTATCTTTCGAACGCCTTGGACGTTCTTGGGCGTTTGACCTCCAAACTTTACGAAACTTCATACAATAACATTAAACATCATTTAACACCATTTAAAGACTTATTTGACTCAGTTCACACAATTTAGGCATGCATACACACATGAGGCACATTAGCGACTATTCGTCGAACGTCTTGGACGTCCCTTGACGTTCGACTTCCAAATCACTTCAAACTTTGCACACTGATTCTATATGACATAATAAGGCATTTTAGGAACTTAAAGCAATAAGACGAACATGTTAGGCTCTAGACACCTTATCTCATTTTCGAGGTCTTACAATATCCCCCACTTGGGAACATTCGTCCTCGAATGACACTTAGGACTCTGTAATCACATCAATGACTTCAATGCATATAAGAGCAGTTCGTCACCTTTAAAATATCATCAAATCATTTTAGCACTCCATGCACACAAGTAAGCAAAACTTCGATCCACTCACCCTTAATGCATTAATCAAAGAGGCTCTTATCATGTTCATAGGAGGAACATACTTCTCCTAATCATAACATGGTCATTGCACCTTAATTCATCAAGATATCATCTTGCAAGGCCACATATAGGCAGATTTCAACAATACTCAAAACAAGTAGGCATTCATACTTCAATGCACATAGACTTGAGTTAATTGCATTTAACAAAAATCTTCATTAGTTAGACCTAGTACCATGAAGGTCATACTCAACCATACCATGCTTAGTGGTGTCCATGGAGGAATGTCTTGCTCCTCAACACATTACATGTATCATGAGTTCACACCTTAGCAAAGTACAAGGTCAATTTCCTTAAAAATGAGAAATTCAACTTTCAAGCAAAGTCATGCATATATTTTTCTTCCTAGTGAAGTCTAAATGGCAATTCACACCAAGTGCATCACAACAAATTAGGAAGTCATTCCACAAATCTCTTTTCTTAACATATTACTCACCCTTAAAGTAAGCTTCATTTTGGAAAAATAGCACAAACCATAGGCACACACGTATACACTTAGCAAAACATGCTTTCACCTTTCAAGAATGAGCCTACAATTTTATATTACAAATCATCAAGTCACTAAATTTTTCAAGAGAGTCAACATATTTCATGGTAAAAGAGACTCAACTTCTATTGCAAGGCTAAACAATTAACCCTACAAGTGACTATTTCCAAGTTCCTTGTCTTACCTCATGAAGTCAACCTCACAATTAGCACATTAAAATGCAAGTCAACAAGAGAAAACATGGATTTTATCAAAAATTTCTTTTCATGCCCTTTGGAAAATTCACCATGTCTCTAAGATGATGTCAATTAATTCATACCAATCATATAAAGATCATGAAATTCACACTTTATGCAAGACTATTTTCATGAACAAGCATACTAAGAATTCATATTTTCAAATTCGTGTAAGAATAGAAGAACAATGTAGACAATTTCTACAATCTCACCACTCAAACACCATCTCCCACTTAGGGTAAACCAACTTAAGAGCATCTTAACCCAACATATAGAGGATTTCAAATACAAAACCTTCACATTACTCTCTTAAAGTGATTACTACTTTAGAGAGAATTTTCATTAGTTCAATTTAACAACTCATTCTTCATAAGCATGCATACTATATTTACAATTCAAGTCTCCATAAAAGACTCCAATTTATACTAGCAACTCATCAAGTATCATTTATATGCAAAGGAAAACAATGCACATTTTTAATCGCATACACTCATAGGATAGCATACCTCCATAGGTAGTTATTAAATAATCCAAGTTCGAATCCTAATATTTGGCTAACATCATACCATAACCATATAGGAATACAACAACCTAAGAAAATTCACTTTAACCACTATAACTCCTAGCATGCTTCAACTATATCATGACATACATCATCGACATAACATGCTATTTCACATAGATTTCATATATTGCCATAAATGGCATCACATCGTCAAATAAGAGATATTTCATGCATAGCAAGGTAAGATAACCAATCATAATCCCCATAGAGTTAACATGTGCAATGATCACGTAAAGCTCCATAACTTCACTAAATCAAGTAACCCAACAAGAACTACAATTAGCACCATACTCCACTCATCCATAACATTCATGCATGGATAACTCCATATCTTTAGCACACTAGGCTATTTACATGTTTATAAGCATAGAGATCATCTCATAAGGACATTCACATTTATCATCATACACATACATAGTATTAACCTCCTAAGGTATCCATCAAGGAAAACTAGTGCAAGACATAGGTAGAGTCCCATACCCCTACCTAAGTCTAGTTAACCCTTTCAAGTCGCCTTAGTTAGTATATACATCATCAAATAAGGACAAATGTCACCTTCACACATACTCATTCAAACCATAAAACAAAGATAAGCATTTTAAACTCACCTTTTCTCCCTCAAGCATAGAGAATTCTCATCCAAGCAATCATATCTAAAAGACCACCGGACAAGAAAACATAAGAGAGAGATCTTATAGAATTAAGTTCTATGGCACGATATGAGATTGATGAAGAAGGTAAACTCTATCGTCCTATAGCCTCTCGTACCATTGAATGTGTCGCGACTCACCACCAATGATACAAGACTCTACTAGACGTGGCAATATGAGACTTCTTAGAACCTAAAACCGCTATATAAACCTCATGCTCTGATACCAAGTTTGTCACAACCCAAAAGCATACCCTAGAAGATAGGGTACAATCTTGGATTGTAACCGGCGTCGTCGACCTCTCGGAGGTCTAAGACAAGCCTCTCATATCATTCATTGCATTGGCATAGTAAATTTAGCGGAAAATTGAAAACTTTTCATAGCACGTCATATGCTAGAAACATCACATCGTATATATATAAAACATAAATCATAATACATATTTAGACTCTAAGTCTCTTTGCCATCTTAGACTCAATAACTTTAGAATACATTAGGGACACGGCCCAATACGATACCTTACATAACTATACAATATTTAAAGACTTTATATTAAAGACATAAATAGGACATCCTTGAACTTAAGGATTCCTTTCCTTGAGCTTGAGAAAACCACCTATCAAGCTCCTCAATCAAAGATCTCCTTTAAGCCTTCCATAACCTACACTTTGTGTAAAAAGTAAAGAAGAATGGGATTAGCACAAGAATGTACTAAGTATGGAAACCATGCAAAAACATGCATTAAAAAGGGACATTTCCTTTGAAATCATACTTCATGCCATTTTGAGTAAATCATCATAAAACCTTTATCAATATCAGTTATACCATCCACTTACTTCATAGTAACACAATCAAAGGCCAAACATCATAGAAAAGCACATATAGAATATAAGTACACATAGAGGTCACTTTACAGTGAACTCACCCTTCTTAGCATTTAACTCTTTCTTTCAATTCATTAACCTCCTAAGTAATCCTTTAGGAATACTTAGTGCAATGCATCACCTTAGGAACATAAAAGAATACCCTACATAGCATCTACACAAGATAACACATGCCATCATAGAAGTATAGTACAACATAAACATAGTCAAACCAAGACTACAATATCATACATAAAGGACACATACATAATCATAAGCATTAGGACACCTTCCTAAGACTTCCTAAGGAGTCACTTGTGCAATGTCTAGATGGGTTCATTACTTCCATCTATCCTAAGTAACTTACCTTAAGTCCTCCTAGTTAGGATCCTATTCAATTACTTCCATTGTCCATTTTACCTTTAGGGAAACCATAGCCTTAACCGACACTAAGACCATGGGTGCAAATCATGGAATTTGGTGTTGTAGAGCCTTACACCAAAGGAAGGTGTTACTACCTAGCCAAGGTAGAACATTAACATACATGCTAGCATATCAAGTGAATTCACTTTGCTAGATCCTATGTGGCAAGCATAGTTTATGGAACTAAGAGATAGGTATTCCCTCTATATACCATTTGGTAATGGGGCCTCACCTCATGAGATAACATGAGTGAATATTCCTCAAGGAAAGTCAACACTTCATGTAAGTACATAGGTGAGTATTCCTCTAAGGGAAGTCGACACCATACGTAGGTCCATAGGTGATTATTCCTCTAAGGGAAGTCGATACGTAGGCCCATAGGTGATTATTCCTCTAAGGGAAGTCAACACTCTATAAGGGACAAATGGTGAAATATTCCTCTAAGGGAAGTCAACACCTCTCAATGTCAAGTTCACTCGGTGCTAGGATAAGTTCCCTTTATTGAAAAGCCTTTATTACCTTTGTTTATAAAACATAGTCTTAGGATATTCATCATTCATATGCTTATAGCATATTCAAGCACCTATCTAGTTTTGGAGTATTCTTGGGCCCTCCTAGTTGGACCTCTTCTCCCTAGCTAGATCATCCATGTGTGTGAGTGTGTATATAGATGTGAGCAAACCTTTCACATAACACATCATGTCACACATGTTCATATATCAATGCATAAGTCTATAGGCATAACTATATGAGCAATCCTTTCATATAAACCTACTAAGACACTATACACATTCATACTTCATCATATCATATTCATAACATGTTTATATAATCATCCTTCATATGCATAAGAACCAAACCTAGGAACTATCCTATCAAGATATACATGTGCAATGCATAGACAAGGTCCCATACCCTTGTCCATACTAGTACACCTATCAAGTCATCCTAGTAAGGGAATCATACATTCATACATCACCTTAGTATGCATAGTAGTAGACACTAGTGAATATGAGAACTACCTTTCATTTAGACACAATGACTTATACTACTTGTAATATGCATGTAAGTGAGAGTGTGTGTACATTTACCAACATGATCACGTAATGGCCATCAATAACATCTTAAGTCAGCCACACTTACTTGACCATATTATACTTCAAGCACATAGCACACAACACGTAATAGCATAGGAGACATGACAATATATACCATGTAATCAAGACTCCTAACTTTAGCTATCTACACTTCCATATAAGGGATACATGGGTAGAGGCTATTAACCACTTTAGCACATCAATAGCAGCACCTATACAACACCCTAACATGATTATACACATGCCCATACAATAGTCACATAACCTAATTCACAACTAGAATAGGAAAGTAGGCATAACCTTCTCATAGTATCATTTTAAGCACATGTTCATAAGTTCATCAATTTGCCTTCATGGCCATGGTCAACACATATATAATGACAATAAAGTAAACACTGCCACCATAAGTGGACCATACCACACAATGCCATACAAGGCTTCATCAACATTACTATAAGGAATAGAGAAGTAGAAGAGTAAAGAGAATAAGCATTCTTACCAAATTCTCATCCTTTGATCATCATTGATCAATACACATTATTCATCAATAAAACACATATATGGCAGTAGCTAATGAAATCATAGTCTAGATGAGACACTACTACAATTTGCCATTAAGGTCGATACAAGCATACTTTATATAGGGAGTTCATGGAAAGTAAGTTTACAGAGGTTAATCATATTCAACCTATCATGAATTGACCCATATTGTATTAATTACATATAATTCATCCTCATACTTCATTATAGGCAGCAGCTATAGACATTAACCATAATCAATTCTTATAGCGACTAACCTAACGTTAAGATCACAAGTTACAACTTCATAGACAAGAAGAGCCTAGATTAATTCAAACCAAGCCTTTTCTACTTTAGTCATACATGATTTATATCCACAATTCAACCATGGTATTAACCTAAAACAGTAGCTACAAGAACCACAACTTAATCGAAATTCACTATAGATCACAAGAAAACCAACGTTAAAGTGAACTATAGAAAACTAGGCTAAACATGCTCAAATCTTCATACATTAATCCTCATGCATCATTCAACATAAATTCAACATAAATTCATGTAAATAACAGTATATACCATCACCTCAACGTAAGAGAATCATAGTTCAATCGATAACAAGTCAATATCACAAAGCCCATGTAAGAGCTACACCAATTTTGGAAGGAACATGGGTTCATCATGCAATTGGAGTGAAATAACATTCAAATCACTGTATTAACTTTAATTCATCATGCTTTAATCATTAAAAACGTTTTGAGAAAGAACCCATGGCTAGATTGGAAGATTGGAAACTTGTTCATAAGATTTTTTTGAAAAACATTGAGAAGAACTCTCCAAGTGAAAGGTTACTTAGAGATGAAGGATCACCATACCTTAATCTTCATGAAGACCCATAAAACTTGATGAAGAACCCATGAGAATCCCATCTACAAGCTGTTCTTGAGCTTCAAAAAAAAACATGAGGGTTTCTAGAGAGAATGTTTTGTGAAGGGAAGGGTTCAATTTGAGTGAGGGGATTTAGGGAATGGGTAAATCACATTTTGGATGGCTTATATACACCTAAAATTACTTAATTAAACCTATTATAGTCAGGTTAGGACTTGGGGTGAATTTACCATTCACCCCTTTAAGTGGCTGCACGCAGGCAGCCAACTCACAGGCAGCCGCGACGTGGCTTATGACGGGGCGTCATGGCCATGACGGGCCGTGGCAGCTTTCCGTCATAGGACACTTAGCCAATTATTGGCTCACAACCTGACCAAGGCAAGTATCCTTCGACGAGACCTGCTTGACGGTCCGTTGGGGGCCCAACGGTCCGTCATTGGGTCCGTCAAGAGACACTGCCCAGGCAGTGTTTAGGCAGCCTTGAGGTCCTTCTTTTGGGGCCTCTTGTGGGGCCCTTTAGAAGTCGTACCCGGACGTTTACAACGCGATTACAAACCTTAACATGTTATAGACCTACCACATAATTTTCATCCAAAACAAACACCTACAAGACGTCCAAACAGCCTTGACCCCAACATGACATACGATGAAAGTCTTAGGGTCTATCTTTCGAACGTCTTGGACGTTCTTGGGCGTTTGACCTCCAAACTTTACGAAACTTCATACAATAACATTAAACATCATTTAACACCATTTAAAGACTTATTTGACTCAGTTCACACAATTTAGGCATGCATACACACATGAGGCACATTAGCGACTATTCGTCGAACGTCTTGGACGTCCCTTGACGTTCGACTTCCAAATCACTTCAAACTTTGCACACTGATTCTATATGACATAATAAGGCATTTTAGGACCTTAAAGCAATAAGACGAACATGTTAGGCTCTAGACACCTTATCTCATTTTCGAGGTCTTACAGGAAGTCTAGAAGGTGAAGCTTTTTTAACTTTACGTAATTGAAAGACTATCTCCAAAATTTGATGTCATGTGAGTAATGGAGGTGGGGGGTCACTTTCAATCTTATTTTTCTGAATGCATTTTCATTTCTCTAGACTCATGGTTCATTGGCAAGAACAGACAATGACGATTAAACCATGTATTTTTTTGTCATGCTTTAAAGTGAATACCTTACTTTTTTTCATGCAATACAGACATGCTAGCTTTCCATCTGTCATCCAACAAGACAACATCTCGTATGCAGGAAAATCATTAATAGTCCACATTAAAGAAGCACGCATAACAAAATACTATTTTGTTGATATGCCATAAGTCAAAACGCCTACAAATCACAACTGTTTGAGCTCATCCATCAATGGTTGTAGATAAACATCAATCAAACTTTTTGTATTACGGGGACCTGGAATAACACAACTTAGAAAGATGTAAGGACTTTTCATGCACATTTCAGGAGGAAGATTATACGGAGTAAGAAATATAGGCAAGCAAGAATAAGACGACGCAACATTAGAGAATGGTCTGAAACCACCTGCACACAACCCTAATATAACATTTCTTGGCTCACTAGCAAAATTAGAATATACATTATCAAAATGCTTTCATGCTTCATAATCAGATGGATGAGACAAGACACCCAGCAGCCTTCTGTATTCACGATGTCATCTTATATGTTGCGCAGACCTCATTGATGCATACAACCTTATGAACCTAGGAATAAGAGGTAGATAATGCATTGTCTTAACAGGGACCATCTTTCCAGCAAGAGTCCTCTTATAACAAGCATGTCCACAAAACTTACAATTTTGTAATTCACTATCAGGTTTGCAAAACAACATGCAACCATGTACATAACAATGAATTCTATCATAAGTCAATTCTAACTTTGAAATCAAATAATTTGCGTGATAGAAGTTCTTAGGTATGTCAAACCCGGATTAACTAGTTCACCTAAAAGATCAACCACTGATTTCATAGCCGCATTAGAAATATTTCAAGCTGATTTAATAGTCATTAATCTAACTGCAACTGACAAGGCAGACTGCAGAGTCCCTTCACATAGTGGACGACTAGACTCTTCTAATTGATCATAATTGATCATAGAAGTGTCTTGTTTCTTCATTAGGAGCTTCATTAAAATATTAATAGGTTCCATCACGTCTTGACCCTGAAAGCATCATTGATCATTTCATGAACCCTATCATGTTCAATCCTATCATCAAGTTCAATCCTATCAACCCTAATTTGGCCATGTGGTGCAAGCATATTATATCCTTCCACAGGCATTGAATTAAAAAACATACCATTCAATTTATCCATTTCTCCATGATCAACCCATACATAATATATATATGCTTAAATTCATTACGGCACAAATAAACCATGATTGTATCTGGTTTAAAAACCTTTAAGCACCTACATGCAATACAAGGACACCTAAACAATCCATTATTTTTGAAAATATCAAGTGTCATTGTATGTTCAATAAAACATCAAACACCATCAATAAAATCAACTTTCAAAACCCCTACTAGTTTCATAATGCATAGTATACATCCACAGACGATGATCTATCTACAAAAATATAGATATTCAATTATAAATTAAATTTATAATAATTTAACTACATTAAACTAATTTATATTATTAATATATATTTATAACTACTTAATAATTATATTTATTAATACTTATATACCAAATTTATTAGTCTATAAATACTACATTTCAAGATCTACAAAGTTCAAGCTTAACTAATTCATGAATTTTAATTAAGTTTAAGATTTAAAATAATTAATTATATTTCTAATAAAGTTCATGTTATTATAAATTAAGTTGAAAGTTACAATTAAGTTCAAATATCATAAAGATCAATAAGATTTTAATAATTACTTCAAAGTTCAATTATTAAGGTCTAATTAATTAAGGTCATCAAGAATTAATTATATTAAAGTGCTAAGTTCAAGTTCAACTTCTAAATTCAAGTACTAAAATTAGTTATACATAAACTACAAATCCAAAACTTAGCTAATTATATTTAAGTTCTAAGTTCAAGTTCAACAACTAAATTCAATTTCATATCTAATTTCTGAACTTAGTTATATAAGAACTTCTAATCCAAAAATTAGTTAAATTCAGTTCAAGTTCAAGTTCATATAGTCTCTAAAACTAGTTATATATAAAAATTTAAGCCAGCGCTAATTAGTTATATTCACCGTTCTATTTATGTTCAACTATCTCAAGTTCTAGTTAAATTCATCATATATACAATTTCTAAAATTAGTTATACATAAACTTCTAACTCAAGAATTAATTAGTTATATTCAAATTTCAAGTTTGAATTCTAAATCTAACTTCAATTCATCTAATTTAAATTCATCTAATTTAAATTCATCTAACTTCAAATTAACACTTCACTAACAAACAATCAATCAAATTAAAAGAAATCTCAATTCATAAGTACTAAAATAAAAAAAAAACCTAAATCATTCACTAACTAACTAACAATCAATCAAACTAGTACTGAAATCAAAAAACCTAAATCATTCACTAACTAACAATCAATCATTCAAACTAACAATCAATAAAACACAAATTCAATACACTAATTAACAAAATCAAATCTAACACAAATTGAAAAAATTAAAAAATAATTTCATGAAATCCTAACGTTAAATTAAAGGAGAAGAAAACAATGGAGTGGGGTCGGGGTTAGCATCGGCGCGTGAGGTTCTTCATCGACAGCGTCAGCGTCGGCGCCTGGTCTTAGAGAGAAGGAAGAAATGGTAAAATGGAAAATTTTCACTTCTAGTCTTCAGATATTTTAAGAAAAGCGATGGACAACATCTCTTTGTCTGATGCTTTTTTAAAAATATTTGACCAATATTTTGACAAAAAAGTGACGGACTAAGAGACTCTGACATTCATTTTTATTAAGTATTTGACCAGTATTTTGATCAAAGAGCGACGAACTATGATATGTCGTCCGTCTCTTCATTATAAAATAATGAATTAAAATTAATAAAATCAACGGACGGCATGGTTATTTTTAATTTATAAATAATTATTTTTAATAAAAGCAACAGACAGCGTCTCTACCTATTTTTAAATAATTAATTATTATTAATATTATTATTATTATTGTTGTTGTTGTTGTTGTTGTTGTTGTTGTTATTATTATTATTATTATTGTTATTATTATTATTATATGGAACAAAATACGCGAAATAAAGTGACATACTAAGATATGATGTATGTCGCTTTTTGTAAAATAATTTTTAAAAAAATACTTTTATTAAAAAGAGATGAACAATGTGGAAATTGGCATCGCTTTTTGGAGCGATGTCGTCCATCGCTTTTTTTGTCATTTTTTAACAGTTTTTTAGTTGTGATAGTTGTCGTAGATGCTATATGCGGTGTAGTGCTGCATATGTAGTCCTAATCTGACTTGAGCACTATGAGAGTTCAATGCTTGAATTAGAGCAATCTTATTAGTCATTTCTGATGTTATTTTTTTATACTTGAAATAACTCTATGATTCTATCAAAATATTTTTAGTGTGAACAACTAATTTGAAGTACTATCGGGCATATTTTTATTCAGTGTAAGTACAAATATGTATATTTGTGTATTCTTTATAACGCTATGTTTTATGCTTTTTTAATAGTAGAATACATGACGCAATGATCTTCTACTAGATGTTATTCTAATATTACAGCATTTTTCCCATGTCAATCATTTTACATAGATGACATTGAATAGCTTTAATAATATTAGCGTATGAGATTTTATGTTGTTTTTTCCATTGGTTATTTTTTGAGTTTTTTAATTACCAAACGACTCTGCAAAAATCAAGAATTAACCAGTTTGTAAGTTAATATGTTGGGGCTCGTTCTTGATCACGGTCATGCCCATCTAGTATATATATAAGATTGACTGCTCTCAAATAAATCTAAATTGAATCTATTTTACCTCACCGTACAACATGTTAATTTGACAACACATGAATTGAACAATCTAATAGAAATGAGCTTAAATAGCATTACAAAATCAGGAAGAAGAAAAATATACTTTTTCTATATATATGTGTGTGTGTGTGCGCGCGCGCGCGCGCGTGTGCGTGTGTGTGAAACTTTATCATGACCTATAACATATTTCTAAAATTGTATCTTGTGTGTGTGAAACTTTATCATGACCTATAACATATATCTAAATTTGTATCTTTTGATCTTCTTCATCTTCGGTTGTTGATGATCATAATCTTGGTTATCAATTGGTGGTCTTTGATCATCTTGAGAATCAACAATATTACTATTTGAAGTATTACCTATTTTCTCATTTCCTATATAAGTAAAGTTATCATAATTGAGATATGGACATATACTTGGATCATAACCATGAAAATCATAATTTTGTCCATCTGAATAATTATTATAAAAATTGTCCATAACATCATAGGGTAGTTGATGAAAAAATTCCAAGTGCATGGTTGAAGTGGAAGCAATGTCATCACGATTTATGAGTGGTTGATATTATTGCAATGAAGAATGTTCATTTGACCACCATGAATGATTAAAAATGTGATCATTGTCATTGTCATTGTCATTCTTCTTTCTATTTTGATAGTATATCACACAAAGTGTTAACTTATAATCTGACTACAAAAATTAAAAAAACAAAAGTTAGTCAAATTAAATATAATCAAAGAATATACTTAAACAAAAAGAGGAAATTAAATAAAAAGTTTACATATCTCAGTGATTAGTAGTGGAGAATTGATAGGAAATCTATACTCCAACATAAGCCAAGAAAATTTTTTTTCTTTTTGAATTATTTGGACTTGATTCAAAGTAGGCAAGAGATATTTTTGTTCCAATCGTATTATTTTACTTGACTATATCTTTACGTGCTTGTGTAGATTTCCAATGACCTTTTTCTGAATGTATTTTCTATTGAGTTTGTTTCCATTACCAAACTCTTTTTGGTAAAGTAAAAAAATACATACGTCCATAATTCCAATGTTCTTCAACAAACCCTAGCAAGAAAAATAGACTCAAATTAGTATATTATAAACCAATAAAATTGTGATAAAAACGTTAAATTTGGAATATAAAGAGGTTCACACAAATGTCATCTCAAAAATTCTCTCTGTAACCAAAATATTATATTGTAAATGATGATTAAGTTAAAAGGAATAGAGAAAAGAACTATCCAAATAGAGACTTTATGTTTATGGTAAGAAACTCTGGATAAATATCCAACAAATTCATCAAGAAAAATATAAATCAAAGCGATATCATGAGGAGTTTTTTTTAATCAAGCTAATGCTAGCTAAGGATAAGAATGTGTACCAGATAGTTCATGAGGTTCATATCGATAAATATCAAGATTAATAAAAATTTCAGGTGGAATATAACCACTAGAATTTTAAAGTTTCAATATATATTCAATTCTGCATCCGTTGGCACAAAATGGAAGCCTATTGGTAATACATTCTTCCATTGACGATCGTACTCATAATTTGATAAAACCATAACAATTCAAAAAATAAACAAATAGAGAAAGACTATACTATGAATTTTCAATACGAAACTTTAGGATTTATGAAATAAAGAATCAGAGAGAATTGGGTGTATTTATACTACTAATATTTTATTCATCCTACTTAATGTATAATTTAGATTAGAAAAGTCAAATACAATGTGGAATAGATTAATTTTGAAAATTCCACTTAATTGTAATTTGTATTAGAAAAGGAAAAGATTAATTTTGGCAAATTATAAATATGGACTACCGGAGCAAGTTAGCTAACACTGGTTCGAATTGTTTGCCATTGAGCGGTATTTTAGTTTTTAAAATTTCCAAATAATTAATACATTTGAAATATTTTTGAGATGCAAAGTTTTTTACAAAAAATGAAAAGGTTTACTATTTCTATCAATAGTATTTGATTCGTTTTAATCGTTTGTGGGACTTTGATTGACACCGTATTTTAAGAAACAAAAAAAAAGTAAAAACTAACTATATAAAGATACGTTTTAATAGAATATGAAACTTTTCTATTTAAAAGGGAACTACTAAGGGTTTTCATGTTATATTAAATAGGTGACTCAAGCATATCAATGGCCTAAAGTCAAAAATAATCACAAGAGGAAGGTATGAAATTACTTCACCCCACCACAAATTAAAAGCAATTTATCCTTAAATGCAATAAAAATATCCAAAAAGTAAATAAAGATGACAGAGAGGGAGGTAAAGAGGGATCATGTCTATGTAGTCGCTCCATTTGACGAGGCATCAGTGCCCGATGTAACACTTTGAACCTGGGCATCAGTGCTCGGAGTCACATAAATTGCACCCGCTCCACTAGGGTCATCCAGGGGTGTATCTTCCAAAGAAGCCTACACAGCTGCATCTAGACCTCCTCAGCAACCCCAAACATCTCCTCATAGCAGTAATAGTGGCCTTTATAGTTGTCACCTCCTCAGTGTCCCCTAGGCCACACTCGAACACCGCTATCCTAGCCATAAGAGCATCGATGGTAGAGCTTAATGGTGTCACAACATCAGCGAGGGTTGTCTGAATCATGCCCAAAATAGTGCCCTCAAGTCTGGCGGCACGGTGATCAGCAAAATGGGCTATCTGCCCTATCCATAGTAATACTGCCTGAGTGAGGTGGGGGATGGGAGATAGCAGCAGCATCACCAGATCTGGGAGGAAATGGAGCAGCAGAGAAACTAGGAGTATCATAAGGGACAACACTAGAAGTACCTGAAGTCCCAGAGGCTGAAGTAGGCAAAGGTGCCTCTGCAAGTAATGCGTCTGTATCCACAATCGGGAAGAGTCCTATTGGGCTGCCTTCTTGTTCTCTACTTCATCGTTCAAGTATTCTTCCGCAATCCTCCTGATGTTAGCACATGATATGGGGGTCAGTTCCGCATCCTTCTTCGCATCTTTATCACCCAAGCTTCTATCAACACCAAAAATAGGAGATAGGTTTGGCACTGCTTGGCCCTCATGACCATCTCGTGAGCCATAATCATCCCCAAATTTAACCTCGCCTCATCAATAATGCAGCCTAGACAGGCTGTCTTGGCATGGAGAAGAATTGACTCGTTCTGGATGGCATAATGGTATTGCTGATGAACCCAAGCCATAACCTTGCAGCTATGTTCAGATCTTTCTTCTCAATAGATTCTCCAATCTCAAGACACTTGGGAGTACCATCTGATATTAGCACAACCAACCACTTCTTCATGTTTTTCAGCGTCTTTGTCCGGATCAGGTTTTGTCATTCATCATCAATTTTCACTGAAACACCCAAGATGGCATTGATGGAATCACTATCACATTTCACTTTTCATCCTCTGACAACCACATAGTCAACCGACTTGAATTTGGTTGTCGACTTCTTCCCTTGTGGCATTAGGTCACTATATGCACTGCCGAATTCTCGGACCCAATTTTTGAATGTACGGGACACTAGGCTTAGTGATGGGCTGGAACTTGTGAAATCTTAGGCAGCTCATGATCTCCCATACTCGTTAATAACTTCAACTGTGGACAGCCTCATTTCCTCTATGATGGTCCTCAATCCCTCAGTCTTCCGTCTATTCATATACCGAGGAGGAGGACCCTATACTGGTGGTGTTGGGACCACATGATAGAGCAGAAGGAGAAGTAGTGTCCTGGGGTCCTAATGCTAGACGGATCATCTGGTCTCTTTGAACGTAGATCTGCTCTCTGAGTTTCCAGTAGTTCATATTCAGGCGCAGAAGTGGAAGCCTGATGCTCCTGGTGCTCAACTTCACTCTCAGAAGTAGTAAGGTGAGTGGCATAGATGTCATCGATGTCACAACAGGTTTCGGTGACGCTGGTGTTGGTGCCTTTTCCTTTCCTTTTCCCTTTGCACATGTTGTGAGAAGCTTGGTGGCCTTAATCTTAGCCTTACATTCAAAATGCATCCTTCTTTATTGTTATTCCCTTGGCCCTCTTGCGGGGCGGCGTGCCTCTACCTACTACTTTAGGTCTAGCCAGATCTTCAAAAACATCAGAAATAGTTATAGATAATTCAAGCAAAAATGAATAAAAATAGTTGCAGATAGACTAGTCGATACGGTCGGCAAGTCGCCTAATCTCTTTGGCGAGTCAAATCAAGCTTTCCTAAAGGATTGGATAGAAAATTCCCAAAAAATTTAGCATGTCAGCGGTAGGATGGGTATTTTGGTAAATTTCCTACATTATTCATCGAGCAAGGACTAGCCCTCCAAAAGTTAAAGTGATTTTAGGGATTAGGGGAGCAGAAAAGGGCGATCACGCCGACTTCACTGGATGAACTCAGGCTTCTCATCGAAAGTTACAGAACCTAACTCAATATTAAGTATGAAATTTAAAGACAATAAAGAGGATTTTGGTGAACCGTCGAGTGGTTCGGCAAGATCGACCCAGCTTGCCAAACGGCTCAACATGCCTACTTTTGACCCCAATTTCCAAATTAAACCCCGCAGCCCCCGAAAACATAATAAAAACATGTACAATGTCAATTAGGCCTAGAACCATACCACCCATAACCTCGGGATACTCAAACCTCTTCCGATTTAGCCAAATTTGGTCATTTGACGGCTTTAGCCCTTAATAATGACGTCAACTACTCAATCATTGGAAAATTATGTCATTTGGCAAAAATGTGGGTTTGTTAGACTTCACCCGACTTACCCAACAACATTTAAGCAACACCCCATAATTTTAATCAATTTTGAGGCACAAAATCTTAGGAAATCAACATTATGGCATTTTAGGCAAGATATTCAAATTAAAAATAGGCACACAAGCATAGAATTACGATCACAAAGACCCTGCACACATCACTAAGATAAAAAAATTCATTGCATATGAGTGAAAATTGCTAAATAAGAATTCGGGGTTCAGAAAATCAACCTTATCAGTCGAATACACAAATTGTAAAGCTAGATGGCAACGATATCCGACACTGAACACAAACTTGATGACTAAAATGCAAAAAAATGTGAAAATACAAAAAATATTGTGCGGATGTGAGTTTTGGAAGTTCAAAAGTGAGGGAAAATGAAAGAGTTTGAAAGTTCAAACCATTGGCCTTTCAAAAACCGTCTAATTCTCACCCATTCGGCGACATAAGTTTTGCTCGGTGACACTTCGAGAGGGCAGTTACCTCATAGAGTTTTACAGGACCACCAGTTAATGTGGGGATCCAAACGACGAACTAAGTCGTGATTGTCGACCTGGTCGGCGATTCGCCAATTTACTCCTAGGCTCTCCGAGTTTTAAAGACTCCAACTTCAAAATGTATTGAGTCCAACGGTTATCCAAGTCGGGCTCGCCAACCTCTTTGGCGAGTCATCGACTAGACTCTTACTCGCCAACCCGCACTTTTCAAAAACATTCCACACTTTGACCTGCACAGTCCATACAACATTATTTCAAAATTAAAAAAGAAACAAATAAATTCTTGGGTTGCCTCCCAAAAAGCGTCTTAGTTAACGTCGTGGAACAACGCAAGTTCCCACTTATTTTTCATTTCTAAGGTTTGCCTCATTTTCACAAGGCAACCCACCTTCTTGTTGTGGGTAGAGGCAGGACAACACTAGGTCCATTTGGGACTTTAGAAGCTAAATGAACATGAAATGAGAGGTTGTCATCTTATTCAGCATCAAGACATTCTCTCTTATCTCTCTCAACACTCTATCGAGTTTTTCTACTTTTGAAGAATGAGTAAGACTACTTTCTCTATTTGTCTACCCTAACGCTCATTTGTCCTTCGACGCTCGTGAGGGGGAATGTACCTATCTTTTCTTTGGTATATCACTTCAAGTTCCTTGACCTTTTTGGCCAAGATATCCAGCTGACCCAACAATGTGGCCAAGTCTTGGTCAATATATGTCTCATTTTTTGTCTTGGACATATAATCTAGGAGTTGGGATGCTATTGCATAAGGTTGTCGGATGAGAACACCTAGAGAAATTTGGTCAACCACTATACTATTTTCAGGGCCATGAACCCTGTAGAATCATTCCAGAAGAATCTTATCTAGAATTCCATGAGCTGGGCACTGCTTCAATAGGGACTTGAACCTCAGCCACAACTCATGTGCTGACTCACCCTCCAATTGTCTGAAACTTAAAATGTTATCCCTAAGAATCATCATCCTCAGAGGAGACAGGTCCAGTGCTTCATCGTTGCTACAAGACATGCCTCTTCTGTTATAAACAGGCAACATAAAAACCACAACTAAAAGTGACTAGATACAACTGTAACTAATAAGAACAAAATTCAACCTAACTGAAGAATCTTAACCAACACTACTCCCCGACAATGGCGCCATTTTGATTTAACGTTTCAAAGACAATTCATCCAATTTTAAGTGTCAACGATCGCTAGTCAGTATCATAACCCAACTAAATGAGTTGGGATCAAATCCCACAGGGAGTGGTACGTGTTTAAGATTCAATAGTAAAGTACGAATATGTTCAAGTCAATCATTGGAATAGACATTTACTAATAAAAACATGATTCAAATTTAGGAATTGACACGAGTGTCAAATAACAGGGGGGTTTGGTTTTAACTATCAGCTACAACAACAGCAACTAACACGAAATTAACAATATTGAAACGGGTTCTTGGCATGTGGTCAATTAGAGGCTAATATAGACAAATAGGTAATTGCAATTGTTAGTAAATAGTTGTAAATCAATGAATAAGCTATACTTTAGTGGGGATAAACTTTCTCTCGAACAATTTAACCCGAATCAATTTGGTTTCTCTCGAACACGAACAAGCAAGCAAATAAGAACAGCCTACACTTTAGTTTATTCACTCTCTCAAGTTGAATGTGTGGAAAAAGATTAGGATTCACTCTCTCGAGTTGAACCAATGGCAACCCAATACCCACAGACCATCAATCCAATAATATTTGTTTTAAAACATCTCTCGAGCAAGCTAAAAACACGTAGGTAGAACTGCAGTTGCAACTATAATCCTTTAATTTTAACCACAATTACTTATTGAAATCACTTCTGAACAACATTTAAACTAACAATTAGTAATACTTATAAGCTAAGTCAGCCCATAATCACATAATCACACCCCAAGAATTGGGGGTTTAGCTAGACATCATAAAAGATAGAAATTGTTGCCAAATTGTGTTTCCATAAACTAGGTAAGATTAATTTCATCTTTACAAAGTCCAAATGAAGATTCTCAAAGTTCTTCAAATCTAAGGAAAACTTAGTCTCAATACTCACGGTTCAAACTCAACAGTTACTCTAATGAATATTCCTAATAAAATATGATACCCAAAAACTCATTGTCCTAAATGTTCAAAAATATATTTATAGTAACCAAGAATATGTTGTGAATGACCACTCAACGCATAAGTCGGACTCGCCGATCAGCTTGGCGATTTTCCCTTTGGTCAGTTCCATCGTCTTTTTGCTTTGGCCTTCAGCATTCTCAAGTTCTCTAACTTTGGGCTATCTAACATTGTATCGTAGATCCACTCGACGACACGTCGACTACTCCTTTCTCTCGCCAACTTGATTTTATCCTTCAGGGTTTTGCACACTAGAACTTTGGGTGAGGTAATGGCCATTTGGAGACTCGCCAAAGGGACTTGGCAATCACCAGACTTTTTTTTTTCCTTCTTTTAAATAGCTTCGTTCCTTTTTGCAGAATAGTGTCCATGCTTTGTTCCTTAATTTAAGTACCTGGAAATCAAGGATTTTACATGGCACAAAATAAGCATTTAAGGACACAAAATATATCCAAATAAAGCCCTAAATGAGTCCAAATCTTGGACTCATCAAGGACCACAGACCGTGAAGGTCCCCATGGTCCTCACTTGGGATGAGGTCTAGTGAATCAGGTTCACGAACTCTACTACAGACCGTGTGGAGGACCATGAACTGTGAAGGTCCCCTTGCTCCTCATTTTGCCATGGGGGTCCATAGGTTAGGTTTGGTGACCTACTGTCTAAACTTCACAAACGCCCCCACGGCCCGTCAGCAAGACCACGGCCCGTGCTGGGTCTCCTGGTCTGGTGACATGGATAGGGTGATTCTAAATCCCCTTCATGGGCACCTATACACCCTGTGAGGTGGTCCACGACCCATGAAGGTTCACGTGGTCCACCTATGCTGGAAGGTGTTGAAGTCTACGGGCAGGTCAACGACCCACGGACCGTATCACGGTTCGTGAACCCTGTCGTGGCGCACTGGTTCAGGTGATTTTCTATAAAAAATTTCTAGGTCTGGTTTTCGAGGTGTTACAATATCCTCTTTTTTGGAACATTCGTCCTCAAATGAAGTCTAAACTAGTTGAAGTAAAGGGAAAGAGCAGCAAACCCTACCATTAAATACTGGAATCTGATTTCTGACTAAACTAAGTTCCAAGAACATGCAAATACGTCAAAAATGCAAGTATAAACTGAAGGAACAAGATACTAAAACTGACTATACGCATGAATGACTGAAAAAATGAAGAGGAACTAGCACCTCAAGCTGGAATGGAATTGGAAGGAAAGAGGTAAGGATACCTGACCTTCCTCGCTGCTTCTGCTTACAAGTAGCTCCCTCTACGGACTGACTCCTCTACAAAACCTTGACTGAAGCGACTTATATGTTTCTCAACCTTCTAACCTGATGATCAAGAATCTCGACTTGTACATCCTCGTAAGTGATACTATCTTTCACAGCCACACACTCTAGTGGTACTATGGATGCAGATCACCCACACACTACTTCAACAGCGAAATGTGAAAGAACGGATGCACTGCTGCTACTTTTGCTGGCAATTGTAACTCATATGCCACATTTCCAACACTCTTCAGGATCTTCTAAGGGACTACATATCTAGGACTAAGCTTCCCTTTTTTGCCAAATCTCATCACCCCCTTCATAGGTGACACTTCCACAAAAACTCAATCATCAACTTGGAACACTAATTCACTTCTCTTGACATCTGCATAAGACTTCTGGTGAATCTGGGTTGTCTTAAGTCTATCTCTAATGAGTTGCCCTTCCTCTGTAGCATCATGAACTGAATCTGTCTCTATCAAGATTGTTACCTACTACAAACCAACCAACTGCAGATCTACATCTACACCCATACAATGCCTCATAAGGGACCATATGAATGCTAGAATGGTAGATATTACTTTAGGCGAACTCTATAAGAGAAAGGTTATCATTCCAAATACCCTTGAAATCGATCACACATGCTCTTAACATTTCTTCTAAGGTATGAATAGTATGCTCTACACGACCATCCGTCTGTGGATGAAATGTTGTGCTAAGATTAACCTAAGTACCAAGACCTTTCTGAAATGACTTCTAGAAATAAGAGGTAAACTGAGGACCTCTATCTGAGATGATAGACAAAGGAACCCCATGCAAGCTGACTATCTCATTAATGTACAGCTTGGCATAGTCCTCCGCCAAGTCTGTAGTCTTAATAGCGAAAAATCACACAGGATTTATGACTCTATCAGCAATCATCCAAATGGAGTCATGTTGTCTGCGAGTTTGAGATAATCTTATAATGAAGTCCATCTTGATCACTTCCCACTTCCAATTAGTAATGTTGATCTCCTGAGTCATACCCTCTGGTTTCTGATGTTCTACTTTCACTTGTTGATAATTGGGGCATTTAGCCATAAAATCTACTATACCTCTCTTCTTGTCATTCCACCAAAAGACTTCTCGCATATCACGGTACATATTAGTGGAGCCTAGATGAATAGAATATCTAGAATTATGGCTTCTGCAAGAATCTGTTGTCTCAACTCACCCACTTTAGGAACACATAATCGACCCTGATAGCAAAGCACACCATCTCTCCCTCGGGAGAAAATCTCAACTCTCTGGCACCCTTTAACTGAAGCAATATTGGATTATTGTCTTGCTTTCGCTTAACCTCTGCTACCAATGAAGATTCTGACAAATTTCAAACTATTACACAACCATTTGATATGCTCATAAGGCAAACTCCCAAGCAATCAAGCATGTGAACATCCTTCGCTAGTTCTTTTATTTCTTCCTCAACATATGCTACACTACCCATCGATAGTCTGCTAAGAGCATTTGCTACTACATTGTCCTTATCGGGATGGTAATGCACACTCATATCATATTCCTTGACGAACTCAAGCCATTTCCTATGGCGAAGGTTCAACTTTTTCTGGGTGAACACATATTGAAGGCTCTTATGGTCTGTGAACACGTCTACGTGAACACCATACAAATAATGTCTTCAAATCTTAAGTGCAAACACCACTGCTGCAAGCTCGAAGTCATGAGTTGGATAATTCTTCTCATGCACCTTAAGTTTTCTAGAAGCGTAAGTTATAACCTTATCTCGCTGCATCAACACATAACCTAGGCCGACCCTAGATGCATCACAATAGATCATATAACCGTCTGAAACCTCTGGTAGAGTCAAAGATGAGCTTTAGTCAACCTAGTTTTAAATTCTGCAAAAAATTTCTCACAATCATCTGATCACTGAAATTTGACATTTTTTAGAGTCAACCTAGTCAATGTAGAGGCTATGGATGAAAATACTTCCACGAACCTTCTATAATAACCACCTAAACCCTAGACACTTCTAATATCTGTACGAGAAGTAGGTCTGGGCCATTGTTTCACTGCTTTTATTTTCTGAGAATCCACTCAGTTCTCTTCGCTAGATACAATATAACCAAGAAAAGCAGCAGATTCCAACCAAAACTCACATTTGCTAAACTTAGCGAATAATTGGTGATCCTTGAGAGTCTGCAAAACCACCCTCAAATGAGTCGCATGTTCTACCTCATTCCTAGAGTAAATGAGGATATCATCAATAAAGACGATAACGAACAAGTCCAAGTACTTCTTGAACACCATATTCATTAAATCCATGAAAGTTGTAGGAGCATTGGTTAGTCCAAATGACATAACTACAAATTCATAATGACTATACAGTCTTCTGAAGGTTGTATTTGGAATGTCACTATCCCTGATTCTAAGTTGATAATAGTCGGATATGAGGTCTATATTTGAGAAATGACTAGCAACCTGAAGTTGGTCAAACAAGTCATCAATCCTGGGGATAGGGTACGTATTCTTGATTATGACCTTGTTCAACTGTCTATAGTCAATGCACATTCTGAGGGAACCATCTTTCTTTTTTACAAACAACACGAGTGCACTCTATGGGGAAATACTAGGTCTGTTGAATCCCTTATCTATAAGGTCTTTCAACTGTTCCTTCAATTCCTTAAGCTCAGCTGGAGTCATTCGTAAGGAGGAATCTGTAAGGAGATCAACTCCAAAGTTGATTTCCCTTTCAGGAGGAACTTCGGAAAGATATTCTAAAACCACTTCTGGGAATTCATTTACTACTGGAACTGACACAAGAGATGGGTTTCGGAGCATGAATCCTTAACCCGAACTAGATGATGGAGATACCCCTAAGAGATCATTTTTGTGGCCTTAAGGTATGAAACGAATCGACCCATAGGCGCTAAGCTACTACCCTTTCATTCTAGGATTGGTTCATCTGAAAATTGGAATGAGCAACCCTAGTTTTACAATCGACTGAGAAATAACAGAAATGTAATCAATAGATGCCTAGAAAGACATCAAAGTTTATCATTTCTAATTCTGCTAAGATGACTTTTTGAGAGACTATAATAGGGCAATTTATGTATACCCATCTAGCTATAACTTGCTCACCGACTGCAGTAGAGAATGAGAAGGGTTCTAAGAGAGTTTCTAGATTAACATTGAATTTGATCGCTATATAAGGAGTTACAAAGGAAAGAATAGATGCTGGATCTAACAAATCATAAACATTGAGATTAAAGACTCGTAACATACCAGTGACCACATCAGAAGAATGTTTCTAATCTTGGCGAGCCTGAAGAGAATAAAGCTTGTTTTGGCGCTGACCGCCACCTGTACCAGATGAGTTACCCTGCTGTGTCGGGTGAACTGTTGGCGCTGCTGAAGTTATGGACTGAGCTCTACTATACTACCTCATTGCCCCTATTTAGAAGGACAATCTCGCAACCTGTGACTAGTCTAACCACACCCAAAGCATCCTTCCTTTCCTGCAAGGCACTCAACCGGATGGTTCATACCACACTTAGGACAAGTTGGGTAGGTTCTAGTACATGAGACATTTCCTTGAGACTTAGAGCCAAATGTCTTACCTTTCTGATCATGTCAGAACTTGGAGGATGGAACACTAGCTGATGAAGGGGCAGGGGCTGAAGATTTCTGCTGATCCTGCCAGAGATTTCCACCACCCAATTTATATTGAGAATACTCATAGTACCCAGTCTTATAGCCTTCTTGTTCTCCTTAGCCTGCTCCTAGGCTTATCTCCCTCAACGTGCTGAGCATGAGTCATGAGCCTAAAGATTTTCAAGTTTTTCATATTTTCAAGCAACATCTCTGTTCTCACTAAGTCTGACCTCATATATGAAGTTTTGGGGATCCTCACCAATGTGCGATCCTAAGAACTCAGGCAGATTCATCCTACCAATATCCCGAACCCTGTCTGCCATTAATCCACCACTAGAATTAGTAGGAACTGGGGCCTGCTGGTTGTTCTGGTTGGTCACACTCTCAGCCAACACTTGGATAGCTTTCCGAAATTGAGCATTCGGAACTTTCTAATCTGGGACTAGAGGAGCTGTGTTTGCATTCTTGGCATTCGCATTCCTGGTGTTAGTTCTACGAGAAGGCATGATCTGAAACACATAAAATCGAGTTAGAATGAGGCATTACATCATACCTTACGCACGATAAGATTAACAAGAAAATTAAGTTTTTCCTAAAACACTTTGTAGCTCCCTCTCACTAGATGTGGTGCACTTCACACCCATAAAAAGGACTCTACTTAGTTCCACTTTTCAAACATCCAAAGACACTTAAACCTAATTCTCTGATATAAAAATTTCATGGACCGAGGCTACCCCTTGGACGAGGACGCGGAACCTAGGATCACGAGTGACCCTAAGTTAACCCTGCTGGCATATCATAAGCATACGAAGTAAACTGAAGTAAAGAAAATATTGTGCGGAAGCTAAATCGTTAGATAAATTGAATGATGGAGAATACCCATAAACTATATGAATATAAATGAAACTGAGAAATTAACACAACTAAAAGTCAAACTCAAATGAACTAAAGTTGATTATAACTATGTCTGAAATAAGCCTCTACTGATTAGAAATGGTGGGACATACCCAGCTAGATCTAACAAATAATGAAACTAAAGACTAAAAACAAAGGAAAATAATCGTGTCACTTGTCCTCAGAGAATGAGGACTCACCACTGTAGTTGTTGAACTGAAGATCGGGAACTGATCTAAGCGTAATATGAAAGTTGAGAATCTGAACCTACATCACGAGAAGATGTAGCGTAGAGTATGTGTCAATACTTGAAAGGTACTGAGCATGCAGGATAGAATAAAGTTAAATAATAACATAACTGAATGGAGCAATAAAGCAATGATATAATCTGAACATGATAAGAATAGTAAATATACTAAAAATGAACTAACTGAATGCAATGACCAAGTTTATAACATGATGATACTGATGAATTGATAACATGGTCAATGCAATAGAACCTGACTGAACTATGGGAGCTACTAACGACTGACATAAAACCACATGATCTCAATGTGGAGTTTGATGTATACGTCTATCGAGAGGACCCAATATACCCTGCCAAAAGTATAGAGGCATGACTGGCGTGATCACAAAAATGATGCCCACAGGGGACTTATAACCTACGGGGGCACGTAGTTCTGAGACTCAAGGGTGACTAACGTCCACTAGATATTAAGATACACTCAATTGATTATGTAAATAAGCAATATTATGACTGAAATATTGTAATACTGAATAGCTCAAAATACGTACATGCAAACTGGAAATGCAACAATTATACTGATAATGTGACATTGGTAAACTAAAGCATGAATGTATATATCTGAAATAACTGACCTAGTGTAATTCATGAACTAAAAGAACTAAATAACTAGGGTTATGAATTTCATGAAAAGAACTAAGCAACAATGTGATAATTTTATTTGGATCATACTAACAGCTAAAACCCAACAATTTTTAACATTCAAGTAACCCTAGGTCTAAATAAAATAAAGGAATCACAATTCTGGCTGAAACTAGGGATCTAATGGGTGAAAGGAACCCACTAGTGAAATCTAACATACCTGGTGATGAATTCCACAGAGAAATCTTTCTATCTCGAGAGTCAAGTAATTTTTGTAAGTCTTTAAAATATTTCAAGTTGATAAATATTGTGATTTTTAGTCATTATTAGGTCATTTTCAAATAATGTATGTTACTTTTTAAGTCCCATTTTATGAGGCACAATAGAATTTTGAGAGATAACTAAATTTTTATTAGCAAATAAAATTTACAATCGGAGGTACTAATTGAAGTGAGCCCCAAATAATTGTATGAATTACTACTTCCTCCATCCACTCTAGTTTTGATGTTGTGCTTTTCAAAAGTTAGTTTTACTATTTATAAGGTAAATTAGATTACATTAATTGAATATTTTAAATAGAAAAAAAAAAACCGATACTCAAAAACTACATGAAAAGTACTATAAATTGTAGTTTTTTACATATCAATATGATTAAAAAATACATTTTTAAATACTAGTCAAAGTTCATATAATTTGAATCTAAAAAGGAATGAATTGAAGTGACTAAAATATAAATAAGTAATAACATAGATTATTAGTATTTAATAAATAAAATAAATTTTCTTATAAAAACTACATAAAGTAAAGGCATTAAAAAGTTGGTCAGGTTCGAGACTGGGACCTTGCACAGGGAATGTCCAACTTTGGCCAGAAGCACACTGAAGCAAGCATGTTAACGCATTATTTTCATTTAAATAATAGTAGTAGATGTAACTGTATATATATTATTATAGTAATAGTGTTATTACATGAGAAACTAATTATGCAAACTATTTCTCTGGCATGCCTTCATTAATAATCATAACGAATCATTATAATATATTGTTTCTTCAAGAGCAATAGGCTAAAAGAATTAGAGAAGACCCTCTGTCATCTTTAAAATTATATATGAAATTAGTATCACTATTCCTTTTCGAAATGTTATTCTTTAGGCATAAAATCAAATATAAAAAGAATCAAAAAAAAAAAATTCAATTAACAAAAATAGCATATGTGAAGGATGAAGGAAATATCAACAAAAATAGCATATTACAATTGTAAAATTTCTCGTAAAACTCTTAATAATATCAGCTTGATCACACGTAAAACTATATACTTAATATATTTTAACTCAACCAAGTGCCAAGAAATTATGTGACGATACAAAATTATGTTGAGTTATGTCATCAAGAAGTTTAAATTATTATTCACAACATAACTATCAAAACCAATTCAGACATGAACAGACAAAATTCTTCAGCACTAATTTACAAAAGCTATGAAAATCTTGATCTTCATATCATCAATTAGTATGCCCTGCAAACCTAGCAAACAAGAAAGATCCGAGCCCATAACAATCTGCTCATAATTAACAGAATTCAAATTATGAACAAAATTAAATTGGTATTTAACAAAAAACATCAAAATTATTGTAATGATATTACTGCCTCACACAGTCACACTAGCCAAACCAAAGTAAGTAAATGAGAAACCTACTCATTCTATGTTCATAAAACGCAACTACAAAATGAATTCCATACCAAAACATGAAATTTTTAATACTCACAGTAGAAGAGATTAAAATATAACTTGGAGCTCGAAGATTAGAGATTCTTGTTGTTCTAATATCAAACTCCAAGAGTAACAATATTAGAAGATGAAAACAATAGAAATAGAAAGACAAGAAATGAGAGTGTTCCATATTTCTTTCAAATCTTTAAGTATATTATATTATGCGCCCACCTATCATACATCTATATGTATATACTACTAAAAGAGGTGAAGTACGGTTGTCATAAACATGACATGAACCTTTTGAGAATATAGGGAAGGTTGTGGGAGATCAATGTGGAAGTACGGAAGTGTAGGTATTACTACACATAATGGTGGAATTACACCTTGAAGTTACGGGCATCCACACTAATATGATAAATTTACAACACTCTACAATTTTTATTTTTATTTTTGTTGTTTAATTGTTTCATAAGAAAACCAACATAGATAGGGGGATTTTCATCAAGAATTCAAACACAGGGGAGGTTGACATTATATTGAGGCAAATAATACATCCCTTAACTGAACCCTTTTCAAATTAAGTTTTTAAAAAGAAAGAGAAGTAAGTTGATACATGTAGTTTCTGAACCAGAAAAGAATGATGCATCATTCTGACTTTTTCTCTGTCTTCTTTGCTTCTTTGTCCTTTGATGGGGAAACTAGCAAATTGAAAGTCCAAACAGCCAACAAAGTTGCTTGAATTGGAGCAAGCCAATAAACATGTATATGCTCCTTAGTAATATGATCACCCCTTGCATATGCCCACCCCATCACCTACAAAATTTATTTAACTCAATATCTATCATGTCCATACAGAAACTTCACTTTATAAAACATATACTTGCACAAGGAAGTAGTTACAGAAGCTGGATTCATGCAGCCCCCAGTTAGATCAGAACCAAGAATGTGAAGAGTCAGTTTGGATAGACTGGATATCCATGTCTTCATGAAAGTAGTCGCTCGACTTCTTCTGGAAAGTCCAAGTGAAATGCTAACAATTGCAAATGTCAAAATTCCTTCTGTCAATGCACCTCGATGGATGTCAATGCTCAAAACAGGTCCACGTCCTATGTTTGGAAATGCCGCAATGATGAATCTAACCCCAGTAATTGAACCAAAGACCTTAAAAGCAATAAGATGGGGGAATTGTACATCAGAAGAAACACTCAACTATAATAAACTTTTCTAGGAAAAATAACAATATTTTAGCTGAATCTGACAGGCAAGAAAAGTAAAAACTGATAACCAATTAACACATGTCTTTTAAAGCTAATAGTGCCTTTGTTGGAAAAAGTAGGGGAGGAGAAGCACTCCAAATCACTCAAACTCCCTCTTGAAGACACGTAGAGGAAATTATTCTTTCTTACTTCACTCTACTTGCTTTCTCAATCAATGATTCACTTAGAAGAGAAGTGGATTTCTGCCAACTTGACTTACATTTTGGCTTATCAAAAATGACTATAATGTCTAGATATTTATAGGACTATCCTAGCGTGTACCTAGTTTACTACATGTATCATACATGTATTCAACCATACATGTATCCTTATATCAATATCCTAAATAAATCAACTAACTAATCATGTATCACACAAATTAGAAACTCTATTCTTCTTCTGAGACAAGGTTCACATTTCAACAGACTTATCAATTACTTAATCTCGTCTTTCTACTATCCATTTAGTCACCCACAACACTCTAGTATATCTAATAGTGAGAAAGTTTAAGCATCCAATCTGCCCAACACAACTTTAAGACATGAGTAGAGTGGTAAAAGGCCCCATTATTCCAAACCTTTACACAATCCATGTGAGACAACTATATAATTCAACACCCTTCCTCGCGTCCTTGTGGTTAGATCACAAGTGTGGGAATGAAATTCCTACAATGTGGCTCTGATATAATGTGAGAGAACTAGAACAATACAAAAGTTGAGGCAGTTAAAAGGATGGTCTAAGACCTTTACAAGCCCTTTTCGGGAATACTAACACAATTGGATGAGCTGGAAGACACTTGTTGATAGCATTCAAGAAAGCACAATTTCATTGTGGGCAATGGAATATCTACAGCTTTAACAGGCTCTAATTAGCAATGAAAACATGTTTTTTTGACCGAATAAGAGCTCCAGAATCCAGACCAAAGTAGATCTTTTGGGAAAATCTTCTATTTGGATGCCCAGATTGAATACCAATAAGAGTTGGATTTTGGTCAAGAAATCTGTCCAAAGAAGAAGCGAGTCCAGTGACCCAAACTTGTGTTCTAGAAGATTATTCAGAGCTGTGTTGACTACTTATATAGCGTTATAGAATGAAGTGTTGGTAGTCTTATATGAACCTAGGGATTTTACTAGTCTATTTAATTTAGTTTGATTACCCCATTGATAATTTCAAGGGAGAATGGCAGCCCCCTTCTAGGCTTCTACATGAAGGGGGTTCTTTCTTCTTTATTGTAGCTTTGTTTGAATTAATATTAATGTTAGTAGCCTGTGTGGCTTGTGGAGACCTTTGAGGTTCTCTTTAGGGTTATGCCATTTATATTCTACCTTGAATCATAGCTTGAATTTCTTCAATGTTAAGATTCCTTGTTTTAGTTCTTCCCTCCTATTTTTCTTCTTCTCCTTCATAATTGATTCACAGCCTTTTTTGATTCACAACTTCTTTACTACAAGGTTTCAAGTATCAAATATTTGAGCTTGTGTTCTACTCTTTCAAGAATTAATTCCTTCCCTCTTTTTAATCTTCTAATTTTAGAGTATTCTGCTGTTTGTGTTGTTATCACTTGTCCTCGAGGCTTTGGTCAAGCCGCAAGAGCTTAACGTGTGATGCGTTCTGATTTACTTTAATCTAAGTCCTAATTTAAGATGCTATGATATTTTGATGATTGACAAACAATGTACAATTAACAATCAATGTACAAGAAGGATAGACGAAGATGTATAAGAACCAGGTCTTTGGCAAATATCCAAAAGAAATTGGTGAAGCTAGCAATGGTGATGAGGAATTGCTTACAGAACCAGATTACTCAAACAAGAACTAGAAGAGATTCTTTGATCTACATAAGAGAAGGTATTCCACGCGACAAAAGGAACATTGGAGAATTGAGATTAATGCTTTAATTCAGTTCTATAAGTAACTGGAGTTCAAGACATGGAAACTTACCATAATTGAACACGTGGATTTAGCTTGGAATAAGGAGAAGTTGGCCGATTCCAAACCAAGTCAAAGAAGGATTGATTTCTCGGAAATTCTTGAACCAAGTCTTGGTTGGATTTGGAAAAGTATAGACAGCTATTCTACTCCAAAGCATTATATTGATGCTGAAGAAGAGTCAAATGTTGTAACTAAGAGCCTTTTCCTATCAAGTGTTATTCATACTGTTCTACCTTTTCTCGATAAGGTTGGACCAAGTAGTTCTGAGTTGTAACTACACGCTTTTTACATTCCTAGTAATTTGTATTAGGTGTTGTTTTGTTTTTGTAAAGGGACGTTTTAGACTGGGTAGAGTCTTTGAAGGAGCTGGAGAAGATACCAACAATTTTTGGGGGTTTGGATAGGTGTTGTTAGAGTCAGTTCCTTAGGTGTACGTGTTGTAACCTTAAAATTGCTCAAATTATAGTGGAAAATTCGAGGAAATCTTATTGGAGATAGGTCGTGATTTTTGCGCCCTTGAGCAAGAAGATCTCCACATAAACTCCCTGTGTTTGATTTATGTTTCCGCAATTTCCTTCTTGCATAGTTGCTAAAAGGTCCTGGTCCTTTCAGTTGATAGGTCACAGCAAATTAATAATGTGTTTGTTAGGAGCACATCACTGGTTCGAACTCTACCACAGACAAAAAGATAAAGTGGAAAAAGGTAGAGGGTCAAGTCCATTATTCACTGAATTTCGAATCATGCACCTAGACCTTTCTTGATTATAAGAAAATTAGATGACGTATACATAATTCAACATAGTAGATAAAGTATAGATCACAAGTTCAAGTCTTACACGGATAATAAACAGCATTTCCACAGGCTTGTTACAAAAAAAGGAGTCAGGCCCACGTGTTGGGGTATCTTAGCATAATAAAATAAAATTTATGATATTTTAAGCTTTAAGATGAGGTGGTAGACACACTTCAGCACTTATCTTAGACAAGTTTAGGCAAGCTGAAAAATGAAAGCTTAAACAAACCTTATTGCATGTAATTGTTGTGTATTGAGCACGTGAATGGGCCAAGTACCTCTCAAATAAATGCAACTCAACAAGTTTTATACCAATTGATCTGGAACTCATGACAAAATCTCATCAACCAAAAGAAGAAAGAGAAGAAGATGGAAGAAAATTGGAGTCATATGGATCATAATCCATCCTCATAAATCAAGAGCTACTAGTAAATGTTGTAAGTTTTTTAAGTGTACTATCCAGCTAAGTGTAGAAACTAGAGTTACATATAACAAAAACAAGTGAAGCTAAATCATAACATATTAGGAAATGCTAATTTACATAAATGCATGTTACCCATGTAAAGCACACTCAACCTTCGCAAACAACTTAGCTTTGTAGAAACTGTACGAACAGAATCTAACAGAATGTACAGTAAGAAAACAAGTCCAACAGTAAGAAAATCATATAGATGTAGCTATGTCAAAATTTTAGGAGCAGGTGATCGATAATCTTAGCCAAAACTGACTCCAAAACGCTAACTTGATGATTTGTCAACAGAGCAATATACATAAATTAACTCCTCCATCCAAGTATCTGCAAACATTCTTCTGTTTTACCTGTCCACCAATGATGTCTCCTCTCCGTTCATTAAGAAAAGAAACAATTGCACCATTCACAACCTTACCAGTTCCAAAAGAATAATTGCACCATTCAGATTTCACGTTGAACAAATTTGGAGTCATGGACATTATTTGGCTATTAAAGGGGTTACAAATATCGCAACAAAATAGAAGTGACTGAATCGCTGCAAGGAAGGTACTAGATGGCCCTCCCCAGAGGAATAGAAATGGAAAATGGTAAAGTTAGACAAAAAAATATGAACCTTATGGAGGATAGGGTATTGATAATTTCCCTGCAATCAACATGTCTATCAGGCAAGTTAACAAGGACTTACATCACACAAATGTTGCAGGTCCCAGAGCAATAAAAGACAGTCATCAAGATGTTGTAAGGAAAATAGTGTCATGGGTAATGGGAAGAGGAACTGGAAAAGCTACAACATGTCTGGCTGCTGGACCAATATTCAAAATTATGCATAATTGATGTCCCAATTAACCATAACCTACTTATTGTTTAAAGTTGCCACATCTTCCCTCGAAACCTCCTAACTGTTCCTCCCTTTCCACTGGAACCAAACAAAAATGCCTGTTTAAAATTGCGGTGTTTCCAGTGTTTCTATAAATTTTCCAAATTTTTCATTAGAAAGTATCAATACAGAAATCAATTTCCAAAGTTGGGAACATTTTATAATCTTTTCGCGAGTTCCACACCCCCAACTATAAGTTGTTCCCTTTTCCTACCTGAACTATCAACATACATGTATTAGAACACACCTATCTGATTTGATGGTGATAGTGCAGATAGAAAAAGAGAACAACTAATAGTTGGCAACTTCGAGGAGTCTTTTATTTAATACGTAGATGGTGATAATTCAAGTAGGAAATGGAAACAACTGATAGTTGGAGTGTCGAACTCGCGAGAAAGTGATGGTTCATGTGTGTTTTGACTACTAACTCTTCATAAAAACTAATACTACAAAATAATTAACAAAATGCCAAATAGATGGTAATATAATATTTTATTAAATGGAGGTGAACATGTTACTTTCCTTGATCTCAAACTTCATCAATCATCATTAACGATATTTTTGTACATATCTTTGAACTTAAATAGACGAAGACTTCCTAAAAATAAGTTAAGATTTACACATGCATTATGTTGATGCACAAGTATAGATCCACTGTATATGGTCAGCAAATGTTAGTTTTAGTTAATCAAATTTGCATAACCATTTGTCCTAGAGAATTGAATAGTACAACACCAGAAGTTCTTTCCATACCACCATGACATGGACTCCCGACCCAACGAACGCAGGAAAGGGAACTTTAAACCGTGCTTCTAAACCAATTTAATATTCTGTTAAAACAATAAGTACCTTCAAACTTCAGAACTTTTGCAGCAGAGTACAACAGAAACTAATTTCAGAACGATAAACAATCCACTGCTAGCCAAAATACCAAGCCCACCCCTTTGTGCAAGGGACTCAGCTAGTTAGGTCAGCAAAAAATCACTCTAATGGCATTTGTTGTACATAAGCAGTTACAATACCCATCAAGGTGAGGTTGTAAGTTACCATCTTGGGGTCCACATATCAAGCTAGAGTAGCCTATTGATGAGATAATTGGAATGAACAAATAACCAGGATGCTAGGGGAGCCGCTCCTTAGATAGTCTACCTTGGTTGAGATTCATGATTTGCTAGCAACTTGTCGAAACCAAATGGCATTGTGGTGAGACCCTCTCCATCTTAGGCTTAAAGTCAGAGTAGCATGAGGTGCACATGGTTGTTAATGTCATGTCAGTAACTGGATTATCCCACGAAAGAAACATGCTATGTCTATTTAAAGTCTAAGCTTGATTTAAATGTTCTCATCGAAATGGAATCTATTTTTGACTCATGATTTGTTCTCACGTGGTTATTCATATTGCATTGCATTTTTTCATATACAGGTTTCTTTACACCCAAAAGTACCCTAAGAAGCACTTTTCCTCAACTATACATCATTAGCCTTCAAAACGATGTCGTTGTATCTCAGGTTTGGAGCCAAACACCTTTTCAGGTATCTCTATGGGGCCAGACAAACCAGTTTGGAGTCTACATAGAATAGGTTTTTTTACCGTAAAATCTTGCTACTGGAAGATGAACATGAACAACAGGCAATCTTCGATAGATATATGGCCCTGGAAGTTAATTTGGAAAGTCAAAAGTCCACTGAAAGTTTCATGTTTCGGTTGGCTTGTGATCAGAAGAGCATGTCTAACTCATGAGGTGTTACAAAGAAGAGGTTTATGTTAGCATGATGAAAATCTAAATAATTGTATATATTAATGTAATTAGATAGTGATATAAATTAGCATGATCATATAGATTTGTTGTAGAATCAAAGGAATAAATATTGTGATAGAATAGCGGATTTGGAGGGATTGAATAGCAGATTTGTAGAGATAGAATAGCTGATCTTTAGGAATAGGAATGACGGATCTTTAGGGATTTGTAATATTTATTCTCTCTATATAATGGAAAGACTCTCACTTTGAGAAGCATTCAGCAAAACTGACATGGTATCAGAGCCTTTTTCAGTGCTTTGATTCTTAGTGTCCTTCATCTGTGGTTCCTTCCAGAATTTTTTTTGGAAGTTTTGGTTCTGCTTACTGTTAGTCAACAGTAAGTCCTAAGTATCTTGAAAGTTAAGGCATCTTGGAATCTTAGTCTCTTTTCATTCTGGCTATTTTGCATCATTGCATTTCTATCTTCCTTAGCTTGTCAAAAACATGTCGTCATATCAGTTTGAGTCTTTCCATGTTCGTTTCACGGGAAAAAATTACTCCGCCTGGGAATTTCAATTCCAACTATTTGTCACCGGAAAAGAATTATGGGGACATATAGATGGAAGCGATCCTACTCCTATAGATCCTAAAAAGCTCGGTCAATGGAAGGTTAAAGATGCTCGGGTGATGACATGGATTTTAGGGTCAATTGACCCTCTTATTGTTCTTAATCTCAGGCATACAAGACAGCAAAGGCCATGTGGGATTATTTATGAAAGGTTTACAACCAAGACCATAGCGCAAGGCGCTTTCAGTTAGAGCATGAAATTGCTATGTATTCACAAGGAGATCTCTCTATTCAAGATCATTTCTCTAGATTTCAGAACTTATGGGCTGAATTTACCGATATCGTTTATGCTAAAATACCTTCTGAATCTCTCTCCATCATTCAAGGATTTCATGAACAAAGCAAGCGAGATCAATTTTTGATGAAATTACGATCTGACTTTGAAAGTGTTCGCTCCAACTTGATGAGTCGTGATCCATCTCCCTCGTTGGATGTCTGTTTTAGGGAATTACTTCGTGAAGAGCAGCGTCTCGTCACACAAAATGCTTTTCATCAAGGAAATGTTGTCACTGTTGCATTTGCAGCTCAAGGGAAAGGAAAGGGCGTGGATATGGCTAGAACTCAATGCTACAGTTGCAAGAAATATGGTCATATTGCTCGCAATTGTGGCAAGAAGTTCTGTAATTATTGTAAACAGCAAGGACACATTATCAAAGAGTGTCCCACACGTCCTCAAAACCGTAGGACAAAGGCTTTCCAAGTTGGGATAAATGATTCCACTACACATAGCTCATCTTCGGTAGGTTGTTATTACTCCTCAAATGGTACAACAAATGATCTTGTCAGCATTTTCAACTTTGGGACTACAAAGTAATGAGGTAATATCTAAATTTTGGCTTGTTGATTCTGGCGCTTCCAATCATATGACCAACTCAACTGATATACTCAAAAACATCCGTGAGTATAATGGTCCAACACAAATTCAGGTTGCCAATGGTAGTAATTTACCTATTACCAAGGTTGGGGATATTACTGAAACTTTCAAGAATGTTTTTGTATCACCAAAGCTCTCCACAAGTCTTATTTCGGTTGGCCAATTGGTAGATAACAATTGTAATGTGAACTTTTCTCGTAATGGTTGCCTTGTGCAGGATCAGGTGTCGGGGACGATAATCGCGAAGGGGCCTAAAGTTGGAAGATTGTTTCCTATACACTTTTCTATTCCTCCTGTTCTAGCTTTTGCTTCCACCACTACTAAGAATGAGGTTTGGCATAAACGTCTAGGACATCCAAATTCTATTGTGTTGTCTCATTTGTCCAATTCTGGTTTATTGGGAAATAAAAATCAATTTTCAGTTGCTTCCTTTGATTGTTCTACTTGTAAATTAGGCAAAAGTAAAACTCTTCCTTTTCCTAATTTTGGTAGTCGTGCTGCAAAGTGTTTTGATGTCATTCATAGTGATGTTTGGGGAATTTCACCAGTAATTTCTCATGCTCATTTCAAGTATTTTGTGACATTTATAGATGACCATAGTCGGTTTACATCGGTATATTTTCTTCGATCTAAATCTGAAGTGTTTTCCATTTTCAAGAAGTTTTTGGCTTACGTTGAGACTCAATTTTCCACATGCATCAAAATATTAAGATCTGATTCTGGTGGAGAATATATGTCTCATGAATTCAATAATTTGTTGCTTGAGAAAGGAATTGTATCACAACGCTCTTGCCCATACACGCCACAACAAAATGGGGTTGCTGAGCGTAAAAACCGTCATCTTTTGGATGTCACTCGTACTTTATTGATTAAGTCCTCTGTTCCATCTAAATATTGGGTTGAAGCTGTGTCTACTGCTGTCTATTTGATTAATAGACTTCCATCTAAAGTGTTAAACCTTGAGTCTCCATATTATCGTCTTTTTCACAAGCATCCTAGCTATCATAGTTTTCATACATTTGGTTGTGTTTGTTTTGTGCACCTTCCTCCTTCTCAACGCAATAAACTCTCTGTTCAGTCTATTAGATGTGCTTTTATGGGCTATAGTACTTCGCAGAAAGGATTTATTTGTTATGATCCAAGTTCTAACAAATTTCGTGTTTCTAGGAATGTTATTTTCTTTGAGAATCAGTATTTCTTTCCTACTCATATTGAGTCATCTTCTATTTCTCCTCTTCTTCCTACTTTTGAGGATTTGTCATTGTCTTCTAAGCGGTTCAAACCAGGATTTGTGTATGAACGACGTCGGCCAACTTTACCCCATCCTGAAACAGATCCGCCACCTGAGACTGCTCTACAACCAGAATCTGAGATTTTTTCAAGGTCTGCTCCTCTTGAGCCTCCTCGGCGATCTACTAGAGTGTCTCAAACTCCTAAACGGTATGATTTTCCTTCTACTTTATCCACCATCTCTATTCCAACAGGTTACTCACAAGCCTCCAAGCTTGAATGTTGGCAAAAAGCAATGGAGGAGGAACTTTTGGCTCTTAAAGAAAATGACACATGGGACATTGTTTCATGTCCTTCAAATGTCCGCCCTATTGGATGTAAATGGGTTTATTCAATTAAACTTCATTCTGATGGAACTCTTGATCGGTACAAAGCTCGATTGGTTGTTCTTGGTAACAGACAAGAGTATGGGGTGGACTATGAGGAGACTTTTGCACCAGTAGCAAAAATGACTACGGTGCGAACTATTATTGCCATTGCTGCTTCACAAAACTGGTCTCTTTATCAAATGGATGTCAAAAATGCTTTTCTCCATGGTGATCTCAAAGAAGAGATTTATATGAAACCTCCACCTGGTTTGTTCTCATCACCTACATCAGATGTGTGCAAGTTGAAGCGGTCTTTGTATGGATTAAAACAAGCTCCAAGAGCTTGGTTTGATAAGTTTCGGTCTACTTTGCTACAATTTTCTTTTGAGCAGAGCAAATATGACTCGTCTTTGTTTCTTCGGAAAACATCTACAGGTTGTGTTCTTCTTTTGGTGTATGTAGATGACATTATCATCACAGGAACTGATTCTTTACTAATTACTAGCCTCCAACAGCAGCTTAAAGATTCTTTTCATATGAAAGATCTTGGTACTCTTACATATTTTTTGGGTTTGGAAGTTCATAATGTTGCTTCAGGTGTGTTTCTAAACCAACACAAATATACTCAGGATCTGATTTCTTTGGCTGGTCTTCAAGATTCCTCCTCTGTAGATACTCCATTGGAATTGAATGTGAAGTATCGTCGTGAGGAAGGCGATCTTCTTCCTGATCCAACTATGTTTCGACAATTAGTTGGGAGTCTAAATTACCTTACTATTACTCGGCCTGATATCTCTTTTGCAGTGCAACAAGTTAGCCAATTTATGCAAGCTCCCCGTCATCTCCACTTGGTGGCTGTTCGTCGCATCATTCGGTATCTTTTAGGAACATCTACTCGTGGATTGTTCTTTCCAAGTGGTTCTCCTATTCGTCTTAATGCTTTTAGTGATTCTGATTGGGCGGGATGTCCTGATACTCGTCGTTCAGTCACTGGTTGGTGCATGTTTCTTGGAGAGTCATTGATATCGTGGAAGAGTAAAAAGCAAGATCGTGTGTCAAAATCTTCAACAGAGGCTGAATATCGATCCATGTCTACTGCTTGCTCCGAGGTTGTATGGCTTCGTGGATTACTTGCTGAGATTGGATTTCCTCAATCTCATCCTACTCCTCTCCATGCTGATAATACAAATGCTATTCAGATTGCTACTAATCCAGTTTTTCATGAGAGGACCAAACACATCGAAGTAGATTGTCATTATATACGAGAAGCTGTAGATAAAGGAGTCATTACTCTTCCACATGTGTCCAGTGATCTTCAAATAGCTGATGCGTTTACAAAATCTATGGCACGACAACGCCATCAGTTTCTAGTAGGCAAATTGATGCTTCTTGATCCACCGGCATCAATTTGAGGGGGGATGTTAGCATGATGAAAATCTAAATAATTGTATATAATAATGTAATTAGATAGTGATATAAATTAGCACGATCATATAGATTTGTTGTAGAATCAAAGGAATAAATATTGTGATAGAATAGCCGATTTGGAGGGATTGAATAGCAGATTTGTAGAGATAGAATAGCTGATCTTTAGGGATAGGAATGACGGATCTTTAGGGATTTGTAATATTTATTCTCTCTATATAATGGAAAGACTCTCACTTTGAGAAGCATTCAGCAAAACTGACAGTTTACAGATTTGCTCAAGGTGCTTTATGTGTGATCAGGAAACAAAGGTAAATAGTCATTTGTTTCTACACTGCAAAACAGCTGCAAATATGTGGAACATGTTCTTACGTATTGTGGAGTAAGTTGGGTAATGCCTAAAACCACCCTGAAGCTACTTAACAGTTGGAAAGGAATTGGAAGAAGAGGGCAGAGCGAAGATTGGTGGATGAACATTCCAATTTGTATCTGGTGGACTTTATGGAAGGAAAGAAATACCAGATGTTTTGAAGGAAAAAGTTGCAACGCACAGAAGATCAAAATGAAATGCCTAAGCCTTTTATTTTTTGGTGTAAACAGAATATGGTGGGGGAGGTAGTAACTCTAGTTGATTTCATAGGCAAATTGTAAAGCTTTTTAGTTTTTGTGAAGAATGTGTCCCACCCATTGTGGGTTGTAAGTGCCCCACCTCATCATTCTTTTGATGATGATTTTTTGTGAAAACAAAGTTACTTTCTCAAAAAAAAATATGCAGGTTTCTCTTCATGCGAGAAGTATTTCATATGTACTCACATCTCTTTTGTCGTGGTTGCTGCCTCTTTATTATGGATTCAGGTATGGACTTTCAGGGCAGCACAGATCTTCGCTAGGCACTCCGCTCTCTCGCTCTCTTGATGTTGGTGAGTCCCATTTACTGCCTGACAGTTTTCCTTATGACATGAACTCCTATGATTTTGGGTATAGCCGGGTCTTGTCCCAATATTTATTCTATTCGTGCAAGTAATAGAAGTTCCATAGATGTCATTGTCATAAGGTGTCTCATTTTGTTATTCCCAGATGTGGCTTTTATGAATACACTTATTTTTGGATTATAATATCATACTTATTGAAAGTGCAAATGTTTTATCATTTATGAAATGATTTTTTATTTTGAAACTGGTAACATCCTCATCATTAAGGGCTATGCTGGCCACCTCCAAAAGTGTTAGTTACATAGAAACAAAAAAAAAAAAAAAACAGGACTACTTACAAAGCTCCTATGAAATCCACTAGTTGAATTTCTTCTTCTATGCATTTCTTTACACCAAAAACCTAAAGTGGTAATTACTTTCACTTAATCTTCTCTATAGTGCATTCTTTCCCTACAAAATTCTCTGATTTCTCTCCTTCCAAATGCTCCACCAGATACAAGCAGGTACGGTTCTCCACCACCTCCTCTGGCTTTTACTACCTCCCCTTCTGACCCAGCAACTTAGTAGGTCTGTTGTATGTTCTGGCATAATCCAATTTAGACTCATTATATTGGTAAATAGAGCCCATACTAGTGTTGTTACTTTACAGTGAAGAAACAGATGATTGTTGGTTTCTAGGGCCTCTTTACAAAGATAACATCTTGAGGCAATAATGTTTCCCCTCTTTTGAAGTTTATCATGTGTCAGGCAAGCTCTCCTAGTTACCAACCACGTGAAACACTTCACCTTAGTAGGGGCTACACTCTTCCATATAGCACTCCATGGCCCTGATTTCTTCCACTTTTAGATAAATCATATTTATGTAGAACGTAAAGTGGTCCACTGGGTCAAGTTAAGGCACCGAGTGCCGGTGAAGCCCTACGAGGATTTAGGGCGTGCCAACTTTGGTTTATGGGAGGTAGGATCCATTCTTTCTAAACCACTAAAGGATTAACATTTCATCCGACATAAAGACACATATATAGTCCGCATGTCCCTTGCATTCTTTGCTTTCAGTCATCTCTACCTTTGAGTCTCAATACGCTCTTTCTTGCACTACACATGCCAACTGTGTTTATTGTACCCCATCTCCCCACCCCATGAGGATTCTATATTATCCTTTTTCACTAGGAAATGTCTTTGTATTGTTGGTTTTTTTATATCTTTTGAAACTCTAATAATAGAAAACTGAAGAGTTGATAATCCGTTTGGCAGTCTACTTTCAATAACCTTGTCTAACATAAAGCACCGCAATCCTACAAAGTGCTTCCAATGTGTGTGTTTATCTAGACCCTCCCCCCCCCCTCTTCCTCTCTGTAGAATGCAAAATTTTCATTGGAACTCAATGTGTTTGCATGGTCATCTCACAAAAGACTTAATACCAAACTAGAATCAAGAAACCTTACAAATTCATAAACCTCGATTGTTGCATTAGGTGTATGCAGAGCAATGAATTTCAATTTATTCAAATTTATCTTTGTGCTAATATTTTTTCCAGAGAATCTCTAAATAGTTCGGGGATGTCTTGTTCCATTTCCTCATCAAAATTTTAGGTTAAACGTCATGTTTCTATGAAGAGGGCTTTCCTTGCGATACAGTGATGCATCTTGGTGGTGTGCGCTGCTGGAACGTTGCAAGACCAGTGCCTTATGAATATTTATGTGGTATATTGGTTTTCTATTCATCTATATGGAATAAGGTTTTAGGTATTTTTCTATATATATACACTTGCTGATCTCAGTGGGACTGAAAAATGTATCCACTATTTCATCTTATAAAAACTGAGGAATCCTAGTCCTGTTCTTTCTATCCCAATTCATACTACTACAACAACATACCTAGTGTAATCACACAAATGCAGTCTGAAAAGAGTGGTGCCTGCGCAGATTTTATCTCTACCTTGTGAAGGTCGAGAGGTTGTTTCTAGTAGACCCTCGGCTAAAGTAAAGAAAATCAGATAATGTCCAAAAAGGAAATATAATAGTGAAGGAAATGCCGTAATGAATGTCATTGTGGCTAAAATGATGGAGAAAAGAACAATATCAACAAGTAATACAATAACTGAAACTAAGGAGAGTAATAAAACCAGAGAATAAGATATTAATACTAATAAGAAACTAAACAAATGTTCAACTACCTACTAAATTTCTACTCTAATCCTTCTAACGAGGTCATGTCCTCGGTAATTTCTAGATGAGTCATGTCATGTTTAATCACCTCTCTCAATACTTCTTCAGCTTACCCCTATAGTCAACCTCTCACATCTCCTCACTGGACATTTGGACATCTCCTTTTCACATGCCCTTTTGGCCTTATAGAAACTCTCTATTTTTAGTGCTAAAATAGGAGAGCTGTCATAAAGCCAAAAGCATTTGCTTAGATTTGAATGGTCCATTAAATTACGAAGTAATCTGATAAGCTTCAAATTGATTGACCAAAGTATGTCATTATTAAATACTTGGCAAGCTTGTAAAAAGATGTCATCTTTTGGAAGTCAACTCAATGGACAAACCCAAATAAAACTGGAGTGTCTTTTGAACTTGAAAATAATCAATCTTTCTGGAATTTAGGAATTTATCAAAATTTAATATGGATTTTAAACCCATAAAATTTGTATATCTATAAAACAGGAGCCACATAAAACGTGAAAGGAGACCTTATTTACAAGGGGGGGAAAAGAAGGAACCTGAGCAGGAATTCTAGCAGCAACAGTGAAGATGAAATTGGTGAGATCCCCAGAAATGGCACCAGATAATATAGTGAGAGGATTGTATGCCCCACCTTTGGTAGCTTTAACCAACAAGGCAAATAAGAACATATTGATGACGGAAATCGCATGTTTGAGGATTTCACCTTTAAGATCATGAGCCCCATAACCCAAGATTGTATGAACAAACATCTTAATAAGCACACTTGACCAAACCCACATGAAAGACATGATGAAATCTGAAATCACAAGGCTTCTCCTGCTTACCCCCATTTCGTCCTTTCCTTCTTTCTTTGAGGACGAAGGAGTTACAGAGTAAGGGTCTGTGTGGCTAAGCTTTCGGTTTCGTTTTGCTTACTTATGTTGACGTCGGTCGTCGGGGACTCATTATTGTGGCTGTTGTCAGCATCTTTGTCGGAATTGCTACGAAAGAGGTCAACAATCATTTCTCAGCGCATATATACTCCTTTCTCTTTTTCCCTTTTCACGAATTTTCAATTCACCATTTTATACTCTCCTTTTCCTATTTGTTTATCTTTAAACTAGTAAAATTATTCAATCCCCGCAAGGAAATGTTATATCACAAAATTTATAATATAATATTTAGATTTTATCCGTCATTAAATTGAAATATGATATTATCTTATATATAAAATTATAAATTATGGAGTAACAGACATTAATAATGTAAATAAAATTAAAATTATAACATCTTATCATTTATCCTTAATAACATAAACCTAAATTAATAACCGTAAAAATACATATCAGAATCTATAACATAACATAAGCAATTGTATCAGTGAGCTACTGAACATAAGCAAAATATACGAATATTTAATTGTGCAGAAGAAGAAAAATAACAAGTTTAGAATTTTCGTTAGTTGTCAACAGGAGCAAAATATACGAATATTTGATTGTGTAGAAAAAAAGTATATCTGAATTTTTGGTTTTAAAATTAGAAGAAATCCCTCTATTTATAGACAACAAAGGGTAATATGAACAAATATTTATTGTGCATTATAGGAAAGGTCACAACTATTTGAAAATGTTGCAACATTTCATACAAGTCACAAATTTTTCATTAAAGTCGCAACTCTTCATTAAAGTCGCAATATTTCATAAAAGACAACTTTTCATAGAAATCGCAACTCTTCATTAAAGTCACAACTTTTCATATAAAGTCACAACTATTCATAAAAGTCACGAAAGAGCCTATTTGGAATGACTTAAAATGTATTTTCTTTGTTTCTAATTATTTGTTCACTTTTTCATTTTTTAGTTAGCTCTTATTACTTTTTTATTTTGACAAGGAAAAAGGGTCAAATATGCCTCTAAACTATTCGAAAAGGTCTAGATATAGCCTCCGTTTAAAGTTTGGCTCACTCATGCCCTCACCGTCCAACTTTTGGCCCAAATATGTCTTATGGGCGTTAGTTGTCATGTTGGACATATCCAACTCCTTTTTGATTTCTTTAAATGTCACATGAAATTGTCATGTCATTTTGACCTTACCACATGACATTTATATGAAAATGAAAAGATATTCGGACTCATAAAACACCTAATCCGATCCATAAATCAACCCCATTTTAAATAAATTATCCGATCGATTTTCAATAATTTTGTTTAATTTTTTATTTTTTTCGATAAATTACGAAAATGAGTAATTGATTAATAAAAAAATAGGAAGAATATGAAAAAATATAAAATTAATGTAAAGAATTCACAAATAAGTAACCTTAAATTCAATTTAAACACTTTTTTTAAATTTTTTATTATTTTTGATAAATTCCCAAAATGAGTAATTGATTAATAAAAAATATGAAAAAAATATAAAATTAACGCCAAAAATAAAAAAAAAAATACAATAACCTTAAATTCAACATTTTTTTGGTTTTAATTTTTTCGGCAAATCCCAAAAATGAGTTTGTTAATAAAAAATATGAAAAAATATAAAATTTAAGCAAAAAATTCACAAATAAAAAATAGAAAAATATGAAAAAAAAAATTATTGAAATTATTTGAATTTAAGGTTACTATATTTATTTGTGAATTTCGACATAAATTTTAATTTTGTTTTCATATTTTTCCTTTTTTTATTAATAAATTACTCATTTTCAGGATTTGTCGAAAAAAATAAAAAATAAATCAAAAAAATTGTAGAATGAAATGTTACTATATTTATTTGTGAACTTTTGGCGTTAATATTATATATTTTTTTCATACTTTTCATATTTTTATTAATCAATTACTCATTTTTGAGATTTACCGAAAAATAAAATTTTTAAAAAAATATTGAAATGTTAGGTTTAAGGTTACTATATTTATTTTTGAATTTTTGGCGTTAGTTATATATTTTTTCATATTTTTCCTATTTTTTATTAATCAATTACTCATTTTTGGGATTTACCAAGAAAATAAAAATTAATCAAAATTGTTAAAAATGCGTCGGATAGTGTATTTAAAAGGAGTTGATTTATGGGTCGGATTAGGTGTTTATGAGTCCGAATATCTTTCCATGTATCATACACAATATCATGTGGTAAGGTCAAAATGATATGACAATTCCATGTGGCATTTAAAGAAAAATCAAAATGAGTTGGATATGTCCAACATGGAAACTAACGCTCATAAGGGCATATTTGGACCAAAAGTTGAACGGCGAGGGCATGAGTGAACCAAACTTTAAACGGAGGGTATATCTAGACCTTTTCGAATAGTTTAGAGGCATATTTGACCCCTTTCCCTTTTGACAAATCAAGAATGGACAAAAAAAATTACTTATTATACCCTTAATTATTTACTTTGCAAAATGTAGAACTTCTTGAAAATCTTAAGTTTAGTTCACTCAATTCATAATTAATATGGGTGAAATAAAAAATTCACAATGTCAATTATTATTTTCTTAATATCTATGTCAATTTAAAAGTGGATAATTAATTAGGGATAGAGAGAGTCTAAAATCAAAAGCAAAAAGTCAAACTTAATGATTTTTAAGTCAAAAAATAAAAAGTAGGGACCTATTTTTGTTTTAAACTTATTTTAAGTTGTTTTTAACATTGTCAAACACTTTATAACTTATTTTAAGTTTTTTTTTTTGATTTATTTTAAGTTATTTTCATATTTGTCAAAAACTTTCAAAAGTCAAAAACTGACTTAAAAGTATATTTGACCAATTTTAAGCCAATTCAATCACCCTATAAAAAGAACCTTATGATTATAAGTTAAAAATAAACATAATATGTTAAAATATTAGGAAATTTGTCCGCGCTTCGTGTTAAGCTAAATTTTTTAAGAGTCAATTTTATAAAACCACCTCCCTGTGGTTTACAATATTACGTATATCTTTCTTATTTTGATTGTTTTTGTAAACATTCTTTAAATTTATTTAAAATAAATATGAAGTAATTATAATTTGACAACTTTGTCCTTTTGTATTAATTTATTCATATTAATCCACATTACTTTAAAAATGAATTATATAATGAAACTTTTAAAAATAAATCAATATGTAAAAGTGTGAATCTTTGTTTGATATAAAAGGACAGGTTCATATATATATTTATATAATATATATTATAGTATAAATTTATTTGTGTTGATTTATTTTTAAAGTGTTTGTTAAATAAGTCATGTTTTTGATAATATGCATTCATATGAAGAAACTAATACAAAGGAGGACAAATTTGTTAAGTTATAATTGATTTATATTTATTTTGAATAATTTTAAAGAATGGTTAAAAAATCAAAATAAGAGAAATATGCGTAATATCATAAACTACAATGTTACAGAACGAAATCTAAAGAAATTATCTTATTTTTTATCAAAAATTAATTTTTAATCTCTATCAATGTCATGTCATCTTTTTTCTCCAATTATAACATCAGTAATTATTCTAATTATATTATATTATCAAGATAAATATCAACATGTGATTTTTTTTGTTAAACTTAACAATTAATAGTGAACAAAAGAGAGACTTCATTCTCATGCAATAAACTATAATATATATATATATATATATATATATATATATATATATATATATATATATATATATATATATATATACACGTGATTTTTGATCGAACATTAAGTTATATACTATTTTTTATTCTTTAAATATTTTTTATGTCTAAGTTAGATATTTTGTTTTGTCTTAATTTTTAGTAAGTTTATTTTAAAAGATTCGAAAATAACAAAAAAAAATGTGTTTTATTTTTATTTTAGTTCAATAAATAAGCTAGCGTAGCATTTCTACTCAATTTTTGTTAGTTTAAAAATAATCAATATTATATGATATTATATTATATATATTATATTATTAAAAAAATCCAATTCACTCCACCCCACTTCCCTTTCTTCCCCACGTACATACTGTTAGACAATTGGCATTTTTTCAGCTTATTATTATTTTTACTGTTTTTACTTATTTCAGTTTAGTGCATCCTATTTTCTAGCTAGACTTAGTCAACTTTAGTTGCTCAACTTTCTGAAGTTAGTGGCCCCATTATTGGCCCCATTATGACTGTTAGTGGCCTCTTTTATGGTAGTTAGTGGCACATGTTCTTATTTTAGTTTTAATGTTTATGTTTTTTCTTTGTATAAATTCAGACTTTCTGCAAATTAATATACACAAGGAATTTCATAAGTTCACTCTATTTTTATTTTTTCAAATCAGTTTCTTGAGTATTTTTGTTCTAACAGTGGCATCAGAGCCTCTAGTTGATCTTACAGGACAAAAAAAGTTTTAACCTACAACACAAATGACATCCAACAACCTACCTTTAAATCCACCATTCACTTTCACTGGTGAAAATTACCAAATCTGGTCTGTGAAGATGCAAGCTTTTTTGGAAGCCTCTACCAGCAAATCCTACCTTGGCTCAGATCAAATCCAACAACGAAGAGAAGGCAAAGAAATCTAAAGCCAAGTCGCTTATGCAGAATGCTGTGGCAGATCTATGTTTTACAGAATCATGGCTTGCAAAACTGCAAAAGAGGCTTGGGATAGGTTGAAAGAAGAATATCAAGGCAGCGATAGAACACGTCAAATGCAAGTGTTGAACCTGAAAAGAGAGTTTGAGTCCTTGAATATGCAGGAGGATGAAACTATTAGTAAGTATGCTGATTGAATATCCTTAATTGTTAATAACATTAGACTTCTTGGTGAAGAATTTACAGATAAACGAATTGTGGAGAAAGTTCTTGTGACTCTTCCTGAGAGGTTTGAATCTAAGATTTTCTCTCTTGAAGAATCCAAGGACCTGAGCAAACTTTCATTAGGTGAACTAATGAGTGCTCTTCAAGCACAAGAGCAAAGGAGGACTATGAGACGGGAAAAGTTCAGTGAAAGAGCTTTCTCTGTACAAAAGCAAAAAGGAAAGCAACAATTCCACCAAAAGAATAAAGGAAAGCATGATGGAGGAAACAATAGTGGAGATGTGAAGCAGAAGTTCCCTCCTTGCAAACATTGTAAAAGAAATACACATCTGGAGAAGTATTGTTGATGGAGAGTCGATGTTATATGCGGCAACTGTAAGCAGACGGGACATGTATCCAAGATCTGCAAATCAAGAGCAAAGGCCTCTGGTGCTTTGCAAGCACAAGTAGCAGAAGCTGCCGATGCACATGAAGAGCAACTCTTTGCAGTTTCATACTTTTCAATCAGTGAATCCTCTGATTCATGGCTTCTTGACAGTGGTTGCACACATCACTTGTGCAATGATGTTGAACTATTCAAATTCCTCGATGATACTTACAAATCTAAAGTAAAAGTGGGAAACGGTGAGGCAGTAGAAGTCAAAGGCAGAGGTACAGTGTCTATCTCAACAATATCAGGTATCAAAATTATTTCTGATGTTTTGTACACACCTGATATGAGTCAAAATTTGTTGAGTGTTGGACAAATGCTTGAAAATAATTATTCTCTGCATTTTAAGAATCGTGAATGTGTTGTTTCTGATCCTTCTGGAGTAGAGTTATTTTATGTCAAAATGAGCAACAGAATGTTTTCAGTTGATTGGGAGAAAATAACTGAGCAGGCTTACACTATTACTTCACAAACATGTACAAACCTATGGCACAAAAGGTTTGGTCACTTCAATCTGAGAAGCATCGCCGAGATGAAAAAAAAGAAGCTAGTGGATAATATACCTGAATTTCTTTCTAATGCTCAAGTTTGTGAAACTTGCCAACAGGGAAAGCAAACAAAATTGCCATTTCAAGCAAATCAAGTACGGAGAGCTAACCAGAAACTTCAGCTCATTCATACGGATGTTTGCGGCCCAATGAAAACAGATTCGCTGAGTGGTAACAGATACTTTCTCCTCTTTATTGATGACTACACCAGAATGTGTTGGGTTTATTTCATAAGACTGAAGAGTGAAGTCTTTGATGTTTTTAAACAATTTAAAGCTTTAGTAGAAAATCAATGTAATCTTAGTATTAAGGCTTTAAGGTCTGACAATGGAGGAGAATATACTTCTTCTCAATTTGTGGAGTTTTGTAATAGCACAGGTATTGAACGCCAATTGATATTACCATACACTCCACAACAAAATGGCGTGTCTGAAAGGAAGAACAGGACAGTAATGGAGATGGCCAGATGTCTTTTGCTCGAAAGAAAGATCCCAAATCAGTTTTGGGCTGAGGCAGTCAATACCTCTGTATATTTGCTGAACAGATTGCCTACTAAGGCCTTGCAGGACATGACTCCATATGAAGCTTGGTGTGGGAACAAACCATCAGTACACCATCTCAGAATCTTTGGGTGTATATGTGATTATCGAGTTCTAGAAACAAAAAGGAGTAAGCTGGACAACAAGGCTCATAAAGGCATATTTATGGGCTATATTTCATCCAAAGTTTACAGAATTTTCTGTTTGAAATCAGACAAACTAATTCTCAGCCGAGAAGTGAAGTGTGATGAAGCAGCTGGTTGGAATTGGAAAAATCAGAAGACCTCTTATTCTGATTCATTTTCAATAGAGCAGCCTCAACTTTCAGAAGATGAACTAGTGGATGATGTACCAGTGAGGGGAACTCGATCCTTAAAAGATGTCTATCAGCGGTGTAACTTGGTTAGCTCTGAACCAACAAGCTATGCTGAAGCACAAGACTCTCAGGCATGGAGGAGAGCTATGCAAGAAGAACTAGACATGATCGAGAAGAATGGAACCTGGCAGCTTGTTGACAGACCTAGAAATCGCAAGATAATTGGTGTAAAATGGATTTTCAAGACAAAACTCAATCCTGATGGAACAATTTGCAAACATAAGGCTAGATTGGTGGTGAAGGGATACGCACAACAATATGGTGTGGATTACCAGAAAACATTTGCTCCTGTAGCAAGGTATGACACAATCAAGCTTATTCTTGCATTTGCATCTCATAGTTCCTGGCAGATTCATCAACTTGATGTCAAATCGGCTTTCTTGAATGGTTTGCTTGCTGAAGAGATCTATGTAGAGCAACCTGATGGTTTCTCAACTCCTGGAAAAGAGGATCAAGTTTATCTCTTAACAAAGGCCTTGTATGGCCTAAAACAAGCCCCAAGGACATGGTATGAGAGGATGGACAATCATCTCATCCAAATCCAACTTGGCTTTAGTAGAAGTCGAAGTGAAGCTACTTTGTATGTGAAAGTCAATGCTGCAGGTGAGTCCTTAATTGTCTCAATTTATGTGGATGACATGCTTGTGACAGGAAGCAAAATTGAACTAATCCAAATGTTCAAGGATGAAATGGAGAAAATCTTTGAAATGACTGATCTTGGAGTCATGAAGTACTTTCTCGGCGTGGAAGTGTTGCAGTCCAGTGATGGAATTTTCATATGCCAGCAGAAATACATTTCGGATATTCTAAACAGGTTCAAAATGCAAGACTGCAAACCTGTGAGTACTCCAATATCTACTGGTGTGAAGCTTGGCAAGGATGAGGATTCCAAAAAAGTGGATGATAGTATGTATAGAAGCTTAATTGGCAGTCTTCTATATCTAACCGCAAGCAGGCCTGACATTCTATTTGTTGTTAGTTTGCTCTCTAGGTTCATGCATTCGCCTAGAGACACACACCTCACAACGGCTAAAAGAGTGTTAAGGTATATTAAAGGAACCAGCAAGTTTGGAATTTTTTTCCCAACATCTGCCGAAGTAACTATGGACCTGATCGGGTACTCTAATAGTGATTGGGGTGGTGGAGTTGATGATTCCAGAAGCACCTCTAGATATCTTTTCTGTTTGGGGACAAGTTATTTTAGTTGGAGCTCTAGAAAACAAGAAACTACAGCTCAATCAACAGCAGAAGCTGAGTACATAGCTGTTGCATCTGCTGTGAATCAAGTTATCTGGCTAAGGAAGATGATGAAGGACTTAGGCCATGAACAAACAGAAGCTACCAAGATCATGTGTGACAACAGTTCAGCAGTTTCAATCTCAAAAAATCCAGTGTTTCATGGTCGAACTAAACATATCAAGATCAAGTTTCATTTTATTAGAGAAATCCAACAATCTAATGAAGTGTTGCTTGTTCATTGTTCATCTGAGAACCAGCTAGCTGACATTTTCACCAAGTCATTGCCAAAGGAAGGTTTGAAGATCTGAGGCAAAGAATTGGTGTTTGCCACAAAAATGCCAAGGAGGAGTGTTAGACAATTGACATTTTTTCAGCTTATTATTATTTTTACTGTTTTTACTTATTTCAGTTTAGTGCATCTTATTTTCTAGCTAGACTTAGTCAACTTTAGTTGCTCAACTTTCTGAAGTTAGTGGCCCCATTATTGGCCCCATTATGGCTGTTAGTGGCCTCTTTTATGGTAGTTAGTGGCACATGTTCTTATTTTAGTTTTAATGTTTATGTTTTTTCTTTGTATAAATTCAGACTTTCTGCAGATTAATATACATAAGGAATTTCATAAGTACTATTTTTATTTTTTCAAATCAGTTTCTTGAGTATTTTTGTTCTAATACACACACCCCATTTCCTATATATGATCCTATCCCACACCCCACTTCCCCCATTTTTCCTAAACAACCTGCACACACTCACACATTTAATATAAATACACACGTTCATCAAAGACCACACAGACGCATGAAAAAAAAAGGAAAAAGAAGACTACAAAAGCACACAAATCTGCATAACACATATACACGGAGGAAGCAAGGAAAAAAAGAAAGATGTTCACTCATCTCGGCACCTTATTTTCTATTCTCACTTACCTGCACAAGATCCTATACATACAAACATTTCCACATATATACAAACACCCACAGATTCGGAAAAAAAGTCACATTTTGGGTGTGTTTGGTATGGAGGAAAATGTTTTCCGTGAAAATGTTTTCCTGGAAAATAAGTAGATTTTAGACTTATTTTCTCATAATTGGTTGGTGAGTAGAAAATATTTTCCGGAAATGATTTTTAGTGTTTGATTTATGAATGAAAAATATTTTTAAGAGACATCTTTTATTTTTACTAGAGTAAAAAATTGAAAATATTTTTTAAAAATAAAATTATTATTTTTTGGGGGTGATGGTGGGGGTGGGGTGGGGTGGGGGAGGGGGTGGGCGCAGGGGGAGGGGGTAAGAGTGAAAAAACAAAAATTTGAAGTTGATAGTATTTTTAAAAAATAAAATTAATTTTTTGGGGGTTGGGGGTGGGTGGGGTGGCTGGCCGGGGGATTGGTTTGGGGGGGGGGGTAGGAGTTTAAAAATAAAAATTTAAAGTTGAAAATATTTTTAAAAAGCAAAATTAATTTTTTGGGGGAGGGGGTGGGGTTTGGGGGTGGGGGCTGGCCGGTAGGGGGGGAGGTCAGGGATCGGTGAAAAATAAAATTTTGAAATTCAAAATATTTTTTTAAAATTGATGTTTTTCCCAAAAAAAAAATGTAATTTGAAATTGGAGGAGAGTTTGGAAAATATTTTTCTTAATTTTGAAGGGAAGTCGTTTTCCTTAATTTTGAGAAAAATGAGTTGATTTGGAAATCATTTTCCAAAACTTTTGTCCCAACCAAACATGGGAAAATTGGAAAACATTTTCCAGAAAATGTTTTCCTTCATACCAAACACACTCTTTATTTATATTTTTTCTTTCATTCACAAATAAAAATTGAGGTTAAGATTTACTTTCGTGGTTTCGAGTTCGTAATTCTTTATTAGGATTTTTTTTTCGTAAATTGATTTCGCAAGAAGTACCATTTTTTTTTTGTATAATTTAATTTTCATGATTATATAATACTTGATCTCAATGTTATGAAGTTGCTCGAATTTTATGTACGTTTAATTTTATTGCTTTTCATCTTATACCATATGTTATTATCAATTAAGCATCTCCTGCATTCAACAAAAATTTACCAAATACGTGAAGAAAAATTATTCTAATAGTTTGTTCAGTCAACTTCATCTAAAATTAATAATGTTCATCCTAGAAATTAAGAAATGAAGAGTACTAACTTTTTATTTTTTATTTTTAATGTTTTTTTTGTCATGACTTATAAATATACTAAAAATATTTATGCATCTATGTTAAATTTTTAAATGAAATAACTTTATATTTGTTTTAGATTTTAGACTTTTATCATGTAAATAGTGTTTATGAATATAAACAGTAAAAAGTAATTTAATCATTTATAATACATTTAAGCTTTCAACAATAGGTAAATATTATGATATACAACCTGTTAAAAATATTTGTTTCGGTTAATAATGTGATTTTTTTTGGAACATTAAAATAAATTCAAGGATGCGATGGGTGCACCTTGTCCAATTATATAGTTAACCTTAATTAATTTTAAATAGAGACTTATAAATAAAAATTATTAGGTGTGATGCAAAGAAAACAGTTATAAAAGTGCAACAAATAAAAGATACAAGCAAATCATGGCATATAAAAATGTATCCAAATGATAGTTAAAATATGTATAAGTTAAAACAAGAGACCCGCTGGAACCAGAGGATTAGAGGGATTTAATACCTTCCCCTCGATCAACAGAATTCCTTATACGAATTTCTAGTTCGCCGACCAAATAAAGAGTCATTTTTTATTAGGGATTAAACAAAAAGGTGACTCAATTTCAAGTGGTGACTCCAAAAAAATAAATATAATTCCTAATAAATAACGTAACTTAAATTGGAAAAATCCTTCCATCAGGCGAAAAAGGAGTGTGACAATATACATACAAGCATTTATTGACAATTGACCCTTTAATTTTCTTTTAATCTAAATAAAAGTTAAAAAAATCTTTCTATCATTGTTATTCAATAAAATAAAAATTTAAAAGAAATTGAAACAACCATTGAGTTACATTTTTTTCTAACAATTACTATTTTCCTATCATTTTTCCTTCACTAATGCCTCTACAATTGTTTTTTTCCCCAATATATTGTACAAGTAAAAGAACACATATACAAACAATGAAAATAAAAAAAAATTATATACAAACTATAAAATAGTAGTTATTCAACTTCATTAAATTGAAGTTTTCTAATAATTACTTTTAAGGGAAAAGGGTTAAAAATATCCTCTAATTTTAATTTATTGTTTAAATTTATCCTCGCCGTTAAAATAAAGTTAATTTTATCCTTCGCCATTAAAATAAAGTTAATTTTACCCCTCCTGTTACTGAATTCACCAAATTTACCCCTCATTAGACGGATTGACCCAAATTGATCCGATTTTTTTTTTTAAAAAAACTATTCCTGATTTTAACCCAATAACTCGACTCTATTTAAAATAACCCGACCCATTCTTCCAAATCTCCTATACCTATTTACCCATTCTCTCAAATCTCCATTTATTTTAAAATAATATTTGTATTAATAAATTAAAAATATTTATTTTTTCAAAAAAAATATTTTCCTTAGTAAGAAATGCACCCTTAATTCTGCTAATCTGCATCATTAGAATGAGATACCATTCTTTGTGTAAATGTTTACTTAATAAGAAAGCTAAACCATCTCTTTTCACTAATAAGTTATTGGTAGTATCAGTGCACAATCAAAAGCGTAGAAGCAAAAAAAACTCCATAGAGTTCATTTCCAAACATATAATCACCTGAGAGACACGAAGATAGATAGATACTGGAGTTCATTTTTTGGATCACCATCTTAACAGATTTTGTCCTCCATAGAGTTTCCAAGCTCCATCACCTTAGGGGCCTTCAAATTTCCCGACTATTGAGTGGGCAGTCTATTGCCTTTGTAAACGGAGATTTGGAAGAATGGGTAAATGGGTATAGGAGATTTGGAAGAATGGGATGGGGTTATTTTAAACGGGGTCGGGTTATTGGGTTAAAATAAGGAATAGGTTTTTTTTTTAAAAAAAATGGTCAATTTGGATCAATCCGTCTAATGAGGGGTAAATTTGGTGAATTTAGTGACGGGAGGGGTAAAATTAACTTTATTTTAACGACGAGGATAAATTTAAATAATAAATTAAAGTTGGGGGTATTTTTGATCCTTTTCCCTACTTTTAACAATTGAAGATATGAAACAAAATCCATTACTGATTTAAATGCTAATTATTGATATTTATTACTCAATAAAAACTAATCTCCTCCTAATATTAAGACTCATAAATATGTTATGGTAAAAGTTTTAATTTTATAATTATATATAATAAAATTATAATAAGGATAAAAAAACTAAAAATATTATAACACCACCATTTCGATATAAAAAAATCTATAAAAGATTAAATATGAGTAAAAGAATCATATACCTTTTGATATATTTATTACAACAAAATTATTTCCAAGAAAATAAGAATAACATAAGCCTTTCAACCTTTTGTCTTATTTAAACGGTGTTCATGTACTTATATTAGTGATTAATATATATATATATATATATATATATATATATATATATATATATGGAAAAAAAAATATGAAGTTATATAAAAAGAATAATAGTGAAATACTATAACGTTTTATATTTAATATTTAAAGGTTATAATTCCTAATAAATAACACCATTTGAATGAAAAAACCCTTTTATCGAGCGAAAAAAGGTTGTGACAATATACATACAAGCATTTATTGAGAATTGATTTTTTTAATTTCTTTTAATCTAAATAAAAGTTAAAAAATTCTTTCTATAATTGTTATTCAATATGATAAAAATTAAAAAGAAATTGAAACAACCATTGAGTTACATTTTTTTCTAACAATTACTATTTACCTATCATTTATCCTTCACTAATGCATCTACAAATTTTTTTTCTTCATATCATCATCATTCTAAATAAGTGAGTACTTCTGTCCGACCAAATCAATGAAAAGCCACCACGTAAGTCAGCCAATGAAGGGTGCTCAGTAAATAAATAAAAAAGAGGGCTGCTTTTAACACCCTCCTTCTTTGTTTGCCGCGTGTGTGCGCATCCGCAGAAAAGATGCACGCGTTGGATCTTCAATCTTCCATATTTGTTGATTCTAAAAATCTTTGCAAATTCCTCTGTGTCGTTTGCTCTGATTTTGCTCCTCACTCTCTCGATAGATTAGGAGCCATTATTTTCCTCCGCCACCAGCCTCGAAAGGTTTCTCCGGCGATCATTTCGCCTCTACGGTAAGTTCTCCGATTTGCCTCCATATTGATTGTTTTCTTTAAGGGTAGACTGCAAATCCTCAATTTGGGTGTTCGCACAGAGGCTTCAACTCCACCTTTGCATAATGCCTAGCTCTTTCTTTTTTACTGGATTTTCGAGGTTCTTCATCTATATTACTTAGGTCCAGAATCTGGATATTAGTTTTTGCTTGGACATCTAAAATGGAACTTAATTTGATTTTGGTTTGTGAAAGTTTCAATGAGTAAAAAAAATGCATCTTAAACAGGTAAAAAAAATGCATCTTAAGCAGGTAAAAAAAGTTCAACAGTAGAAATACTTGAATTAAAATTCCTCAGTGTCCTTCATTCTTTATGATTTCTAATCATGGTTTTGGACCTCCTATTGTACCCATCAACTACATTTTACGCGATTCTTTTTCCATTTTTAACATGATTTAGGTGGCTTCCATTGATAATTCCGTTCGAAAAGTACATGACTTTCTGTAGTTTGCCTCATTATTGTGTATTCTACTGAAGGTTTGATGTTTTATGCCTACTTTTGTGGTATTTTTCTTGGTGTCTATTACTTTATGCATCACGAAAAAAAATTACGCTATTTCTATATTTCTCTTTGGGTATCACAATATATTTTTCTACTCAGAATAGCAAACTATAGTTTCAGACTGGATTTATGAGTGCAGGACGTTTACACATTACTAGAGCTCCACTTTCCTTTCCCTTCACTTGCTCCTTAAATTATAAGTAAATACTTCGATATAAAAGTTATGGCAATGGATTTTCGTATCACCTATACTTCGCTTCAAAAGGTTAATCCTATGAAACTAAACAGCTTTGCTTTTGATATAGGTTTACAAGGGGGATCTTCCTGACTGACTGCGCTGTTATGGTTTATCAAAATAAAAACTTTTCAACATATAGTCCTGAAGTATATGATATGCATTTCTTACTTCAGCTTGGTCGAACTTATGTTTATCGTTTGTCAATGAATGATCGCCAACTGAAGTTTCAAACTCTCTAGATAATTGTGATTTTTTCATCCACATTTGAGTAAAAGTTTATTAAGACTATGATCCTACAGAGGAAAATGCACGAAAAGAATGCTCCTTTATACTTTTTTTATTGGTCGATTTGAAGTCATAAATTCTACTTCTACATAGAGGACTAAGTGAAATTTCCTAAACCTGGCAGCATCTCTTCCTCGGAGTTTCATTTCAATATGATTCGATACTCAATTTAAAGGACAAACAAGGAAGACTCCAAAAGAGGAGGAAAAATACTTTCTTTATCTTTTAAGTTCATATATTTTGTGGCTAGTTTTTCTGAGCTCACTACTCAGTTGTCACAAGTGTTTTGTTGAGAGTCAGTTTTTCGGACGACCAAAAGGATAAGCTGGTAATTTCATTTTTTCAGTTTCTTCTTTGTTTGCCGCATGTGATTCTACATCCACAGGAAAGATCCATATGTTGGATCTTCAATCTTCCACATTTGACAATGCTTTTGGTATCACCCTTAAACTTACTAAATATGGTAACATCTCTAAGCCATCCGAACAGTGACTGTTAACTATAACATTCAGCAGTCTCATACCAATCTACTGAAGTACCTTTGATTCTACACGACATTAAGTTTTCGCGATCTTTACCTAGAGAAGAAACTCAAGCAAAGAAGAAAACTACTGTCGCCAGATTTTCAGTAGACCTTACTTAAATTGACATTTTTTGTACAAGTTGGTTGGCACTCTTTGGTTCTTCTTAGTGGCATAGTGGGCTTATTGGTTATCTTTGGCCATTGCCAATGCTTTTGGTTAGTCATCTGCATCATGGAATATTTATCAAAACTTATATATTTCGTCATCTTATTTCTTGATAAAAGCTTGATTTTACATCCACTATAACTACATTACAATCCATCGTCCTATTACAATTAAAGGACTTATGATTCTCATGCAGGTAGTTCATCTAAATGAGATCAGAATGGGTGATGTAACTGGAATTTCAATCCCCGGGACATTTCATGTTGCGACTGAAAAAATGGTAATATATCTACCCTTGTGCAATTTTGTTCTTTTAAGTATCTTTATTTTGCTTATGTACCTCTGTCCGGGAGGTTGAGAGTTTTAATTTCTCTGTTGTTTTGAGGTTAATTTCTTTAAGTTACTTGTGTTACTTGATATATAAATGATGACTTTGGTTCATTAATATTTCAGATTAGATTCCTCACTACGATTTTGTGTGGTTAATGTATTGTGGTATTTGTTAATTGATTTGTAGTAACAATTATCTGCACTTTAAGGCATATCTTGATATGCACCCGTGTTGGATACTTATGCACATCCATACGTAACACGTTCTATATTTATATCTTTGATTTCATGCTTGTGGTACATACTCTTTTCTTTCACTTTCTTAATACAAAGGCATTCGTGCTGATGTTATCATTTGAGATTTTTGCTAATGTGAATCCGAGAGATTTGTTATACATAAATTGGAGCCTTTGCTACCATAGCCAACTACTTCATAAGCTACTAAGAATTACTATATATAAGCTTGTACACGTATATGCATAATTATCTCGAGATAACTGTATGAGAATTAATATTTCATGAATTGCTCATCGGTGAAGCTTTCAGTAAGTTCCATGGCAATTTAGTTCTTTGCTTATGGATAACTTGACTACATAAGTTGCAGGGAAATGACTCAAGGACTTCATTGGTTTTGTACTTGGCTTTTGTTTTCGTTTCAAATGTGCAAGAAAGTAAAGATTCTAGGACAAGCCTCTATTCCCATTTACACATACAAGTAGTTGCGCCCAGTAGTTACTTTGTTTGTTCCTATTGGCTAGCTAATGTGGTTGAAGTTAATAATCATCTTTCACTCCTAAGTCCTAATAGAGAAAACCAAATGACTATCTCTTTGTGTTCAAAATATATAGGCGAATGGAAACAACAGAATAAAGTTGCGAGATAATTTCTTTCATGCTTTTGTCAATTGGATTTTCTCGAATTTAACTAGCTTATCTCCAAAGTGATATATTATTTTCCGTGCAATTTGAGGTTTTACATGCATACCTGCTTCTCTTTCCTATATTTGTCGAATTTTGTTTCTCTTCACTCCTCTAATTTATGCTGAGGTAATAAAAAAGAAGGTTGTTAACCTGAAAGAACCTACTTTTGTTCAGAAATTTCATAATTCAAAAGTTATATCTCTGTTTTAGCCTTTCCAAAAAAAGTCAATGTATAACATTCCGCAAATAATGTAACCTACTATGAAATGTCTAATGTTGATATTTATTTTAATCATGTTGCATATTCACACGTCTTTCTTTACAATTACACGGGCACCCTTATCTCGTATATTGTACAAGTAAAAAAACACATATAAAAACAAAGAAAATAAAAAAAATTATATACAAACTACAAATAGTAGTTATACAACTTCATTAAATTGAAGTTTTCTAATAATTACTTTTAACAGTTGAAGATATGAAACAAAATCCATTACTGATGTTAGCGGAAACGTGAAATTAAAGAACAAGGAAGAACAACAATATTTAACGTGATTCGGATCAAAATGATCCTACGTCCACCAAAGAACAACTGCACCAATATTTATTTCACTATACAAAGAATACAAGTGAAATACTACAAGAGAGAGAACACAAATGCCTTAGAAGGTGAGAAGGCAAGTGAGAGGATGATTTGAAAATGAATTAAGAGCTACCTATTTATAGGAATAAATTCATCCTATTGATGTCATCCATGACATCACTATGTGTCAAAATTGTCAAGGTTAAGATAGCAAACCATTTTATGATTTGCCTAACTTTCACCTACCAAGATACAATCTTTGACTTGTATTTTGTACTAATTATCTTCCTACCAAATATTCATATTAATTCATCTTCCATTTAGTTTGATTCCACAAGAACCAAAACCAACTCTTTCAATCTCCACCTTGGTTTGTGTTCCAAGCATGCGTATAAACAACTCCGGCCAAAACTTCTAAGCTTACTGGGCAATCCCATTGTAAGAAACAAGAAGAACCAAACCTTTGTTGAACATACCAGCTCCACCTAGCAGTTGTTCTCTTAGAGTTGCATCAATTGATGCATACTCCCGCCAAGTCCTTGCAGTGTGCAAACTTGGCAAGCGGGACTATTTTGGTCAACATGTCTGCAGCGTTATCATCTGTGATAACCTTCTCAACCTTGATAGCTCCCTTTTCTAAGACATCTCGAATAAAATGAAATCTGACATCAATGTGTTTGGTGCGCTCATGAAATCTTTGATTTTTAATCAAATGAATAGCACTTTGACTATCACATTTTAGAATTGATTCAAGCTGAACCGAACTCAATTCTGTCACCAAACCTTTCAACCAGATAGCTTCTTTCACTGCCTCCGTTGCTGCCATATATTTTGCCTCTGTTGTAGACAAAGCGACAATCGACTGTAAAGTCGATTTTCAACTAACGGCACTGCCAACGAGAGTAAAGATGTATCCAGTTGTGGACCTCCTTCGATCAAGAGCCCCTGCATAGTCAGAATCTACATAACCGAGAATTGAAATACCTTCACTTTTCCGGAAGGTTAGGCCAACATCAGGAGCTCCTTTGAGATATCTCAATATCCACTTGACAGCTTCCCAGTGCCTTTTTTCTGGATTTGCCATGTACTTGCTTACCACACTTACAGATTGGGCAATATCTGGACGTGTGCATACCATAGCATACATAATGCTACCAACTGCACTCGCATAAGGAACCTTTGACATATGCTCCACCTCATCCATAGATTGAGGCATTTGTAACTCTGAAAGCTTGAAATGAGAAGCTAACGGTGTACTTACAGGCTTGCTCATATGCATATTGAATCTTTCAAGAACTTTTCCGATGTACCTCTTCTGAGAAAGATGTACAACACCATTTTCTCTTGAAATTTTCATTCCAAGGATTTTCTTTGCAACTCCTAGATCCTTCATGTCAAATTCCTTGCTCAACAGTTTCTTCAAAATATTTATCTCTGTGATGTTGTTAGCAGCAATAAGCATATCATCAACATACAACAATAGATAAATCATAGAGTTACCAGACATCTTCTTGTGATACACACAACTATCAAATGCACTCCTCGAAAATCCATGTGTAGTCATGAATGCATCAAACCTCTTGTACCACTGTCTAGGGGATTGCTTCAAACCATACAAAGACTTCTTCAATTGGTATACATGGTCTTCTTTTCCTTCAGCTAGGAAACCTTCAGACTGTCTTTTCTTCTCTATTCTAGTATCGTGCCTTAGAGTTGAGTATATAAGGTGTCTTTTCTCAACCTCTTCTTTTTGTGTTTTTTTTAGGTAATGAATACGAGGAGATCGACCGCTAGAAGGGAGGAGGGAGGTGTACCAAATGAGAGAGTCCTTCCCCGTGTTGACCAAGTTCCTATTGTTGGCTTAGGGAGGAAAATGAGGAGGTTCCTCTTCAAGAACCTCAAGTGCCTCCAGAACCTCAAGGACCTCAAGTGCCTCCTATGCCTCAAGCTCCTTTTGTTGAGGGTGATATGACTAATGCGGAGTTGAGGGTTGCCCTAATGAACTTGACCCAACTCATGACGGCTCAAGCTCAAGTTGTCAACAATCACTTTGTGGGCCAAGCTAACTTAGGAGATAGGCCCCAACCAAATGCTAGTACTCCCGCTTCTAGGATTCGGGATTTTATGAGGATGAACCCTCCTACTTTTCATGGCACTAAGGTGGATGAAGATCCACATGGCTTCATAGATGAGGTTTTCAAGGTGGTAGATGCCATGAGTGTGACCCCTAGGGAGAAAGCGGAATTGGCCGCTTACCAACTTAAGGATGTTGCTCAAGTGTGGTATGAGCAATGGAGGGGTGAGATACCCTTAGAAAGAGGATCGGTTGATTGGGAGGAATTCAAAGAGGCTTTCCTTTATAGTGGAGGGAGAAGAAGATGGTTGAATTCATGAACCTCCGTCAAGGGGGAATGAGTGTGCAAGAGTACTCTCTCAAATTCACCCAACTCTCTAAGTATGCCCCAACCATGGTAGCCAACCCTAGGGCTAGGATGAACAAGTTTGTGATGGGCGTGTCTAGCTTGGTGGAAAAAGAGTGTCGTACGACAATGCTTCTTAATGACATGGATATCTCTAGGCTCATGGTTTATGCGCAACAAAATGAGGAGTCCAAAATTAGGGAGATAAGGCAAGAGGGTAAGAGACCTAGGTCGGATGATTCTAGTCACCAAAGGCCTAAGAAGAGGTTTTATCCCCAAGATTCTTCTATGGGAAACAAGGATAGGGCTCCAAATCAATCTTCTCAAGGTGGTGGTCATTCCTATGAAAGGGCTAGGTGCCCTACTTGTGGCAAGCAACATGGGGGTAAGTGTCTTGCCGGAACGGATGGTTGTTTTGCGTGTGGTAATAAAGGCCACAAGATGAGGGACTGCCCAAACCTTAAGTCAAGGGGGAGAGATGTCAATCAAGCTTCCCTAGATCCTAATGCTCCCAAGAAGAACCCTTCCTATGGGATGGGGGCTAGAAAGGATAATAAATCCGGATTGATGGTTTTGGTAAGTCTCAACTCTTTGTTATTGTTGCTTTTGTGTTATGATATGGGTTTATATGGTTTTATAGTTCATATGATCATGTCATCTTGATGAATTGCTTAAAGAGTGAATTTTTCAAAAATTTGGTAACTTGGCAGTGAAGTTCACTGTAAAATTTTGGCATTTTGAAGAAAATTGTTTTGTCTTGAATTTTAGTTTCAATGTGTGTAAAGGTATTTTTTATGAGCATGTTTAATGTTGGAGAAGGTAGTTCCTCCATAAAAGAAGTTTAAGGTTGAGTTTTGACTTTGTGAAGTTTAGTGAAAGTTGCCTATGTTGCTAAGTGTTGAAAGTGTGAAATGATGTTCCTTGCTAGTTGATGCTTTGATTATTGGTGTTTTTATCGTAATCTAAGTGTATTGTATGATGCTAAGTGAGTCCTTGTTGTTCTCAAAATTTAAGTGTCATTCGAGGACGAATGTTATTCCAAGTGGGGGAGAATATAACGCCCCAAAATGAACTAAGGTGAACTAGAGCCTCATGGTTGTTTCTTGAGTTGATTTTAAGTTAAATGGAGTTAGTTTAGTATCCTTATGCAGTGTGTGAAGTTTGGTTAAGTTTGAAGTTCAATCGACCAAGAACGTCCATGACGTTCGGAAGGTATGCCTTAGAATATACTTGTGTGTCTTGGTGTGTTTGGATGAGTTTTACGTGTTCGTTTTACTTGAATCTTGCGTTGGATGTTCCTTAGAACTAGACGACTTAGTTTAGGGGTTTAACGTCCGGGCACGACCCCACCTAGGATCCATAAGGGGCCCTAGATGAAGGGCCCAAGACTTGAGCAAAGTCTGCCAATTAGTGGCCCACGACGACCCTGGTGACGGTCCGTCGACCCAGGGCGTCGCATGGACCAGTGAGTGGGGAAAACTTGGCCATGATCCATTGGAGCTAAGTGTTTCCCGACGAGACCTCGTGACGGTCCGTGGTACCCGTGACGGTCCGTCGAGAGAGGTCTCATCGGCGAGACCTGCCAGTGCGTGACTTATGGCTGCCAACTTCGGGTGTTTTATGTAAATACACCCCAAGTATTTTAAGACCCTAGGTGTATAATTTTGGTGTGTTTAGGTTATATTAAATTAGTTTTAAACCCTAGACCTAGACAAGACCCCTCACTTCTAAATTCAAACGCTCTCTCTAAAAAGAAAACCCTCTAAAGACTCCATTGGAAGCTAGAAGTCAAGGAAGGAAAGGAGGGCTGATTTGGACGTGTTTCTTCATCAAAATTAGTGGGTTTCCTTCTCTTAAAGGTATGGTATCCATTCTTGAATATCTTTTCATTCAAGAAGCCAATTTTCAAAATGGTTTTCAAAAAGGGTTTCTAAACTCAAACTTCTTCTAACTTTGATTTCTAGTATGGGTCTTCTTGTATTTAAGTTCTAATGGTTTAAATGTATTTATCTTGGTTTGAATTGATGATTTTGATGTTAAAACTCCATGAAACTCTTGTTTATGCATACTTCAACTTTTGACTTGAAAATGGGTTATGTGAGCATGATTTGGGTAGGGTATGAACTTGGGTCTTCTTGTATTTGTCATGTTGGTGTAGCTACTGCCCTAAGGGCCTTAATATGGTGAAATATTGATAAATTGCTTATGGGTGATGATGGTTTGATTTGTTGATGAGTTGCTCTCATTGTATATTTCTTATTATGAATTGCTATTTGAGTGGTATGGTCCACCTTATGGGTGGTGGTGCTAATTGATGAACTTGATGTTGTTTAGTATGTGTTGAGTAGGTAATCTTGAAGGTCTAATATGTTAAATGAAGATATATTGGAAGTGGGTCTTGTATTGTGTTTTGTGTAGCTTGAATTGCATGTTTGACCTAGTTTATGTCTAAATGAAGTATATGATTATGAGAAGCATGTAGAGTGAGTAACTTGATGAATCAACGTTAAAGTATGAGTAGAACTTGATGATAATGAAATGATGCTTATATGCAAGGTGTGCACATGTACACACACGCACTCTTTTAAGATTTGTATTATGCCAAGTTAAGCAAAAAGGGGAATCTTGAGGTGGGCACACTTCGTGAGTTGAGATGTAGTGTCTAGTAGCAACCTCTCCATTCCTAGTGACCTTTCTAAGATAGACTATTATGTTGAGAAATCCGTGTGGAGTTATGCCTAGCACCGAGAGGATATGAAGGGGAGGTGGATTGCACTTCGTGAGTTGAGATGTTGTAATCCAAAGTACCTCTTGAGATGAGTACTCCTCGTTAGTAGAGAGTGAGTTACTTAGTAACAATATCCTTATCCCTTAACTATGTGCCCGCATAGGTGTAGCTATTGGAAAAGCCATGTAAACGCTAAGAAGCATGACCTTACACTAGGCAAGTAAGGATCCCTCATCCGATAGGGGTTAATATCGGGATACCATGTCTAGCTCTCATGGTCTTTGTCGGTTAAGCTAAGTCCCACAAAAGAATTAATTTGAAACTAGTTAACTTGTCTATTGTTGATATTGTGTATGTATGTCGTGAAGTGCTCAATCCACTTTAGTTACCATTAGGAGCACTAAGTGAGAGTGGTAGTATGGGATGCTACTCTCACATTGCACTTAGTGTGACCTATACCTACTATGGGAGAAGAGTACCTTCATGAAATCCGTGTGAATGAGTACTATGGTGTAGTGTTATGGATGATTATTGTGGAGTACTTGAGTAAATGGAATCCATTAGGAGCACTAAGTGGGAGTGGTAGTATGGGATGCTACTCTCACATTGCACTTGGTGTGACCTATATTTCCATGAGTGTTTTTGCATATGTTAGCCAAGGGCGTGGATTTGATTTCCAACAAAGTAAGCCTAAGATTTGGTAGTTTTAAGGATCGCTTTGGTGTGCTTTGAAGGGAGGTGTAATGAGAATCCCTTCTTGGCTCACCTTAGGGAGTCTTAGGATAACCTTGGGTTAAGACAACTTTAAAGGAAAAGAGTTCATATGACTTGGATCGTGCCATTCACTGTAAGGTCTTCATTGTAAGAATTCAAAATGTTCACTATGATGCTTTATTCAATTTTCATTGTGAGTTTAGTAAAGTTCATTAAATTGTTCCTTTTGTTTACTCTAAGTTTTTGTAAAGTCACCATAAAGTGTTGATTGTCGATTCTTATGTTGGTTTGTGTTTAGATTCATGAATGTTATACTTGAATTGCATGAAAAGCTATCTTCGCTAAAATGTCCCTTTTTGTATGATTATTTGCATATGCCATACTTAGTACATTGTTGTACTAACCCCATACTTTTATATACCTTATGAGTATAGGTTGGAAGGTTTTTGGAGGATCGGAGTTGAAGCTTGGGAATTCTATCTCTCAAGAATTGGGTATGTCCTCATATATTCGAGGACATAGTTTTATGTTTCTTAGTTTCTTCAGTTAAGACTTAAAAAAAATGTATTTACTTTTATTGTAAAGGGCCGTGTCCTTAAGATTTTAAGTTGTGTCCTTAAGTTGGCTTGTGACGATAAGATTTTCTAGTATTTATGAAAAGACTTCTTTTAATATTATTATCGTGAAAAGTTTTAATTCCGCACTACTTTTCATGCTTTATGTTATGAATGCTAGTTAGAGGGCTTGTACGAGATCCCAAAGGGGTCAAGTACGCCCGGTCATGATTCGAAGGTTTCCTTAACTTCAAGGGGGTGCTTTCGGGTCGTGACAAAACTATAATATAATCATAACAATTCATTTGAAACCATTTAATGCAAGAACCCATGAGTTTGAGGAAGAATAGGGATTTTGATCATCTTTGGAAACTTAAAAACCATTTGAGAATTAACTCTAGAGAGAAATCTAACTCTATATAAAGGATTACCATACCTTAGTATTGAGAATACCATGAAATTGTAGAAGAAAACCTTGAAAAACCTCAACTCTAACTTCAATGGCTTCCTTCTTCTTCCTTGGGTTAGAGAGAAAAACTTGGGGTTTTGAACATAAGGAGTTAATGAATTGTTAAAAGATCTTAAACTATTTATATTCAATGTATAAACTATTTGAAATCAACCCCAACTAATAAACAATTAAAACTAAATTACTTAAAACTCATAGAGTGGTAGTCTCGTTAGGGACCACGTCCACTTTCACAGTCCGTGAATGTGTATCACGGCCAAGTTAAAGGACTGTGGTCCTTTAGGAAGTGGCCAACTTTGGCTTACCAAGCCCCATAAATCTAAGTCACTTTCACGACCTCCTTCACGAGGCGTGATCAAGATCACTGGCCGTGAAGTGGTCCGTCAAAGTGGGGGCAGTGGCTTGGACAAAGTGCATTGCCTCACATAGCACCAAGGCATTTCCATGACCACCTTTACAGTCCGTGGTCAATATCTTTTTCCTTGATGTGGTCCGTGAACCTTGAGGCAGTGAGTTGCCAATTTGGGGATGTAACACTCCGAAAGTCTAAGGCCTAATTTAGAGCCTAACATGAGTGTCTAAGGTTTGTAACACTGTTCTAAGGCCTAAAATAATGAATTTAAAACATTTAGGGGGTGTTGGATTTAAAACGTCAAGGAACGTCCATGACGTCCAATGAGTTTCTAACTTGGACTACGAGTGGTGCCTTGATGGTTTTAAGGAACTGTCTAAGGGTTTTATCTTGGTGAGATGATGAGGATGAACTTAAGTGATCAAGAAGGTGTGAAAGGAAGCTAGGTCAAGTGAGGAGTGCCAATCTTCAAGGGCAAGCCAAAGCCAAGAGGCCAAGGCTGCCCAAGAAGGTAGGCTACTGCCTCACTCTTCACGAGCAGGACCACGACTCGTGGTGATGACCACGGCTAAGGTGGGGAGCTCGTGAAGAAGAATTGGACATGGGGGAGAAGAAATCATTGGACATAGATAATGTCCAAGACACCACGAGTCACTTCACAACTCGTGGTAAACTTGACGGAAGGAGAGGTTGGGTCGTGAAAGTGCCTTAGACAAATGAGGAGAATTTGGCGAGGCATTGTGGAGCTACTGCCTAAGATCATCACGAGCCACTTGATGGGCCATGGTGCATCTTCACGGAAGGGGCCTAGGGTGCTTGTGAAAGTGACTTGGTGGGAGAAATGAAGGAGGCTCCTTTGGAGGAGCTACTGCCTCACCATTTCACGGCCACCACCACAGTCCATCATGCACTTCACGGACTGTGAAGTGGGGCGTGGTGATGGACGGGGGCTTCACAGTGAAGTCAAGTTGGACTTCACTTTTGGAAGTCCAACTTAATGAAGGGTAGTTTGGATATTTTGGGGGTGGACTATATATTGACTTTAGGTCAATTTTCATTCATTTCCCACTCCAAAACATAAACCCAAATTGCTCTCACTTCTCTCTACTTTCTCTCTCTTTATTCATCCTCCATTGAAGAACAAGAAGCTTGAGGAAGAAGACAAAGTCTCCAAGGTTTTCACTCAATTTTTGGGGATAAAACTTCATTAAGGTATGGGTTCTTCACTCTTGGGATTCCTTTCCCCAAGAGGTCCTCTCAAAGTTGAATTTCAATTACCCAAATTCTTAGGGTTTTCTCTACAAATGGGTTTTCTTCTAAAGTCGAAATTGATGATTGATTCTGTTGAATTATGATTGCCTATGACTAATTTGGTATAGATTATTGTGTAATTGATGTTAATTGTGGGAATTTTGTATAGATCATATCCTTTCCCCAATTTCCCCAAGTCTTGGTTCTTACTTGTGAATTGAAGGGGAATTATGAATGTGTTGATTGTTGTAACTATCCTATTCAATCTATGGATTGCCTAGGGACTTGCATTTTTGGGATTAGATCTAGTTCTTGAATAATGCATGATGAACCCTTTCTCCCTAACCCTAGGTCATGGTCTTGAATTGAGTTATTTAGTATTGATGCAATTGACTTTGTTATTGTGTGAATTACTATTCTATGATGTTATTGTACCAATTGATGGATGAATCGGGGTTGGTTGACGGTAAGACCATGATGATGGCTTTGGAAGAGGAAGAGGTAAGACTTTGTGATATTGAAACCTTAACTCTATTGTGATGACTTATACCTAATGATGTTGATTCAATTGAAGTATATGTGTTGTGATTGGATGGATTAGGATGGTATGATGTGGTATTGAAATGTCTTGTCCTATGAATTGTGAGATCATGTTAAGGTTGTAATGATATAAGGATGATGTTGATTCATTGTTGTGCATTACTATGATATGATATAAGGTTTTGATCTCACTATGAGGGTTGTATAGAAAGGTTATTCTCATCCAATTCCTAATGAGATAATTATGATGATATACAAGGGGTTAGTCTCCTATGACCTAAACTAAGTTGTGATTATCAAAGAAAGAAATTTTAAAAGGGACTCTAGCTTAGCACCGAGTGAACTTGAAGATGAGGGGTGGAACCTTCCTAAGGAGGGAAGGTAGGGTTCACCACAATTCTCACGGGGTGGATAGCCTCATGGCCCAAAAAGGGCATAGAGTGATATTTCCATGAATTCCTCCAAGCTTCATAAACTATGTTGCCTCCATAGGAATACTAGCTAGTGAATCCAACTAGATGCTATGTTCATGTTTGGTACTACTTTGGCCGGTAGACCACCTTCCATCGGTGTAAGGGTTTACAACACCAGATTCCACACTTAGATCTTGTGGTCTATGTCGGTTAAGGCAAGTGTTTCCGAAAGTAAAATAAAGTAATGAAGTAAACACTAACTGGGGTGACTTAAGAGGTTTGACTTAGTCTAGGTAGGGGTATGAGACTCTACCTATGTCTTGCACTAGTTTGCCTTGAGGGAAACCTTAGGAGGTTGTTCTTGTGTTCTTATTATGTATATGTTATATATATGTTGAATTTACATGTTGATGATCCTATATAATGTTAGTTTCATTTATAACATGATATTGGTCTATATTGATAAATATGATGATGACAACTTTTGATGTTATGTTATGTTGAGTTACACATTACTTATGATCCTTTGTGTGGTTTACTTGATTGAGTAAGGTTATCAGACCTTGCTTGGTCATTGAACTTGTAGGCTAAAGGGTGGGAGTAAGGGTCTTGCTTGTATTATAATGTTATGAACTCTTATATATGTTGACTTGACTATACTTGATGATGTTGGTCTTGTGTTGTATATGGTCTTGACTTAAGAGTTATGTGTTTATTGGCTTATATGGGTTCTTGGATGTGCATAAGGCTTTTCAAAGTAAATTAGCATGTTTTGAACAAATGTCCTCTTTAGCATGATTTCAATTGTTTTATGTGCATATACTCATACTTAGTACAAGTGTGTACTAACCCATGTTTTATGTGTACTACAAAATGTAGGGGCCGACCGTTGAGCTTATAAAAGGCTTTTGAAGACCGATATTCCCCAAGTGTTTGGTAGGTCCTCACTTTCTGAGGACGATGCCCTTATCAAGCTATTTATGTTGTTCTAGTTATAAGACTCCTAGTTCTTTCCCTTTGATTTGAGTACTATTGTTGTATTAGCCTATATGTGGCTTTTATTGTATTGATGTATGGGCTATGCCCAATTGTTATACTCTTGTTTAGATGGTTTAATATAAGACATCCCTATTAAGACTATATTGTGTATCTTATATATATGTGTGACATAAAAGTAAAGACTATATAATCTTCTTAAAGGGTCTAAGTAAACTCGATATGAATATATTATGTGTAAGCGATATGTCTATGTAAACCTCATGATAGATGTAGATGAAAAGTTTTAAATTTTTCGCATTTTAACCTATGATATGTTATGACGATTGCTAAGGGCTTGTCTAAGTCCTCTCCGAGGACGACGACGACGGTTACATCTAGGGGGTGCTCCCCGGACGTGACAGGGACATCCTTGGCTCTTTGGCAAAGGCTTGTCCCTTTTGGCTTGTCTCTTTGTCAAGCACCTTCAACCAACATCAACAAGGGTACTATAGCCTCGAGTCTAACACGTGCATTGATGTTGACTCACAAAAGTCATTCAAATAAGGCTAGGACCAACAACACATCATCAAAACACACAAACTCATAAGACTAGTCTCCGAACGTCATTGTCGTCCCTTGACGTTCAACCTCAAAACTCTTTAAACCAATTATAAAAAGTTGTTTCTCACCTTATTAACAAGTTATTAACTCATAAAACCCATGTGAGGCTCTAGTTCATCCTATTTCATTTTGAGGGTGTTTCACTACAAAAAATGTAAACTTGCGAAAGAAAAAAGAGAAAAGTGAGAAGAATAAAAAGGGCAACACCAATTTTCAAGCATCCATAAGTAGTTTAAACCAATATAGGAACATGCTAGAAGTAAATTCTACAATAAACACATTCAAAAACAGAAAGTCTAATAAAAAAGACCTCAAGAACCGAAAACAAATACCCATCAGGAATTGAAGGATAAAAGTAGATATTTCAGGATTATAGAATAAACATAAATCTTTGAAGAGAAAAAAACAGATTTAGAAAAAGGGCAAGTACTCACCAGTTTGAAGCTTGAAAGTGAGAGAGGAATGAAGAATATGTTTTAATGAAAAGGGGAGCTACTTTCAGTTAAATCCACGTGGGTATAAAGTGACTTTAACCAATAAAATTGGGGCAAACAAAGCTAAAATCTAAAGGCTGCAGGGTACACTTTAGACTCCTATTTGTACTATCATATGATGTGTTCGTCCCAATCTTACTCGCATATATGTATACTAGATGGTTTATGTCGTGCTATGCATGGCCAAATGTTTAAAATTTTATAATAGGAAAAGAGAAAATATACTCCCGAACTATTATAAATGGTACGTCAATACCTTTTGTTATACTTTAGGGCTATCCATACCCTTAACGTTAATATTTTAGGTTGTGTATACCCTTAAGGTTAACGAAGGGACACGTGTCTTCATCTAAACGATTCAACTAAATTTATTTTTAATTTTACCCATAAATAAAAACCGACCCATATGACCCGCCCATGACCCATTTATGTTAAGCAAATTTGAGTAATTAATGCTACAGTTCTCTGTCACTTTTATTTCCTTCACCATATTTTCACCATTGCTTTCCCGATCAGCTCGTGTGCCTCGAAAGTCGAACCCAGTGTCAACACTGCCGCCATCGATGACAAACATATGATTCTGTCCGGCAATTGAAAACCCAATTATGTAGTGTTGAAGAGAGATTTGATTGATCTGGGTTGGTTGACTTTGACGGCGATGGCCTATGGGGAATCGGAGGCGGAAAAGCAACAAGGTCTCCCCCAAGTTCATGTTGATTCCATCTGTGATCTAACTTAACTATATTTTCGACGAATACTAACATAAAATGTTGGCAACGAATTCAATTCGTAATTTCTCATACACTTTTGTAATTCCATTCATTCTCCAATCTTTCTTGTGTAATAATCAGTTCTCCATCACCTCTATGTTGAAGTAACAAGTTTTCCGATTCACAAATGTTAGAGAGAAATGGATTTGATCATAAGTTGGTGAAAAATAAAAATTGGAATTCGTTGCAGTATTCAATGAAATTATTTTAGTGCATTTGGGTGCTTTTGGGTTATGATTTAGGTATGGTCATATGGGTTAAATTATCGGGTCATGTGGGTTTGATTATGGGTCGCTTTTTATTTATGGATAAAATTAAAAATAAATTTAGTTACATCGTTTAGATGAAGACACGTGTCCCTCTGTTAACCTCAAGGGTTTACACAACCTAAAATATTAACGGTAAGGGTATGGATAGTTCTAAAGTATAACGAAGGATATTGACGTATCATTTATAATAATTCGGGGGTATATTTGTCCCTTTTCCCTTTTATAATATTTTGCTTCTGTTAGATCTATCTATGAAATATATTTGAGATTTAACGTAGCAAAAAATACTTTAAATAATTGTAATTTCAAAAAACACAATGTTATATTAGTAAGATCATATTTCTTAGTCTACACAATAAAATAATCCACATCTAAAATGATACAAGTGAGAAGAACTACTATTTTTCTTTCAATAGCCATTTCAGATTGACCTTGAACAACCACTTTTGTCTTTCTTTGCTTTAACTCTAGCTCATCATAGAAGAACTTTTTTTTTCTATGAAGAGTCGTATTACTCCACCCATGCTAGCAACACGGGCCCAACATATAATTTATTATCGACCTAAATTAATGAATTGTGTATTAAACAAACAAACTAAAATATATTTCAATGAAAGAAATTACTAATTTAAACATATTATAGATATCAAATATGTTCATTATATATTCATGTGAATGTCATTACTATTGAATGTTAAAGTGAGATACTTACATAGTCCAACATTTTCGTATGTGGGAGTGCTATTTATATACATTTACATGCTATTTTAAATTAGACAAAAACAGATGCATCTTTCAGATTTTCTGAAATATCTTTGATCAAAATCATCTGTTACATTAAAATTGAGGAATTAACTGTAGTAATTATAGAGAGTCAAGTTTGAAGGTGAAAAAGTAATAAACGATTAAAAATCATATCCAATAATGATAAAAATCACAATTATTTTATATTTTCATCATATGTCTTACTACATTGCAACAAACAACCCAGAAAAAAACCCAGCCTCATACGTTTTTGTTGAGAACTCTCTCTAAAAAAATTCTTATCATAAAAGAGTTATAATTTCAACATAAATATATTTAAAGAAATTAACTACTAAAGGAGAATTCTATAAACTACAACATTGATAAAACAATATTTTTTAAACATGGAGTGAAACAATCAATTTACAAAGCCAGAGAAGACAAATGTCTACTCCTCTTGGCCAAATTTCAATCGAACTTGAGTTTATCCAAACCTCAATCATCTTATACAAAACGTCTAAATTAAAGGGCTGTGTTGATATGTCTTTATATATGATTAGTTGGTCATTGACAAGAATACTTCACAGTCTAACACAAATTGTTTTGTGGATAACATATACATGGGATAACTTCTCCCAAGGATACCGATTTTGATGTATTTTCCCAGAGAATTAGATTTAAATGAATCAAAAAAGTTATACAACACAAAATCACAGGAAATATGACAACGTCAGTCTTCAACTAAGCCTCGTTAATAACAATAGGAATAGAAGAAGATTCTTCATTTTTCTGTTCTCCTTTTCAAAAAATTTAACCGTCTCATAAGTTGAACAACTGACCCCACTTAGCAAGATAACAATATCTTGAACAATTATCAATGCAAATAGTACAGATAAAACAGTATCCTAAAAGAATGAATGAAGCATGATGAGAAGTAGTAAGAAAACAACAAAGCCAAATGTTTAGAACTTAAAACATGAATTACAAATGCATGAAATGAAATCCAAGTTAAAAGATTAATATTGGAGTAAAAGATTGCAAAACACACTCAAGAAAGCAAAGTGACAATATCAGCAACAAAACTTGAACAAAGCTCAATAGCCTACAAAATGACACAACTCATCCAAGATTTTAACCCATATAAACGAAGAAAATCTTTGTAAGCCATAAGGCGCAACTCAAACTATGTTATATATAAGATTAAAGGAAATTTAATATATTCTACATATCTTTAGTTTAAGATCACAAAGTGTTTGTTATTTTTTTAAACTCCATATCCAGTTAAAATAAACAAATAATTTGAGATGGATGAAGTACGAAGTATGACAGTGAGAAAGATAAGAAACAAAATAAACTGTATCTTTTTACATTTTCACAGTACAAAGGAAACATGTTATAGGAACACTTGCAAAACTTCAATCAAAATAGGCAAATGGTTCTACCAAACAGGTTGTAATTTCACAAGTTTTTAGTTACCAACTGTTATTTTGTGTTGTACTTTTTGATCCTATCAGCTTAAGGTAATTATTCCAACAAGATCAATAGAGGAAAGTTACATAATTTTTTAGGAACTAAAAATGAACACAATAGTATTCATCACTGGTTACTCTAACCTTATAGTCTTAACTATTTCAATCCAAAAAATTCATAAGCATTGAAGTAACGATTTCTGATAAACTGCGATAACAATAATTATAACACTAGAAAGAATATATTTTCATTTAAGATGATCATATGTACATTCAGTTGAAACTCTTAGAAGTTAGAACATTTTTCACGTAATTAAAGAACGTAATTGGCCATAGTTTGACCTATATATACATATAATATAAATATATGATTAGTAATCTAAAAATAAGTAATTAATAATTAATTCACGAGATATTAGTCTATTGAAAGTAAGTTTCCATTTAGAAAACATAAAAGTATGTGGTTAAACACAAAATGCATTTCAAACTCAGAATGCCATAGAGTAGCCATATGAGTAACTTGAACCGATGGGCGTCGAAGGATTTTAACAAGAAAAGGTGTCATCAACTGAAAATATTAGCAAGCACAAAAAAAACAAAATTGAGGCAATGTATATGAATATAAGTATGAGCTTAAGATTTCCATATCATCTACACAACTGCATACTGAGAAAGGATGCTTGCAATATGTCAAGTCCAACACAAAAGCTTTTGTTATTCTCAAATAGAGCTCACACCAGAAGAGTGGAGAGATCAAAAATCATTCTTGCACCGGTATTTATCAGGCAAGTCATTCTTTCTCCTCCTTCTCATAGTACAACAAAATCCTTGGAAGTAAATAATTTATCAAACTAACCATCCTTCAATACAATGAAAAAATAACGCAAACACTTGCAAACACCAGTAATACCAAACATAATTCATGTGAATTGAAGTACCATTGCACTTAGCCGCAACTAAGTCATTATTCTTATCAGTGCATGACTTATCTGGCTATATCTCATATATTTTATGAATGAAGGAGATCAGAACAGGGAATTCATGAACAAGAAAAAAGCAATCAAGAATAGGAACTTACTCTTGTTAACTGATACACAAACGAGAAGGAACAATAGTGATATTTGGTTAAGGATCTAAAGGAGAACACAGAGACAATTCTTAAGTATGGAGGGTCTCAAGGATATGGAAAGGTAGATTTGAAATTGGAAACTCTAGACCATAGTCTATAATGTGACAGGGAAGGGCCTTGTTGAAGGAGGCTTCTTTCCATTTTTGTTCTTATTTTTATCTGTATTTGATTGATTTTGGGTAATAGGCCCAAATGAGTTTTTATCTTTCCCAATTAATAAAATCCCCCTATTAATTAAAAAAAGAAAACATTCAGGCCACTAACCAAATGTGCTCTAACGTTATTTTGCATTCCACACTTAGTTACTGTAGTTCAATTTGAACATTTTGTTAGTCTACAGCTTATGAAGTATCTACTACTTAGATCCATAAGAATCCTTATATCTACTGATATGTCATTCAGTGTATTTTTTCGTTCTTGCCACACAATCAATGTTGTTGTAGCCTGTACTATCTTTATTTTTGTATTCAAACTCGTTCTTGCCACACAATATAGTGGGGAACTTCTCTCCACTATATTGGTATCCCATTTTCTTTACTTAAAAAAGTGTATAACATGATTGTCTATATGGAAAATACTTCTCTTCTGCTATATATATATATATATATATATATATATATATATACTCTTTCATAAGGAATTCACAAGAAATTAAAAATGCAATGAAAGGCTGATTTAAAAAGTATTGCAGAAGAGAATATGGAATGAAAATAGTAACAAACAACGTATAGTTTTTTTCCATTCAAGTTTAATAATTGATAAATAGAGAATAGCAAACAAAAATTAATGTGCAATTCATGTACTGGCCTTATATATAGTGGCCAAGCAGTTGTGTTTTCTTTGATTTGACTTTGGGCATAACTATATCTGTTACAATGTTAAAAGCATTTGACGTCTTACTAACTGTGTGTCACATTTCAACACCAGGAAGTCAAAAAAATATTAGTATAAATTATAGGAACCACATATTATAAATATAAAATAACGTTTTATCCCTTTTAGAATTGTATTTACCAAAAATCCCTTAAAAATGAAGTTTGCGGGATACATCTTGAGAAGCACGGGATACATTACTTTTGATACATCTTAATTGGCAGCTGTTGCGGTAATTTAGGAACAGATCCCGTGAGTTTTGTTATTAGTAACTGCAATCACGTAATTTACGCTCGACATCTTGCGTAACTGATTGATAAAGTCAAATTTGAAATTAGAGTAGCTTCATAAATCGAAATTAATCCTGATAAAGTTGATCTTCATTCTAAGAAATAAAAAAAAACAGGTTAGAAGATGAATATATCAATTCTACTACGGCATTCTGGAATTTGGGCAAGCAATGTTAATTATGAAGGTTACAAGGTTGATGGAATTGTTGTTGGACATTCCATTTCATTTGTGAATCTGAAAGCGTTAATTTTATCAGAGCTTGAGATCAACACTGTTAATAAAGATATTGAAATCCGATACATTGTTGAGGGAAGCTCATGTCCATTGAAAATCAAGAACGACATAATTCATTCCCTGTTTCTACAAAAAACAAAATATAAAATTGTACTTGTCTAATATCAAACATTTGCTGTAATGGAGAGTGATATATCAGATGTAATACATCTTATGTACTGACAAATAAAAACTGTAAAATTTGTACATTACAAAATATTTTTACTGATACAAAACACAAAATTAGTGATAAACCTTATGCATCTGATACACCTTAATACTGTACAAGACATGATGCTTTTACTAATACAAAACACTGTATTTGATACACCTTATGAATCTGATACACCTTAAAACTGTACAAAACATGATGCTTTTATTGATACAAAACACAAAATTATTGATACAACTTATGCATCTGATACACCTTAAAACTGTGCAACACATAATGCTTTTGCTAATACAAAACACAAAATTATTGATACACCTTAAAACTGTACAACACATGATACTTTTACAAATACAAAACTCAAAATTAGTGATACACCTTTTGCATCTGATACACCTTAAACTGTACAATATATGATGCTTTTACTAATACAAAACACAAAATTATTGATACACCTTACGCATCTGATACACCTTAAAACTGTACAACACATGATGATTATACTGATACAAAACTCAAAATTATTGATACACTTATTGCAACTGATACACCTTAATACTGTGCAATACATGATGGTTATACTGAATTTGAAATTAGTGAATCTCTCTTCATTGTTAAATGACTTTTAATTCGATTTCACAAACACATGCAACAATTTAAAATTAGGGTTTTATCAACAAAACACAAAATTACCAATTTTAAACACATACCTTAGGAAGTGTGGGTCGGGAAACAACATGTGTAACTTTTCTTCGCCTTTTTTTGGGGATTTCTTCAAGCTTCTTCTTTGGCTCGACTACATTCTTGTTCTTCATCGCTAATGGGTCATGCAACCTCTTGGATCTGTTCTCAGCCCACATTTCATCATCAGAATCATACACACGTTTAGCATTAGCATTAGAATCACCAACTCGAGATGGACCCTGTTCCATATTATCTGTAAAAGCACACAAAGAAGAGAAAAATGGAGAGTAAAATTCTTACCTTTTAAAAACTTAGAAATTTAAATACTTGAGGGAGACTCCTATAGAAACTCAAATTGATAGACTAAATTTGCTGCATTACTTCTACTGAAATTCAAATTGATAGACAATTTTGCTCCTAAACGTGTGGAAATGTTTTAGGAAGAAAATAAAAGAGGTAACTGTTAATGGGGAAGTGTGTAGCCTTAAAATAGGATTTTACTTTTGTAAAGTAAAACTTGGTAATTGGCTGAAAAAAAGGTGGAAAATCTATATGTATCTTACATATTTTAATAATTGGGGGAAATAAGGGATTTTTGAAATTTTTATAATAAGTAGGGATAAATGGATATTAAGGTAAGTAAAAGAGTGTATTTAAGTAATTTTTCCAAAATATTATGACATTCCAGCTCTTATGGCTAGACTGAAAGGCGTAGTCAAAGGACAACATACGAATATTCCTATACTACTCCAGATAAGAAAAGGAACTTGGCAAAAAGAAAGGAGACAATTAAAATTGGTAATATACCCTCTTGAGTTTTGCATACAAGACGGTTGAGTTCATCCGAAATGTACTTTTCTTAATGTTAACATACATTTTTTGTGCCTCTTCAAATTTAAATTAGAAGATTCACGAAAGTTTAGGATTAGATTCTCTTTTAATCCTCTAAATTTTTTTTTTCATATTCTCAAACCTCATATTACTATTTTGAGCTTCATCGATTTAGAGTGTAGTGTAGATTAGGTGACTGAACAAGACCTGTACAACTTTCATTAAATTACTACTCAAGTCCGATCCTCATTATGTAGCATGTTCTCCTTTCTCTTCTTATATTTTACTCGAAAATTCTTCTTATTTTCTCTTAGTTAAATTGATCAAGCATAACGTTATCCAAGAACTTGAAAATGAATCATTCAATGATGAAGAGTACAGAAAATAAAATAGAAGGAGCGACTTTGAGTATTCCACTCCTAATAACATCTAGGCACAATTTTCAATTCTTTTGGAAGTATCATGGACAACTATAGTGTTCTAAGGGATATTCTTTACCTTTGTGATCAACAACTCATTTTGGATTCATAGTTCTCTAAGAGGATTTAATAGACGAATTGATAACCCATGATATATAGGAGGCACAATGACCTTATACGAAATTTCAAGCGAAGGCTACAAATAAAAATAAAGAAGAGAATTCATAACCCCATGATATATAGGAGGACAATCATCTTATACGAAATTTCAAGTGAAGGCTACAAACAGAAATAAAGAAGACATATTTGCTTGCTACATTGTAGTACACAAGAAAATCATGTCCCAACTTATGAACAACTTACGGAATATGAAAAAAGAAACATCTGTACCAATTGTTTCACTTCCCTGTTCCCCCGAAGAAATTTTTTATTAATTATATGGGGAAAAAGTTAGAGTGTTGTGTTTATCATACCAGGAAAGGAAAAAACGCTTACAAATGTAAAAAGAAAGTTTGTTTTGTCTAAATTTAGAAAAAAAAATTAGTTCTTGGTGATCTTAAATAGCTATAAGCACACTCTTTGATTACAGATTCTGTAGCTGATCTAAGAGCTCATAGAGTCTTCTCTTTCTAAATAACTTAGATTATACCCAAATGTAAAACCACGTAAATCTTAACAAGGGACTGCTGAAGATTAATATCTAAGATTCAACTTACCAAAAAAGAGTCAGCAATAGCTAACAACTACAAGGTGATTCGCTCAACTATGGACCTTCACCATATGCAACACATAAACGTAAATTAAATTAATATAAAGTAGTACAATATATAACATTAATAGTAAAGCCTCATGAACTTCCATATAGAATTGGAGTAATATGAAGTGGAGATCGATATTCCAGGATCCAGATAAAGGGTTAGTTAAAGGTATGAGTGTAAATTTCTACATAGAAGATAGTTACTAAAATTGTGTTTGATATTTAGCCACGTGGAAGAGATCTAATGGACAAGTAATATAATATATTTATTTTTTGCATAAATTAATTAAATATCAAACAGAATAACAATTGTATCGTTTTATGCATATAATAAAATGACAATTATATCCTTTAATATTACAGGAGCACCGCCTTCTTAGGTTTAGTTTTTTTTAATCGTTATAGAAACTATTAAGTAACTGGTGAATCACCTCTTTTCGGTGTGGGGGAGACACTGGATTTCATGTAGCTCGCATGATCTACTTCGTTAATGCTAAGAGAATTCTTTAAGAAAGTAAGAAAGAATAAAGTAGCATGTTCAAAGTGAACAACAGAGCAAAGAAGTAGAATCATAAGTTCATAGTGAACTAAGTAAAGTAAGAGCTTAAAGAACATTAATCACTAGTGTTTGATAGAAACAACAAGTTAGTGGCTTGAGCCAATAATGGAGTATAGATTATGTCCCAAGAACTATATATTATGCAAATAATCAAATAATAGGCATAGCCAATAAATATTGGCTTATAAATACATTCATCCCAATTTAACAAAGAAGAATGAGAAATCTAACTTGTAAGTAGGGTAGCCAAGTCATTTCCTTAGTCTTTTGAGTTGCTTACTCGATTCAGTGTAGGTATGGGACTACAATGAATCATTGCACTTGTAAGTAAAACATAAGATCAAAGGAGATCATTGAACTACACAATAGAAAGAAGAAAAAGACTGAAATATAATCTAAGTATGAGAAGGCAACTCTCGGCCTAAGAAGTAAAGTAATAAACGTGTGTTTAAGTTGTTCTAAAATTATGTTCATCTATTCCAAGGTCTTATGTTTATATAGAAAACGAGTTGTGTGCCTTAATGCATGAGAACGTGTCATATACGTATCAAGATTCACGATTAAAGAATTAAGAAAGAAAGTAACGTGACATACTAGAAACGACATGTTGCTTAGGAAGAGCTTTCTTTGTTCATGCATATCCCTTATGTGTTATGTGCATACACCCATACTTAGTACAAGTGTGTACTAACCCCATATATATTTACTATTTTATAGGCGCAGGTTCTCAAGAAGGTTGAAGTTCGACGAAGCGGTTTGGAATAGCGATCTCCATACTTTGGTAGGTCCTCTTGAGTTTGAGGATGCTACACTTTATTATTCTAGCTTAGTACATTAGATATAGCTAGTGACTACTGTCCCTAGTATTTCTTTACAAGTTTTTGTTCAAGCGTTGTAATAAGGCCAATTGGCAAACTGTTATTATTATTATTACGATCATTTATTTTCATTTGTTTAATCTATTGATAGATGTTTGTTGAGTTTGAGCTATTAGAATATCACTCTTATACAATACTATTTGAAGTCTATGTATACTTCGCTAAGTATTAAAAAGTTTTAAATTTTCCGCAAATTTAACTGTATGATTGTGATGAAAGTTAAGAAGAGGCTTGTCTGCGACCACTAAGAGGTTAACGCCATCGGTTGCAATTCGGATTCCAGAATCCAGGTCGTGACAAACTTGGTATCAGAGCATGAGGTTAAATTACCTAGGAACTAAGTCTCAACACAACCACATTGCGTAGTTTCTAACTTATGGTTGTGAAGTGCACCGCAATCATGATCTAGAGACTCTGTGATGTGAGGAATTTTCCTTTCTTCTACTCTTTATCGTGCGGTCTAGAGCTTTGACATTTTGTGTCATTCTAAGTATCTAACTCCCTTCTTGTGTATACGTGTAGAAAATGAACACAAGAAGAAACGCCAATAGAAGAGTCGAAGAAGCCGCTGCTGGAGGCAATTAAGCTCCTCCTCATGCCCCAGTCGCTGAAGCACAAGTGCCCACCAACTTAGTAGGGATGACGGATGAAGAAGTTAGGGAGGCACTGCTTCAGATGGCCCAAGCCATCACGGTGTAAGCACAGGCCATCACGACCCAAGCCACTAAAGAGGGTGCTCCGAGAGAGAACCCGCATGTTAGCACTATGGCTAGTAGGTTGAGGGATTTTACTAGGATGAATCCTCCAGTCTACTATGGGTCCAAGACCAATGAGGATCCTCAAGAGTTTGTGGATGAAGTTAATAAGATTTTATGTGCCATGTGTGTTAACGAAGAGGAAAAGGCTGAGTTGGCAGCTTACCAACTCAAAGATGTGGCACAAGTGTGGCACATGATGTGGGGAGATGGTCAAACACCAAGGGAGTCCCCATCACTTGGGACGTTCTCAAAACTGCATTCCTGGAGAGGTTCTTTCCCAGATAAAAGAGAGAGGCTAAGGTCGAGGAATTCATCAACTTACGACAGGGGGGTATGTCGGTTAGGGAATACTCCGTGAAGTTTATTAAGCTTTCCAAATATGCTTTTTCTCTTGTGTCCAATAGTAGGGATGAGATGAGCAGGTTTGTGACTGGTGTGTTGGAGGATTTAGAAGAAGAATGTCGGGCAACGATGTTGCACGATAACATGGACCTTGGTAGGTTGATGGTCCATGCACAACAAGTTGAGGAATGCTGTCGTAGAAAGAGTATTCGAGAGAGCAAAAAGTCTAGGCCCTCGGATCAGTCCGGTCCGAGCAATGGTAATAGCTCGTTTGGAGTTCGGGATAGGGCCAAGTTCAAGAAGGGGCACAAACACTCAGGTAATCCTACTCCTTCTAAGAACACTAATGCCAAGGAGGGCAATGATAGAAATGTTCAGAGTGACCGAAAAATGTGTGGTAAGTGTGGCCGTGCGCATGGAGGTGAGTGCATGGTAGGTTTTAATGGATGCTATAGGTGCGGTAAGAGTGGGCACGTGGTTAGGGACTGCCCAAATGTGAAGAATCAGGCCAAGGCAGATACTCAGCCTCGTCCTAATCCCACTGCTGCAGACGAACCTCCCAAGAGAAACCGGTTCTACGCGTTGAAAGGAAGAGAGGAGCAAGAGAAGTCCACGGATGTGGTTACTGGTAACTTGCTTATCTTTTCTTTTCCTATTTATGCCTTATTGGATCCGGGATCTACCTTGTGTTTTGTTACTCCATTAGTAGCTAGTAAATTTGACTTGCTTCCTGAGATTCTCTATGAGCCATTTTTAGTTAATACTCCCATAGGGGACAGTGTTAGGGCGAAAGAGTCTATAGAAATTGCCCAATAACTGCTCTCAATAAAGTTACTCATGCCAATCTAATAGAATTAACCATGCATGATTTTGATATAATTTTGGGTATGGATTAACTCCATAAATCCTATGCTACCATAGACTATCGGAATAGGGTAGTAAATTTTCAGTTTCCCAATGAGTTAGAGTTTAAATGGGAATGGCGTGGTTCAAATCCAACAAAGACAAATAGTTTCCAAGCTTAAAGCCAACAAGAAGTTATCTAAGGGGTTAAGAGTCGATGAGAACCTTTCTTACAAATAGATTCCCGTTGAAATTTTAGATCGCCAAGTGAAACGGTTGAAGAACAAGGAGGTTTCCACCGTAAAGGTGTTATGGGGGAACCACCTATTTGAGGGAGGCCAAGGCTGATATGAGATTCCGTTACCCTCACTTGTTCTGTTCTTAAAGTTAGATAAACTCTTCCTAAGTCCGATGCCGTTAATAAGACTCTTAATTTTAGTGCATTAGGCGGTTTTTGGTATTCTAAGTCCATAACTGTGTGTTTTATACTTGCACTATATGAGTTAATATGAGTTCATGCTTGCTTTCATGTTGCTGTTTTTGTATAGCTTTTACGTGATTATGTGTTGCATGAGTGTGATGTTCATTAAGTTAAAATAGGATTGAGAAGGAAACTCCTCAATCTTAGATAAGAAGCTTCATATAAGCTTAGAGTAATGTGCATCATCCAGAGTGAGTTGTGAATCAGACATTCACAAAGATAAAATTCTAGTATGTTAATGTGCTTTTCAAAAATACCCTCTTTTGTTTAAAATAATGAGTAGTGTCATTCGGGGACGAATGTTCCTAAGGGGGGGATAATGTAATATTCCAAAAAATTACATGTCTAGTAAAGGGACTATTAAGTCTTTAAGAATGCGTATTGGGGGTACATAGGCTTCCCAATGCCCAATATTGAGAAATATTGGGCATAGTATAGAAAATTGGCTAAGGGGTGTTAGCCAATTTCTATATGTACCCAAATAAGCAAAAATATATTCCAAGCTTGTCTAGAATTGTACCAGCAAAGAATACCCTAAGCTAAGAAAATTATTCTTTAACCATATATACCAACCGACGCGTAAGATACTAGGCATCCAAGTGTCAAGCCTAGTACCATAGTACATAACCATTTAAAATGATCATGTAGATTAAGTAGTGCCCAAGGACATAGTGAGGATCCTTGGGACAATAATTAAACATTCCAAATGAACCTTCCAGAAGAGTTAGTTAGGAAAGTGCAAGCAGCAATATTGAGAAATATTGGGCATAGTATAGAAAATTGGCTAAGGGGTGTTAGCCAATTTCTATATGTACCCAAATAAGCAAAAATATATTCCAAGCTTGTCTAGAATTGTACCTGCAAAGAATACCCTAAGCTAAGAAAATTATTCTTTAAACCATATATAACAACCGACGCGTAAGATACTAGGCATCCAAGTGTCAAGCCTAGTACCATAGTACATAACCATTTAAAATGATCATGTAGATTAAGTAGTGCCCAAGGACATAGTGAGGATCCTTGGGACAATAATTAAACATTCCAAATGAACCTTCCAGAAGAGTTAGTTAGGAAAGTGCAAGCAACACATGTGCAAGCACATGTGCAAACACATGTGCAAAACGGCCAAGGGGACCACCCTAACCGATTCGGTTAGGGCGGTTGGGGGACAAGAGCACATGCGGGTCCAGCGGCGTGATCATGCTCCCTAACCAGTCCTAGTCCCTAAATAACTGACCTAACTAACTAACTAACCTAGAAATAACCAATAATAACAAACTAAGGGACCCGACAACCTAGGACCTTCTCGGGTGACACCTAACCGCATAACTAAGTAAGAGACAACCTAGTACCTAACCTAGGATTGTCCAAAGGGTTGGTTAAGGTCCTAACAACTTAGGGGTACCTTATTAATTACCCTAGGTTACTTAATTAATTAGTTTAGCAACTTAATTTATTAATTTAAATGGACAGAACTAAAATCACTAGGCAATTTCTAGATTTCGATTAAGACAAGAAAGAGACAACCTAGTACCTAACCTAGGATGGTCCAAAGAGTTGGTTATGGTCCTAAACACTTAGGGGTACTTTAGTAATTACCATAGGTTACCTAATTAATTAATTTAGCAACTTAATTAATTAATTTAAAATGCTAAAACCGAAACTACTAAGGAAAGATCTAAATTTCGGTTAAGTTAAAAAGTCCTCTAAATCTAGTCAATCTAGAAAGGGCATTTTGGTAATTAGTTACTTAAGCTATTTTAGTTAAGTATATAATCTAAGTTGAATTAGTGAACATTCAGTTCTTAAAATATTTATACTCAATTAATCAACATTAACGCCGCAATTAAGAGTTAGAGGAACCGTAAGCCAAAACCCTAGACGTTAGCAAGAGTTCTTCAAGGTTTTTCGTGCAAAGTTCATAGTGATCTTCGTAGATTTAATTCTACAGCAAGGTATGAGTTTTCTCTCCTGGAATTCTTCCTCCAAGAGGCTTTTCAAACATTTTTACTTCAAGAATATCGAAACTAGGGTTGTTCCCAACGAATCGCATGTTCATATCCCTAGTTCTCCCGATTTCCGATTCTGGTAGTATTAGTAGTTTAATTCTCGATGCATTGTTGATTGTATGTGGTGTTAACTGATCATTATGTGTATGTTTTAGTGATTTATATGTCGAGTGAAATATATGTTAGATCCGCATACTTAGGGTGTTATTACATGAGATGTTAAATGTTATAATGTCTACTTGTGTTCGAGAATATGAGATTGTTATGATTTGTTCATTGAATTATTTATATGTTAATCAAAGGTTAAAAGTTGACTTGTTTAACATGTTATATTACTATAATGTATTTATGAATAATTGGTATGGCTAAGGACAATATTATGACAAGTAACTGGTGAAATTGTGAATGATGCCAACAAATTGGCTAACAAAACTATGTCCAATCATATTACTCCAAAAAGTCATTCTAATCTCCACATCAATGAACTCATAACATAGGGTATGCCAATCAATGGGACAAGTCCCAACATACCCTATCCACACGACCTTGTGAACGTAATAGGATTTTATAAGAATAATAATTTATCACAAAGAATGATACAAGACTAGTAAGTAACGTGAACAAGTTAAGGTGAGTAAAGAAATAACTAAAAGCTTAAGTTACGAAATTGACCTAATATAGAGTGTTAGAAAGAAGTGAGACAAGTCTCAAATACACTTAATCGTTATGTCAAGAATACTCACATAAGAGGGTGCTAGAGTCCGTGAGACAAGTCTCACTCGCACCATGATGATAAAACAAAGACTTAAGATCATATTCATGAAGTAAAGAGAGGGATGACCAGTCATCCATAGAGTTAAGTAAACCTCATAACTAGAAGCAAGCTTCCATAATGTGTGAGTAAACTCTAAAATATAAAAAGATAAAAATCTGAGCTTAGCACCGATAGACTAGTAATGAGTTTGTGCCAGCACATGTAAGTCTCATGAGATGAGATCACCACCCCGGTGGACTAGGGTATCAGAACGTCTCCTAGTCTTAGAACTATGTTTAGCCAGCATAGGGGTACTAGCGGGTGGAAGCCTCCATCCAAGAATGCTAGCAGTAGGTTTCACTTTGGCCGGTGATTCAACCTCTTTTCGGTGTGGGGAAGACACCAGATTTCATATTTAGCTCACATGATCTATGTCGGTTAAAGCTTAGTAAAAGTATACAGTTCACTACAGCCGTGAACCTCCCTTTCGGTGTGGCGAAGACACAGATATGGTTCACCTTAGCCGGTGAATCTCCCTTTTCGTTGTGGGGAAGACACAGAATTTGGTTCACCTTAATCGGTGGATCACCCCTTTTCGGTGTGGGGGAGACACTGGATTTCATGTAGCTCACATGATTTACTTCCGTTAATGCTAAGAGAATTCTTTAAGAGAGAAAGAATAAAGTAGCATGTTCAAAAGTGAACAATCGAGCAAAGAAGTAGAATCATAAGTTCATAGTGAACTAAGTAAAGTAAGAGCTTAAAGAAATTCAATCATTAATGTTGATAGGAATAAAGTTTTAACAAGTTAGTGGTTTGTGCCAATATTTGAGTATAAATAGATGCCTCAAGGTATATATAGGGTTCACAATCAATTAATGGGCATAGCCAATAAAGATGGGCTTATAAATATATTCATCCCAATTTAACAAAGAATTAGAAGTATAACTCATAAGTGGGGTAGCCAAATCATTTCCTTAGTCTTGTGAGTTGCTTACTCGATTCATTGTAGGTATGGGACTACAATGAATCATTGAACTTGTAAGTAAAACATAAGATCAAAGGAGATCATTGAACTACACAATAGAAAGAAGAAAAAGACTGAAAAATAATCTAAGTATGAGAAGGCAACTCTTGGCCTAAGAAGTAAAGTAATAAACGTGTGTTTAAGTTGTTCTAAAATTATGTTCATGATTCCAAGGTTTTATGTTCATATAGCAAACGAGTTGTGTGCCTTAATTGCTTGAGAACGTGTCATAAACATATCATAATTCACGATTAAAGAATTAAGAAAGAAAGTAATGTGACATACCTGAAACGACATGTTGTTTAGGAAGAGCTTTCCTTGTTCATGCATAGTCCCTTATGTGATATGTGCATACACCCATACTTAGTACAAGTGTGTACTAACCCCATATATATTTACTATTTTATAGGCGCAGGTTCTCAAGAAGGTTGAAGTTCGACGAAGCGGTTTGGAATAGCGATCTCCAGACTTTGGTAGGTCCTGTTGAGTTCGAGGATGCTACACTTTATTATTCTAGCTTAGTACATTAGATATAACTAGTGACTACTGTCCCTAGCGTTTCTTTTCAAGTATTTGTTCAAGCGTTGTAATAAGGCCAATTGGGAAACTATTATTATTATTATTACAATCATTTATTTCATTTGTTTAATCTATTGATAGATGGTTGTTGAGTTTGAGCTATTAGAATATCACTCTTATACAATACTATATGAAGTCTATGTATACTTCGCTAAGTATTAAATTTTTTAAAATTTTCCGCAAATTTAACTTTATGATTGTGATGAAAGCTAAGAAGAGGCTTGTCTGCGACCTCTGAGAGGTTAACGATGCCGGTTGCGATTCAGATACCAGAATCCGGGTCATGACAAAGGCACGCTAGTACCTCTTTGAACAACTTCCGGACGTCATGGACGTTCTTGGACGTTTTGGTTTCTAAACTTTCTAAATGACCTATATTCATTAATATAGACTTAAAAACAGTGTCTAGATCTCATGACACCTATGTTATGCTTTAAGGCACGTATTGGATTTTCGAAGTGTTACATACATAGTGAAAATTAGTGCGAAATTAAAACTTTTCACAAACATTTTCATAGTCTTTACAATTTCTTTCATATAAAACTCATAGAAAATACTAATTGTCAATCTCATCAAAGCTTAGACACAAGAGTACTTGGGACACGACCCATACACAATAGAAATATAGTACTACTAAGTCTATTACAATACTTCAGTAATAGAAATAAAAGGCATCTATGTCCTCGAGTCAAATGAGGACATACTTCAACTTCACTTGAACGATTCTATGATCCAAGTCTTGCTTCCCAATTCTCCTCACCTACCAACCACTACAGAGATAGATAAAAACATGGAATTAGTACAACCACATGTACTAAGTATGTCATAATGCATAAAAATCACGAAAATGAACATTTATTGGAAATATGCATCTTTTAATTTAAATATCATAATATAATCATAAGAACACCATTTAACACCTTAGAAACATATAAGAAATCACTTAAACCAACATTTTTAGGAGCAACATTACAGTGAGCAATATCACTGTTACAGTGAATTTCACTGTTACAGTAAAGTCTATTCAATTCATCTTAAACACCTTGTAGCATATAATTTCCCCACTAAAAGCTATCTTAAGACTCACTTTAGGAACACAAAGAGAGACCGCCCATACACCCTCTCTAAGCATGCCTAAATGATCCTCAAGACTACTTATAATGAGACACATACACATATCAAGACAACAACACACATAACATGTATAATATGACATTCTCCTTACCAAGGCTATCAAAAGACTTACTTAAGTACTCCTAGAAGAGGACACCCATACACTCTCTTCAAGGTTACCTAAATAATCCTTAAGACTTCCTAAGTTTAGATCATGCCTAAAGTTTCAACCAACTTCCCTAACTAGAGTCATTCTCAAGACTTCCCTAGATAAGACATGAAAAGATCATCCCTTATCCCCTCTTCACACTTTAACTAAGGAATCCTTAAGCCACTCTAGATTAGGTACTCATTCATTTACATGCTTTCTAACATAAGCCATTATTTCATTAGTTCATTAAGAGACATTCATCACATAAAGGATATTCAAGTAATGGTCTTGGAGAAGACCTAGGGACTCTCACTAACATCTTCAAAGTCTATTGTGCAATGTCTAGATAGCGTCCCATACCACCACCTAAACTTCATAGAACTTCTCCAATACCAGTAGTTTTCCCATATGATGAGAATAGGCAATAACCGACATAGACCATGGTAGCAAAACATGGAATTCAGAGTTGTAACCTACTCCGATGGAGGGTGTTCTACTTGCCAATGGTGGAACTTGGACACATCCCATGTAGGCACATGATTAAGGAATATGAAGGACTTACTTTGTATTCTATCCTCATCCTTTAACTAGAACTACTTCCCATACCATACTCACTCAGTGCTAGCCTTTGTTCTCATGGAGTAATTCACATTAAAGGTTCATACGAAGGGGTTTCATATCAAGTTCATAACCTAATCACATTTACCCTACCAAAGAGGTCCCCTAGGGCTGCCTTACAATGGCGACAAGAAGCTCATAATGACTTTCGTAAGGATTGGTATGATGCCGTTCCAGCCAATCAACCTTAATTCCATCATTCATTACAAGAAGGATACCATTACGGCTTTCGACTTCACGTTTCATAACCTTACCACTAAGTTCAAGGTTTCACATAAAGGACCCTCTTAACATCATTCAATGTCTCATATAATTCATACATACAAGACTAAAAGGAGTCATCATCATAAGTCAAGACATCTCATATTCACATTCATACATGCATCAAGTATGGGACACAAATCTACCCAAAACAAGACACAACATACTTTACTTTATTACATATAGCATATCTTACTAGAAGAACATAGGAATAGCCATTATCATCTTTAAGTTATCCTATACACTACTATAACATCATCAATATAAGCATCATAGACTCATATAGCCAAGTAGGAATAATCATTCATCAACTCTAAGACTACACACTTACGAACATAGTCATAGTCTAACATGATCACCTAATATCAATAGAAGAACACATACTTTCACATTACTTAAAATATAGGTAGATATGATCATACTTCACATAATCAACTACATAAATATATTACTTCAAGTAGTGCCGACAAGGCCATGATCATCATAATACATAAAGTAACGCCGACAAGGCCACATCGTTCACATAACACCGCCACCATAAGTGGGACATACCAATCACAACATAATTCGATATAAATTACACAAAATAAGAGAATTAGGGCAGCGTACCACCAATCTATTTTCTCCACTTCAATCCATGTCTAAATCATCCAATTCAATACCATAAAGCCCTTACCCATGGCCATGAACATCAATTCAATACATAAATCATAATACTCAATGAAACTAGGTTAATTAAATATAGATTTATCAATCTAATAAAACCTATACATCAATTGAATACAATTCTTACATCATTCAATAGCCCAAAGAAAACTACACTAGAATTCATAAACATTAAGTCAATATCAAGTAACCCATAAAATAATCAAAAAATAGGGTTCATCAATTACATGGGTTCAAGGTTAATTGAGTTAAAATCATCTAATTAACAACAACATAATCAATACATAATGATTCAAAACCTTTAATGCAAGAACCCATGGATAGATCATGAAATTGGACAAGTTCATCTTTGAAAACTTTAGAAAACTTCTTTGAATTTGGGCACCTTGATGAATAGAGTTTCAAGGATCAAAAACCATACCTCAATAATGTTAATCCTCCAATTTGATAAAGAATCACCACTCAAATCTCCAATCCAAGCTCTTCCTTGAGTTTGGCTCCAATGGAGTTCTAAGGAATTTCTAAGGGATTTTGGGTTTTGATTTTGAAGAATGAATTCTTCCAAGTTTTAAAGACTTATAAACATATTTAAAATACTTAAAAAACCCTTAAGTAACCGACCTTTCTATTATTTGGACGTGGGGTGAATTTATAACTTCACCCCTAGACATTACAGTAAGCTGGGCAGAAATAGCCCCAACCAATGAGTGGCCATCGGTGGCCCGTTTCCCAACCAACGGACCATCCTGTTGGTCCGTGGTTTAGGACTGAAGCTGGTATTTGGTTTATATCCTCCCACTCCTTAGTGTACACCCATGACACCCATCGACGGGGCTTCGACTTGCCCACGGCCGTCTACTGCCTCCGTCATTTGGGGCTGTCTAGGTAGTCTTGGCTTCAAGGAAAGAGTCCTTGCTAAAGGACCCTTTGTTGGTCCTTGGGGACTTTCACCCAGACTTTTCTAACCTGAATATGTTTGTATACGAGCTTAGGACATCCCACATGAATTTCATCCAAAACTAACACATAAAACTCGATGAAACATGCCAAGACACACAAGGTCATTTCAAGGCAAAGTTTTTGAACGTCATGGACGTTCTTGGGCGTTTGACCTCCAAACTTCACGAAACTTGACACACTGACTATATACACCATTATAATTCATGTAAGGACATCATATCCTCATGAATAATACATACACACATATAACCACATATGAGCCACATGGGTGACTTAGTCGTCGAACGTCTTAGTCATCCCTTTGACATTTGACTTCCAATGCACCTAAACTCTTAGACACTACCTCTATACCACATTATAGACCATTTTAGGACCTTATACCATTATTACAACCACATTAGGCTATATTTCACCTAAGTCATTTTTGAGATCTTACAATCTCCCCTACTTGGACAACATTCGTCCTCGAATGACACTTGCCACTCTCCGAACACTTCCAAGAATAGAGATTCAATTAGCAGCTCATAACCATACCATATAAAACATTATACAATACAAGCATCTAGAGAAAACATCAATTTCACATAGTCAAGAGAATCTCAACACAACAAGAAACTAGAATAGATTCTATATTCTATAAAACTCACATCCTTCATTCCAAATGGCAAAAACTTATTTTATATTCATTACCATACTCATATACATAAGTTCTATCCACATTACAACAATTTTTGACCAAAAAATGAATTAGTCAAATTTTGAAAAATGTTACAGTGAGCAGGCAGTTCATTACAATGAATTGTGCAACTTTTTTCAAAAATGCAAATTTTAGGAAATTAATGATAGAAACATGTTAATATGCAAGGTAAATTCATATAAACACCTTTTATAACATAAACATAACTTCATAAAATACACAATGCAAGGAATCAATGAAATTCAATTTCAACAAGACTCCTAAACACCATGCACATGCAACAAACTTCTAGGACATTTCTAGCCCATCTATTTAACCATACTCCCCCACTTAGAAGGAACTCATATCACTAAAAAGAGAAATACAAGGACTTACCATCATCATCATCACCCTCATCCGGCTTTTCTCCTCTAGTCCGGAGTGCATAGAAACGCCTCTTATTTGGAGCATCATCTTTTGGAACATTAGGAGAAACTTTCTTACCATCTCTAGTAGGACAATCCATCACTTTATGTCCATATTCTCCACATCCAAAGCAACTCCCGGTACCCCTTAGACACTCCCCATAATGCCTCTTTACACAAGTGACACATGTAGGCTTGCCATTTTGAGAACCACCTCCTTTCTCAAATTTCACCTTAGGAGCACTAAGTCCATCTTGAGTTTGAGCCCTCTTTTTGAACCTAGGTTACCCTTGATCACTTGAACCACTTCTCTTCAAGTTTCTAGAAATCCTTCCAAGTTTAGACTCCTCAATTGATTGAGCATACACCACGAGTCTAGCTAAGGTCATATCATCATGTAGCATGGTCGTACGACATTCTTCTCTCACTAAGTCGGCGACCCCGGTCACAAACCTACTTATCACATCCCTAGGATTAGACACTAAGGATGGTGAATATATAGACAATATAGAGAACATAAATGAGTACTCCTCAACACTCATATTGCCTTGCTTGAGATTGATAAACTCCTCAACCTTCACCTCCCTCCTCTCACGGGGAAAGTACTTTCCTAGAAAAGCTTCCTTAAATTCTTCCCACTCAATAGGACCCGACTCAACCGGCCTATTATCCTTCCATTGAGTGTACCAAACTTGAGAAACATCCCTCAATTTATACGAAGCCAACTCTGCCTTCTCCCTAGATGTAACCCCCATAGCACGCAACTCCTTGTACACACCATCAAGAAACTCTTGGGGGTCCTCTCTCACCTTAGAGACAAGAAATATAGGAGGATTCATCCTCACAAAGTCTCTCAACCTAGAGGTCATAGTGCTCTCCACAACATTCACCCTAGGCTCCATACTCAAATTCACTTGAGTAGTCACGGCTCGGGCTAAAGCAAACAAAGCCTCTCTAATCTCTCTATTAGTCAATTCCAGGTGAACCAACGGAACATCATTACCTCCTTCCACATTAGAGACTTGATCACCTTGGTGAGGCACTTGATCACCTTGGACTCCTTGAGCACCTTGAGGAACTTACTCAACTTGCTCAACTTGAGAAGGAACTTCCTTATTCATCCTTCCTTCTTCCAACCTTCTAGCGGTCATCCTTCTAGTATTCATCTCCTAGAAATACAAGGAAGCACATTAAGAAGGATACTCATAATATTTACTTTACGGCACGACATAAGAGTATAAAAGAAGGGAAACTCTATCGTCCTATAGCCTCTCACCCATAGATGTGTCGCGACTCACACTGATGGTCGAGACTCTACTAGATGTGACTTGATGAGACTTTTTGATTCCTAAGACTACTTTCATAACCTATGATATGATACCAAGCTTGTCACATCCCTAGAGCATACCCTAGAAGATAAGTTACTCTCGGAGTAAACCCAGCGTACTCGACCTCTCGGAGGTCTTATACAAGCCCTTTCGTATCGTTCATCGCATATACATAGTGAAAAGTAGTGCGGAATTGAAACTTTTCACAAACATTTTCATAATCTTTAAAAATCTCTTTCATATAAAACTCATAGGAAATACTAAGTCTCAATCTCATCAAAGCTTAGACACAAGAGTACTTGGGACACGGCCCATACACAATAGAAATATAGTACTACTAAGTCTATTACAATAGTTCAATAAGAGAAATAAAAGACATCTATGCCCTCGAGTCAAATGAGGACATACTTCAACTTCACTTGAACGATGCTACGATCCAAGTCTTGATTCCCAATGCTCCTCACTACCAACCACTATAGAGATAGATAAAAACATGGAATTAGTACAACCACATGTACTTAGTATATAATGCATAAAAATTATGAAAACAAACATTTATTGGAATATGCATCTTTTGATTTAAATATCATAATATAATTATAAGAAAAAAATTTAACACCTTAGAAACACATAAGAAATCACTTAAACCATTATCACATTTTTAAGAGCAATATTACAGTGAGCAATATCACTGTTACAGTGAACTTCTTCACTGTTACAGTAAAGTCTATTCAATCATCTTAAACACCTTCTAGCATATAATTTCCCCACTAAAAGCTATCTTAAGACTCACTTAAGCTACACAAAGAGAGACCGCCCATACACCCTCTCTAAGCATGCCTAAATGATCCTCAAGATTACTTATAATGAGACACATACACATATAAAGACAACAACACACATAACATGTATAATATGACATTCTCCTTACCAAGGCTATCAAAAGACTTACTTAAGTACTCCTAGAAGAGAACACCCATACACTCTCTTCAAGGCTACCTAAATAATCCTTAAGAATTCCTAAGTTTAGATCATGCCTAAAGTATGAACCAACTTCCCTAACTAGAGTCATTCTCAAGACTTCCCTAGATAAGGCATGAAAAGATCATCCTTTATGCCTTCTTCACACTTTAACTAAGGAATCCTTAAGTCACTCTATATTAGGTACTCATTCATTTACATGCTTTCTAACATAAGCCATTATTTCATTAGTTCATTAAGAGACATTCATCACATAGAGTATATTCAAGTAATGGTCTTGGAGAAGACCTAGGGACTCTCACTAACATCTTCAAAGTCTATTGTGCAATGTCTAGATAGCGTCCCATACCACCACCTAAACTTCATAGAACTTCTCCAATACCAGTAGTTTTCCCATATGATGAGAATAGGCAATAACCGACATAGACCATGGTAGCAAAACATGGAATTCAGAGTTGTAACCTACTCCGATGGAGGGTGTTCTACTTGCCAATGGTGGAACTTGGACACATCCCATGTAGGCACATGGTTAAGGAATATGAAGGAGTTACTTTGTATTCTATCCTCATCCTTTAACTAGAACTACTTCCCATACCATACTCACTCAGTGCTAGCCTTTGTTCTCATGGAGTAATTCACATTAAAGGTTCATACGAAGGGGTTTCATATCAAGTTCATAACCTAATCACATTTACCCTACCAAAGAGGTCCCCTAGGGCTGGCTTAAAATGGCGACAAGAAGCTCATAATGACTTTCCTAAGGATTGATATGATGCCGTTTCAGCCAATCAACCTTAAATCCATCATTCATTACAAGAAGGATATCATTACGACTTTCGGCTTCAAGTTTCATAACCTTGCCACTAAGTTCAAGGTTTCACGTAAAGGACCCTCTTAACATCATTCAAGGTCTCATATAATTCATACATACAAGACTAATAGGCTTTATCATCCTAAGTCAAGACATCTCATATTCACATTCATACATGCATCAAGTAAGAGACACAAGTCTACCCAAAACAAGACACAACATACTTTACTTTATTACCTATAGCATATCATACTAGAAGCACATAGGAATAACCATTATCATATTTAAGTCATCCTATACACTACTATAACATCATCAATATAACCATCATAGACTCATATAGCCAAGTAGGAATAATCATGCCTCAACTCTGAGACTACACACTTAAGGACATAGTCATAGTCTAACATGATCACCTAATATCAATAAAAGAACACATACTTTCACATTACTTAACATATAGGTAGATATGATCATATTTCACATAATCGACTACACAAATCATTATATTACTTCAAGTAGTGCCATCAAAGCCATGATCATCATAATACATAAAGTAACGTCGACAAGGCCACATCGTTCACATAACACCGCCACCATAAGTGGGCCATACCAATCACAACATAATTAAGGATCTAAATTACACAAAATAAAGAGAGTTAGGGCAGCGTACCACCAATCCATTCTCTCCACTTCAATACATATCTAAATCATCCAATTTAATGCCACAAAGCCCTTACCCATGACCATGAACATCAATTCAATACATAAATCATAATACTCAATGAAACTAGGTTAATTAAATATAGATTTATCAATCTAATTACAACCTATACATCAATTGAATACAATTCTGACATCATTCCATAGCCCATAGAAAACTACACTAGAATTCATAAGCATTAAGTCAATATCAAATAACCCATAAAGTAGTCAAAAACTAGGGTTCATAAATTACATGGGTTCATAGGTTAATTGAGTTAAAATCATATAAATAACAACAATATAATCAATACATAGTGATTCAAAACCTTTAATGAGAGAACCCACGGATAGATCATGAAATTGGACAAGTTCATCTTTGAAAACTTTAGAAAACTTCTTTGAATTTGTGATCCTTGATGAATAGAGTTTAAAGGATAAAAAACCATACCTCGATGATGTTAATCATCTAATTTGATTAAGATTCACCACTCAAATCTGAGTTTTGGCTCCAATGGAGTTCTAGGAATTTCTAAGGGATTTTGGGTTTTGATTTTGAAGAATGAATTCTTCTAAGTGTTAAAGACTTACAAACATATTTAAAATACCCAAAATACCCTTAAGTAACCTCCCTTTCTCTTATTTGGACGTGGGGTGAATTTACAACTTCACCCATAGATATTATAGTAAGCTGCGCATAAAAAGCCTCAACCAACGAGCGGCCATCGATGGCCCGTTTCCCAACCAACGGACCGTCCTGTTGGTCCGTGGTTTGGGACTGAGGCTGGTCTTTGGATTCTATCCTCCCACACCTAAGTTTCCACCCATGACACCCATCTACGGGGTGTCAACTGGCCCACGAGCGTCTACTGCCTTCGTCGTTTGGGGTTGTCTAGGGAGTCTTGGCTTCATGGAAAGGGTCCTTCCTCAAGGACCCTTGGTTGGTCCTTGGGGACTTTCACCCGGACGTTTCCAACCCGAATATATTCTTATACAATTTTAGGACCTCCCACATGAATTTTATCCAAAACAAACACATAAAACTCGACGAAACATGCCAAGACATACAAGGTCATTACAAGGCAAACTTTTCGAACGTCATGGACGTTCTTGGGCGTTTGACCTCCAAACTTCACTAAACTTGGCACACTCCATATATACACCATTATAATTCATTTAAAGACCTCATAACCTCATTAATCACACATAAACACATATAACCACATATGAGGCACATATGTGACTTAGTCGTCGAACGTCTTAGTCGTCCCTTTGACGTTTTACTTCCAATGCACCTAAAATCTTAGAAACAGCCTCTATGACACATTATAGACCATATTAGGACCTTAGACCATCATGAAACCACTTTAGGATCTAGTTCACCTAAGTCACTTTTGGGATCTTACACAAGTGTTCCCCAAAAGTGTAATGAAGTAATGAAGTGAACACTAACTAGGGTGACCTAAGAGGTTTGACTTAGCCTAGGTAGGGTTATGGGACTCTACATATGCCTTGCACTAGTTTTCATTGAGGGAAGCCTTAGGTGGTTGTTCTTATGTTCTATAATGTATATGTTATGTATATGTTGACTCTACATGTTGACGATCCTGTATGATGTTAGTTTCATTTACGAACATGATGTTTGTCTATATTTATAAATATGATGATGGCTATTATTGATGCTATGTTATGATTGAGATAGGAATTACTTGTGATCCTTTGTTTGGTTTACTTAATTGAGTAAGGTTATGGGGCTTTACTTGGTCATTGCACTTGTAGTCTAAATGATGGGTTATGGGTATGGGTCTTTATTATGTTGTGATTTTATGAATATTTATATACGTTGACTTGACTATACTGATGATGTCGGTCTTGTTTTGTATATGGTCTTGACATAAGAGTTATGTGCTTATTGGCTTATATGGGTTCTTGGATGTGCATAAGGCTTTTCAAAGTAAATTAGCATGTTTTGAACAAATTTCCTGTTTAGCATGATTTTAATTGTTTTATGTGCATATACTTATACTTAGTATAAGTGTGTACTAACCCATGTTTTATGTTTACTAAAAGATGTAGGGTCCATCTATTGAGCTTATAGAAGGCCTTTGAAGACTACTTGTATATTCCCAAGTGTTCGGTAGGTCCTCACTTTACGAGTACAATGCCACTATCAAGCTATTGATGTTGTTCTAGTTATAAGACTTCTAGTTCTTTCCTTTTCATTTGAAGACGATTGTTTTATAGCCTATATGAGGCTCTTTGTTGTAATGAACTATGGGTTAATCCCTAATGTTGAATTCATTCTAGATGGTTCAATATGAGACATATTATAGACTTCTTATGAGATTATGTTCCTATACTATGTATGTGAAATAAAAGTAGAAGACTATGTAATTTTCTTATACGAAGGGTCTATGTATACTCGCTACATATATATATATATATATATATATATATATATATATATATATATAGTGTAAGCGAGATGTCTAAGTAAACCTCAATGTAGAAGTAATAAAAAAGTTTCAAAATTTTCCGCATTTTTAACCTATGAATGTAATGATGAATGCTAAGAGGCTAGTCTTTGTCCTCTTTGAGGACGACAACACCGGTTACATCTAAGGGGTGCTCTCCAGATGTGACAAACTTGGTATCAGAGCATGAGGTTGAATACCTTTAGGATTGATGTCTCATTAAACCACGTCTATATAGATTCTTATTCATAATTGTGAAGCGCACCACACTTATGAATGAGAAACTATGTGATGCTTAGGAAAGTCTCATCTTCTTGGAAATCCAATGTCGTGCCTCTAGAGTCTACTTTATGTATGCTTTCACCTAAGCCTTGTATTGTGGTTATAGGTATCAATACTTGAAGGGCATCCGCAAGAAGGGCCGAGGAAGGCATTGCTAATGCGGGAGAACAAGACAACCAAGTGCATCCACTTGAAGAAGTTGCTATGGGTGATCAAGTTCCGGTTGCTCTTCCTCCTATGCTGGATGGGGATATAAGGGCAAATTTTCTCCAAATGTCCTAAGCCATTACTACCCAAGCATGAGCTATCACTACTCAGGCACAAACCATGACGGTCCAAGCTAATCGGGAGGTGGTACACCGAGAAAACCAACATGTTAGCACCATGGCCTCCCATTTGAGGGATTTCACTAGGATGAATCCCTCTACTTTCTATGGGTCCAAAGTGGAGGAAAACCCCCAAGAGTTCACTGATGAAACCTACAAAATCCTCTATGCCATAGGGTTGACTACTAGTGAGAAGCTCGAGTTGGCCACACCTACCAACTCAAAGACGTAGCCCAAACTTGGTACGTCCAATGGAGAGACAATAGGCCTCTAAGGGGTGGACCGGTGACATGGGAGATTTTCAAGAAGGCTTTTCTTGATAGATTCTTTCCTAGAGAGAAGAGGGAATCCAAAGTGGAAGAATTTATCAACCTTCGTCAAGAAGGTATGAGTGTACTTGACTACTCTTTGAAATTCACTAAATTGTCAAAGTATGCTCCTTCTTTGGTTTCTGACCCTAGGGATGAGATGAGCCTCTTTTTTATGGGAGTGTCAAATGAATTGAAAGAAGAGTGTTGTTTAGCTATGCTACATGATAGTATGAACATTTCTCATCTCATGGTTCATATTCAACAAGTGGAAGAGGCAAGGGTTAAGAGAAAGAATAGAGATACCAATAGGGCAAGGTCTTTTGATGGTGGTTCTTCAAAAGGTAGGCTTGACATTCAAGACAAGCCTAAGTTCAAGAAGAGGTTCTCCAATCAAGTTCCTTCTAAGTACCCTAAGGCTCGTGATGATAAGGTGCCTAAACCTAAGTCCGAAAAAGGAAAGAGTGGAAACTCACCTAGTGAGAAGCCTACTTGTACCAAGTGTGGTAAAGGTCATTACAGTGAATGCTTAGACGGAATGGGCAATTGTTTCAGTTGTGGTAAGAGTGTCCACAAGGTGAGAAATTTCCCTAATTTAAAGGGGCAAGACAAGGGGAGTGGACAAGAAAGTGGTTCAAATGAGGATGCTCCGAAGAAGAATCGCTTCTATGCTCTCCGCTCTAGGGGTGAGCAAGAGACTTCTCCCGATGTGCTCACCGGTATGTTGAAAGTCTTTTCTATTGATGTATATGCTTTACTTGATCCGGGTGCTACATTGTATTTTGTTACTCCTCTAGTAGCTAAAAGTTTGACATTTTTCTCGATATCTTGAATGAACCTTTTGTGATGACTACCCCGGTGGGTGAGAGTTGAAGATATTCACAAGACGGCCTTTCAGACTAGGTATGGTCATTATGAGTTCCTAGTCATGTCTTTTGGATAGACGAATGCCCCATCGACGTTTATGGATCTCATGAATAGGGTGTTCTGAAACTATTTGATGCATTCGTGATCGTCTTTATTGATGATATAATGGTTATTCGAAGAGTGAGGCTGATCATATGGGTCATTTGAGGGTTGTTTTGCAAGTTCACAAAGAACATCAACTTTTGCTAAATATAGCAAGTGTGAATTTTGGCTGAGGTCGTATAGTTTCTTGTTCATATTATCTCTAGTGAGGGTGTTGAGCTTGATCAAAGAAAGTCCGAAGCGGTGAAAAATCGGACTACACCTTTGGCTCCTACGGATATTAGGAGTTTCTTGGGTCTAGCCGGTTATTATAAAAGGTTTGTCGATGGGTTTGCATCCATTGCTTTCCCTTTGTCAACCTTGACTCAAAAGAATGTGAAATTCGAGTGGTCAGAAATGTTGAAGGATAGGCTTACCTCCGCTCCGGTGTTGACCTTACTGGAGGGTACTAAGGGCTTTGTGGTTTATTGTGATGCATCTCAAGTCGGGTTGGGCTGTGTCCTTATGCAACATGGCAAAGTTATAGCCTATGCCTCTAGGCAACTCAAGATTCATCAGAAGAATTATCCGACTCATGACCTTGAGTTAGCGGGTGTGGTATTTGCCTTGAATATATGGAGGCATTATCTTTATGGGGTTCATATTGATATGTATACGGACCATAAAATTCTTCAATACTTATTCACCCAAAAGAGTTGAATCTCCGACAAAGAAAGTGGTTGGAGTTGTTGAAAGACTATGACATGAATGTTCTCTATCACCCCGGAAAGGCCAACGTGGTGGCGGACGCTCTAAGTCGTTTGTCCATGGGAAATGTGTCCCATGTTGAAGAAGCCAAGAGAAACCTAGTGAAGGATGTTCATAGGTTGGCTCATTTAGGGGTTCGAATTGAAAATTCTCATAATGGTGGTGTTGTGGTACATCATAACTCCGAGTCGTCTTTGGTGGTTGAGGTGAAGTCTAAACACCTTGATCCATTGTTGATGGAGTTGTAAGAGTCGATTCATGGAAAGATGAATGAGTTATTCTCCCAAGGGGGGAGATGGTGTTCTTAGGTTCCAAGGGAGATTGTGTGTGCCCAATGTCGATGATTTGAGAAGTCAGATTCTTGAGGAAGCTCATGGAGCCCGTTACTCTATTCATCCGGGTTCTAATAAGATGTACCATGACCTTAGAAAAATGTTTTGGTGAGATGGCTTAAAAAGGGACATTGCGGAATTTGTTGCAAACTGTCCAAATTGCCAACAAGTTAAAGCAGAATACCAAAAGTCGAGTTGTTTACTACAAGAAATCCATGTTCCTACTTAGAAGTGGGAATATGTTAACATGGATTTCGTAGTTGGGTTGCCTCAGACTAGAAGGCAATATGATTCTATATGAGTGGTCGTGGATAGATTGATGAAGCCGATCATTTTATTCCCGTCAAGTCTACTTATTTGGCGGAGGATTATGCAAGAATCTATATTGACAAGATAGTGAGTCTTCATGGGGTTCCTTTATCCATTATATTAGATGGAGGTGCACAATTCACATCTAGGTTTTGGAGGTCGTTACAAAACGTGTTGGTTACTCAAGTGAAGTTAAGCACCGCTTTTCATCCCCCAAACGGATGGTCAAGCGGAACGTACCATTCAAACTCTTGAAGATATGCTTAGAGCTTGTATCAATGACTTTAAGGGAAATTGGGATGATAACTTGCCTTTGGTAGAGTTCTCATATAACAATAGTTATCATTCATCCATATCTATGGCTCCTTTTTGAAGCATTGTATGATATGAGGTGTAGATCTCCTATTAGATGGTTTGAGGTTGTCGAGTCTTCGATTCTTGGTCCCGACTTGATATATAAGACCTTAGATAAAGTTCATATCATAAGGAACCGGTTACAAACAGCCTATAGTCGGCAAAAGTCTTATGTCGATCATAGGAGAAGAGACCTTGAATTTGAAGAAGGTGTATTTGAAAATTTCGCCCATGAAAGGGGTGGTTAGATTTGGCAATAAAGGGAAGTTAAGTCCTCATTATGTGGGTCCCTATGAGATTTTTCAAAGGGTTAGCAAGGTTGCATACGAGTTGAAACTCCTTAGTGAACTATCTTCGGTTCATCTGGTTTCCCATGTATCCATGCTTAAGAAGTGCATTGTAACCCGAATCCTATCTTCCTATTGAAAGTCTTGGTGTGAGAGAGAACCTCTCTTATGAGGAGGTTCCAGTTGAAATCCTTTATCGTCAAGTGAATAGGTTGAGGAACAAAGAGGTGGCCTCCGTAAAAGTGTTATGGAGAAATAACCTAGTTGAGGGAGCAACATGGGAGGCCGAGGACGACATAAAGTCCCGATATCCTCATCTCTTTGATAATTAAGGTTAGTTATTCCTATTAATAATTATTTGCTTTGAATTTGACTTGTTTTGCAAAGTTCTGCACGTTTAAGGTAAAAACAAAAGGTTTATGCTAAAATGAACTTCATGGAAACATGCTCTTTTGCTTGAATTGCACTATTTGTGTTGTTGGTATATTGTTGCCTTCATGAAATGATATTGAGCATGTTGATATGTTGCGAAAGGAATTTTGGCATAATTGACCCTTATATGATATGTTGAGTTCATAATGTAGTGAGAAGGAAATTCCTCACGTTGTGATTTTGAGTTCTTATATGTGAAAGTTGATGTTTTGAGTTACTTGTGTAAATGCCATGAATATGTGTTGAATGGAGTTGTGAAATACTCCTTGAGTTGTAACTCATGTTGATATTGTATATTGCTGGTTGGCTGCTAGTCTTGAGTCTATGCTCTCCCTTTTAAAAGTTTAGTGTCATTCGGGGACGAATGTTCCTAGGGGATAATGTAACACTCTAAAAAGTCCTTGTCACAACCCGAAACCATACTCTAGAAGATAAGGTGCAATCTCGTATTATGACCGGCGTCGTCGAACTCTCAGAGTTTTAAGACAAGCCTCATTCATATCATTCATTGCATATATATAGTGAAAAGTAGTGCGGAATTTAAAACTTTTCACCAAAACATAATATAGTCTTTAAAAATCTCTTTCATATAAAAGTAATAGAAATGCTAAGTCTCAATCTCATCATCTTAAGACACAAGAGTACTTTGGGACACGGCCCATACTTCAATATGAAAATAGAAAGACATAGTCTATTACAATACTTCAAAAAAAACAATAAAAGACATATGCCCTCGAGTCAATTGAGGACATACTTCAACTTCTTCTTGAACGATATTCTAAGTCCAAGTCTTCACTTCACAAGCTCTTCACCTACCAAGAACTATAGATAGAAAATAAAGCATGGAATTAGTACAACCACATGTACTAAGTATGGCTATATGCATAAAATCATGAAAACGGACTTTATTGGAAATATGCATCTTTTTATTTGGAAATCATAGTTTAAACATAAGAACATCATTTAGCAATTAGGAAACACATAAGATAACCATTAACCAAAAATACCATTTAAAGAACTCACTTTACAGTGAGCTATATTCACTGTACAGTGAAGCACTTCATCCCTCACTTTTAGTCTTCCTAGCATGTAATTCCCTCACTTAAAGTCATCCTAAGATTCACTTAAGTCACACAAAGAGAGACTGCCCATACACCCTCTCTAGATGTGCCTAAACGACCCTTAAGATTACCTACAATGAGTCATATACATACTTAGAAAACAATCATAAACATCTATGTAAGATTCATCTACCAAAGGTCAATTCCAAGGTTCACTTGAGTGAGTGTGGAGCGACCGCCCATACAATCTCTATCACACACACACAAGAGATCCTATACACTACCTTAAATAGAATCATTCTCACTAAACACACCTACACTTAGATTAGAAGACATTCTCCTTCCAAAGACTATCAAAAGACCTACTTAAGTAAATCGAGAAGATAATGTCCATAGTGCAGTGACCTCTTCAAGATTACCTAAATAGTCCTTAAGACTTCCTAAGGTTTAGATCATGTCAACAAGATTAACCAACTTCCCTAACTAGAGTCATCCTTAAGACTTCCAAAGATAAGACATGAAGAGACCATTCTTTCATGCCCTCCTCACACTTTAGCTAAGGAATACTTAAGTCACTTTAGATTAGGTACTCATTCATTTACATAATCACTAACATAGGTCATTAGTTCATTAGTTCATTAAGACTCATACATCACATAAGAGACTCACATAAAGCATCACATAAGACACTCACATAATGCATCACATAAGACACTCACATAATGGTCTTGGACAAGACCTAGGAACTCCACATAACACCTTCAAAGTCTATTGTGCAATGTCTAGATAGCGTCCCATACCACCACCTAAACCTCATAAACTTATCTAATGCTAATAGGTCCACATGATGAGAATAGACAATAAACGACACAGACCATAGTAGCAAGACATGGAATCCGAAGTTCTATCCTACTCCGATGAGGTTGTTCTACTTGCCAATGGTAGAACTTGGACACATCCCATGTAGGCACATGGTTAAGGAATATGAAGGGCGTACAAAGCATTCAATCTCTTCTTTAACTGAATCCACTTCCCGCTTACTCATACTCACTCGGTGCTATCCTTAGTTCTCATGGATTAATTCACATTAAGGTTCATATAAATAGGTCCCATATCTAGTTCATGACCCCCTTTACATTCACCCTACCAAAGCAAGGTCCACTAGGGCATAACTCACTTTGGCGACAAGAAGCTCATAACGACTTCTCTAAGGTATGATATGATGCCGTTCCAGCCAACCAACCTTAAGTCCATCACTCATCACATGAAGGATACCATTACGGCTAACTACTTCACAATTTATAACCTCGCCACTAAGTTCAAGGTTCCACATAAATGACCCTCTTATCATTAAGGTCTCACCTATATTTATTTATTCAATACTAAGAGTTATAACACCCTAATTCAAGACATCACATATCCATGATCATATATACATCAATCAAGAGATACAAGTCAACCAAGACAAGACATCACATACTTCACCTTTAACACATAATACCAGTCATTCTAGAAACACCTCTAAAACAACCTAACATCTTCAAGTCACCCTATATATCATCATAACATCATTAATATACTCCACATAGACTCATAAATGCAAGTAGGAATAACCAAGACTTAACCTAACACTACTCTCATAATGTCAAGTCAAAGTCTAACATGAGCACTTAAGGCAACATAACTAGAAGAATACATACATGACTATATAATTTCACATGTAGATAGGTAATGTCATGCTTCACATAATCAAACTACACAAATAGCCACATCACTTCAAGTAGTTGCCAATAAGGCCATGCTCATAATATTTCATAAAGTACCGCCGACAAGGCCACATCAATTGCAAGTAAAACACATAACACCGCCATCATAAGTGGACCATACCAATAACAATAGAATTAAAGTATAATTAGTATCAAATTAAGGAAAACGGGGCAGCATACCTTCATCCCCATATCCACACTTCAATTCAATGCCAAATCAACCAATTCAACATCACAAGGCCCTTACCCATCGCCATGAACAACAATTCAAAGCGATAACCATAAAACTCAATGAATCTACAGCAATTCAATCTAGGTTTAACAATCTAAGATCAATTATATATCAATTGAATACAATTCTTATATCATTAGAAAGCCCATAAGAAACTACACAACAATTAATCAACATTAGCTTAATATCAAGTAACCCAATAAGTAGTCAAAACTAGGGTTCATCAATTCACATGGGTTCATAGGTAATTTATGTTGAAATCATCAATACAATATCAATTAGATCATAATTCAATGTTTAGAAATCATTTATGCAAGAACCCATGGTAGAATCCCGAAATTGGACAATTCACTTTAGAAGACTTTGTAAAACACTTTGAGGATTGGGATCCTTGATGAAATAAGTTTCAAGGATCAGAAGACATACCTCAAGGATGATAATTTTTCACTTTGATGAAGAATTTCCACTCAATAACCCTTCACCAAGCTGCCTCTTCAATGGAGTCTTCAATGGAGGTTTTGGGAAAATATTCTAAGAGTTTTGGGTTTTCAATTTGGAAGAATGAAGTCTTTAGGGTGTTAACTACTTATATAGTTAATTAAAATACCCATAAGACCCTTAATAAACCGCCTAAACTCTTATTTAGAAGTGGGGTAAATTTATTAATTCACCCCTGACTTGGCAGAAAAATCTGCGCAGGAGACAAGGCCCATGACGACCTGCCCATGACGGGGCATCACGGGTGCAACGGACCGTCATGGCCCTTCGTTGCAAGCTCCATTAGCTTGCCAAGGGTCCCCTCTACACCTTTGAACAAGTCCCCCATGACGATATCCTTGTGATGGGGCGTGACAGCCACTACTGGCCGTTGACAGCTCCGTCGCCAAGGCTGCCTGGGACTGCTTGCACATCAGTTTTGGGTCCTTCCTCAAGGACCCTTCGATGGTCCTTGGGGATAATTTCCCGGAAGTGTCCAACCCAAATATGATCATATATAAGTTTAACACCTCTCAAATGAATTTCATACAAAACGAACACATAAAACTCAACGAAACTCGCCTAGACGTACAAGGTCGACTCAAGTCATATCTTTCGAACGCCTTGGACGTTCTTGGTCGTATGACCTCCAAACTTCACGAAACTTCAAACACTGCCTATACATGCTATATTAAATCTATTAAGAACCTTAAAACACCATGAAACACACATAAACACATAAAACCACATAAGAGACATTTAGGTGACTTAGTCGTCAAACGTCTTAGTCGTCCCTTGACGTTTGACTTCCAACACCTCTAATATTTTAGCTAATGCCTCTATACCACATATTAAACATATTTAGGACCTTATAACACTAATACCAACATGTTAAGCTCTAGAGCATCTAAGCTATTTTCGAGGTCTTACAGTCCTAGACCTAATATAGAGCCCCACATGAGTGTATAGAGGTTGTAAAACTATTTTAAGACCTAAATTAATGTTTAGAAGTCATCCAAGAAGTTTAAGAGCCAAGACGTCAAGGAACGTCCATGACGTCCGGAAACTAGCTAAATTGAACTAGTTGACGTCCCTATGTTCGGTGAAGGATTGGGAGGGTCAAATGAAGTACAAAACATGTAAAAAAGGATTTAAATAGGTAGAATGTAGTACAAAGGGTCCAAATGTCCAATAAGGACTCCCCAAGGACCACCCGAAGGGTCCATGAGGAGGACCCCAACATGGCTAGACAGGCTGCCAAAGCAGTTGCAGAAGCCTAGATTTGAAGTCTACTGCGCGACGCACAACTGTCACGTGGAGTGGAAAAAGTTGACTCACGACGCGTTCACTCCAAGAGGCTCACTACCTCAAACTGGATTTCGAAAATAAAATCTGAAATTAGCCCCGCGATTCGCTAAGCATTTTGACTTCACAAAAAGACCAAATTAAGTGAGGGGTATTTTGGATAATTTAGGGGGTGATTATATATAGCCTAAGGGTCAGGTTTAATTCATTATTCACTCATCTAAACCGAATTTCCAAAAGAAAACCCAAAAGCTCTCACCTCTCTCTACTTTCTCTCTTCCCAATTCCTCCATTGAAGAAGTAAGGAAGCTTGAAGAAGGAGAAAAAAAGACCAATTTTTATAGGATTTCACTTCAATTTCGTTGATTAAGCATCATTAAGGTATGGGTTCTTCACTCTTGGGATTTCTTTCCCCAAGAGGTCCTTTCAAAGTTGATTTCTAAATTACCCAATTCCATAGGGTTTTCCAATTCTGATGGGTTTTCTTTTAAACTTCAAATTGATGATACATTGTGATTGCCTATGACTAATTAAGTGTAGATTGTTGAGTAATTGATGTTAATTGATGAAATTTCATGTAGATCATGTCATTTTCCCCAATTCCCCCAAATCTTGGATCTTGGTTATGAATTGATGGGAATTGAAGAATGTATTGATTGTTAGATTGGTTTTATCTATTCTAATGCATTTATGGATTGACTAGGGTAATGTATTGTTGATATTGGACCTAATTCTTGAAGAATTCATGTTGATCCTTCTCCCCTAACCCTAGGTTACGAATTGAAGTTAATTGGGATAGTGATGATGCAATTGACTTAGTTCTTTTTTTAATTACTATTGAATGATGTTACTACACTTATTATTGGATGTAATTGGTTGGTTGATGGTAAGACCATGATGATGGCTTTTGAAAGAGATTTGGTATGTCTTCATAATCCTAACCTTTACTTCAAGTATGATGGCTTGTGATTGATGATGTATTTCAATTGAAGCATGTCTTGTGAATAACCTAATTAAGTGTTGGTATGACGTTGAATTGAAATGTCTTGACTATATGATTGTGAGATTCTGCTTAAGATGAAATGATATAAGGTTGGTTATGAATTGTCTATGTACCTTATTATGATATGATGATGTTAATGTGCTAATCTCACATATGAGGGTTGTATCGAAAGGACATACTCATGCAATACCTATTGAGCTAAATGGCTATGACTATACAAGGGATTAGACCCTATGACCAAAACTAAGTAATGATTGATATAAAGACATTTCAAAAGGGACTTAGCTTTGCACCGAGTGAACTTGACAATGAGAGTTGTTGGCTTCCCGTAGAGGAAGATTTACCCTATAGTTTCACATGAGGTGTTGACTCCCCTATGAGGGACACTCACCCGATGGATTCTCATGAGAGTAGGGCTCCAATGCTAATTGGCATGTAGAGGGTTCAATGCATATCTCCTAGTTCCTTAACTATGTTGCCACCATAGGAAGATTAGTTAGTGGATCCACCTAGAAAGCTACGTTTATGTTTGGTTCTACTTTGGCCGGTAGACCACCTTCCATCGGTGTAAGGTTTTACAACACCGGATTCCACACTTAGCTCTTGTGGTCTATTTCGGTTAAGGCAAGTGTTCTCGAAAGTTAAATGAAGTAATGAAGTAAACACTAACTAGGGTGACTTAAGAGGTTTGACTTAGCCTAGGTAGGGGTATGGGACTCTACCTATGCCTTGCACTAGTTTGCCTTGAAGGAAGCCTTAGGAGGTTGTTCTTATGTTCTATAATGTATATGTTATGTATATGTTGACTCTACATGTTGATGATCCTATATGATGTTAGTTTCATTTATGAACATGATGTTGGTCTATATTGATAAATATGATGATGGTTTACGTGATTAAGTAAGGTTATGGGGCGTTACTTGGTCATTGCACTTATAGTCTAAATGATGGGTTATGGGTAATGGTATTGATTATGTTATGATGTTATGAATTGTTATATATGTTGACTTGACTATACTTGATGATGTTGGTCTTGTGTTGTATATGGTCTTGACTTAATAGTTATGTGTTTATTGGCTTATATGGGTTCTTGGATGTGCATAAGGCTTTTCAAAGTAAATTAGCATGTTTTGAACAAATGTCCTCTTTAGCATGATTTCAATTGTTTTATGAGCATATACTCATACTTAGTACAAGTGTGTACTAACCCATGTTTTATATTTACTATAAACTGTAGGGTTCGGCCGTTGAGCTTATAGAATGCCTTTGAAGACTACTTGGAAATTCCCCAAGTGTTTGGTAGGTCCTCACTTTACGAGGACAATGCCATTATCAAGCTATTGATGTTGTTCTAGTTATAAGACTTCTAGTTCTTTCCTTTTCATTTGAAGACGATTGTTGTATAGCCTATATGAGGCTCTTTGTTGTAATTAAGTATGGAGTATGGGTTAATCCCTAATGTTGAATTCGTTCTAGATGGTTTAGTATGAGACATGTTATAGACTTTGAGATTATGTTCCTATACTATGTATGTGAAATAAAAGTAGAAGACTATGTAATCTTCTGATACAAAGGTTCTATGCATACTCGCTATATATATATATATATATTATGTGTAAGCGAGAGGTATAAGTAAACCTCAATGTAGAAGTAATCAAAAAGTTTTAAATTTTCTGCATTTTAACTTATGAATGTAATGATGAATGCTAAGAGTCTAATCTTAGTCCTCTTCGAGGACGACGCTGCTGGTTACGTCTAGGGGGTGCTCCCCGGATATGACATTAAGTCATCCGAATTCTTTATATGCTTGTGTGAAACATGTTGGCTCAACTAGGGCAGTGGTAACAGAGACCTTAAGTGAGGGGAAAACATATGACTTTAGTGACCCGTTCATCGAACGAGTAACCGTGACATGAGCACAATTATCTGAGTGATTAGGATCTAAAGCTGGAGAAGAAATTAAATTAGAAAAAGATGATAAATCTTGGCGAGAATCATGCATAACAGGATCTGTAGTGGAGGTAGTTTAACGAGAAAGAGGTTGTTGATTTTGTGGGAATAAAGGAGGATTAGTTAGAATACGTGAGTGATGCACAAAAGAAGACGGTGGAGATAAAATAGGAGAACTACGTACCACATGTACATGGGTAGCTGGTTGAGGAAATTGATTATTTGAACATGTGGAAGTTAGAGTCCTAGGAGAATATATTGACATGTTTTTAGGATATATAGAGATAGAAAGGGAAGAAGTTGTATCAGACATGGAGATAAATCAAAGTTAGTAATTTGTGAAGCACACATATCAGAAAACTGCACTGGATAAAATATAGGAAGGGTGGTTTGTGAGGAAGGAACTGCAAGAGGACTAGGATTCGCTGGAAACATAGAACTATACAAAAAAAGATTCTTGAAAATTTACATGACGGGATAGAATTATCCGATTAGTGGATGGATTATGTTGCGGAGATACACCTATAAATAAACAAGCTTTACACCATGGAAGAAACTTGTGAGCAAATAAATGTGCAACATAAGGAAAACCCCAAAACCCAAATTCCTTAAGCAAACTATAATCAGGTGGTTTACCATACAATATTTCATAAGGTCACGTAAAATTAAGAATAGGAAGAGGAGTAATATTAATTACATGAACTCCAAAAATATAAGTGTCTGCCCAAAATGAATAACGCATTGAAGCTTGAAAGAGAATACAACGTATCTGATTATTAACATATCGATGCTTTCTTTCTGCACGACCATTTTGAGCAGAGGTATATGGACATGAGAAATGATGAATAATTCCATGCTCGCTAAAAAAACGAAAATGAGATTGTTATACTCGCTGCCACCACCTGATTGAAAATGAGAAATAGAGGAATGAAAAATGTTTGCGACCATGTTATAGTATTCTTTAAATCTATCAAATGCCTTTGATTTGTTTCGCAGTAAATAAATACAAGAAGAATTGGTGTGATCATCCAGAAATAAGATAGAATAAGGAAAACAATTATTTGAAGTAAAAGGAGCTTGCCACACATCTGAATGAATTAAAAGAAGAACAGCAGGTGCAATATTAGGAGAAAGAGGAAATTGTAACTTAGATTGTTTTCCTAGATGACAAACATTACAACCAGAATTTCCAGAAGAGGAATTACAATTAATGAAACCCATACGAACTAAAGAAGTAAGAGAACATTCCCCTCGATGGCCTAAACGGTGGTGCCAAAGATATGAAGGTGAGGCGACACTTGAGAGAGAAACATGACAAGAGCGACGGAAGTTCTGCGAACAGGATAGAGAGAGCCATTATTCTTACAATGGAGAAAGACTTGTTTGGTCTTCATGTACTTGATAAAAAACACAGCTTCGGTGAATTGAATGAAACAATTATTATTGAAACACAAATGGTGATCAATTATTGTGAAGAGAAGGAACATACAAAATATTATTTAATCGGAGAAGCTTAGAAGATGTCGAAAGAAAAGAAGGTCCAGTAGATAAAATAGAAAGAAGTTTACCATTGCCAACCATTACTTGCGACGAACCACTGTAAGGAGATGAAGAGGATAAAAGGGATGTATTGTTCATCATATGTGCATAAGCACCAGAATCAGGATAACATACTGTTGGTTGTACCTCCTCCGAATTCATAGCAACAAATGGCTTTGGTAGTAAATTGGAAGCATAGGAATGATTGAAACGATTCCTACACTCCAAAGCAGTATGATTAAAATTGAAGCGGAACTAAAATTGTTTATTCGAGGTGAAAGGAGGTCGCCCAAGAATTCCATCACTCGAAGAAGAAGGGCGAAAGCGTTGTTAAAAACCAGCCTAATAAGTTGAAAAAATAGAGCGAAAAGAGTATTGATTTCGACCATTACCTCGGACTGATTGACCACGAACACTAACATTATGCGATCCTATTGGGTATTGATTAACATGAGATGAATTTGAATAAAGAGGTTGAGAAATAGGTGGTGTTTGAGCGGCAGCCACTAATGTAGTGCGAGATGTAAAATCTTTATTGTTTGTCGCATTAATATGTGCTTCTTCAGTAAGTAACTATGAATGTAAATCAAGAAAGAACGGAAGTGTTCTTGTCGCATTTAAACGAGAGACATAAGTATGATAAGAAGGTTGAAGTCCATGCAATGCTTGGGTCACTAAATCATCATCTGTAACTGGTTTTCCAACTACTTTAAGTGAACAAGACAATGAATGCAGTTGTTGAAGAAAATCCTCCATGGACAGGGAACCTTTTTAAAAATTATGAAATTTGTTGTTCATCTTGTATTCCTAACATACTTAGAACAAAATTTTAAAGAACTTTGTAAGACACAACAATGTTTAAGAACATATTCACAACTAGAAAATTAAAACTAGTGGAGGAATTAGAATCAGAAACAAATTAGAAAAAATATATAAAATATTTTTCTTAAAGAAGAATTGTTTTCAATCTGTGTTTAAAGAATCTTACTGATTCCAACAAACTTTCCAGAAACACGAAGTTACCAAAGTTTAATGAGCTAGTGAAGAACAGAAGAACATAAATTAATTCACAAATCTAAAATCTGTAACACATACCAAAATCTGGAAAAATCGAAAGAAGATCAACCCCACTGAATGCACAGTGACCCCTTAAGGAAATTATTCTCCTCTAGTATCCGAGGTTTGATTTGGAATATGTCCTCTCAGGATAGAATGATCTCAATCACCAGTGTATTGATACCCAAAACGTTGGTGTCAATAAGCCATTCAACGGCAATGAAGTACATTTAGAATACTAGATTTAGTAGTAGTAGAAGAAGTCTAGAAAATTGGTTCAACTAAAATGAGAGGAAATCCCTCAATTTATAGAAAACAAAGGATAGTGTGAGAAGGTTCTTCTTGTGCCTTAACGGAAAGGTCACAAACCTTTGCAAAAGTCACAATCTTTAGGAAAGATCACAGCCTTTCATAAAAGTCACAATTTTTCATAAAAATAGCAACTTTTCATAAAAGTCACAACCTTTCATAAAAGTCGCAACTCTTCATAAAAGTCTCAACTCTTCATAAAATTAGCAACTCTTCATTTTTCATTCATGCCTTTTTAAAACCCAACAATCCCGGCATGAATGGGAAATGACTCCATGACAAATAAACGGACAAGTATGTGTACTTTTCAAGCAAGAATTAATTGCATATGGATAAGTAGGTTTCCCTTTGGACTTTCAGTAGTGAACATATGTCGGATATACTCAGTAATTCAGTAGATGTGATACCTTTGAACCGTCGAGCTTTAAGGTATACCTAGACAACCATATGTCACACAATTAACCCTTTAATGTTTATGGTTCTTACGGTTGTGTTCGCTTCAGCCATGAACACCTCCTGGTTTCATGAGTGTATAGAGATGTGGGGTTTTGACAATCATCTTCTTCGAAGAGGCTTATACTTTACACTACCATAGGTGATTTCTAACTGTGTTATCATGTAGATACACTATTTGGTCAACTCTGCCAAACTTAGTGAATCATTAAAATCATTAAGCTTTATTAACTAATTAACAAGCCTTATTGTTGTATCCTTGTTCCTGAGCATTGTCTTCATCATGAGAATGGATTGAGTTGGTTGACAATGTCGAACCTTCATTCACAACTTTGTTTTTCTCCTTGAATCTAGCTCTTGGGATCTCCAGTCTGCTAGATAGAGTTACCGCCATGATGACTTGTCCTAAGTCGTAAATCCATTTCCTTAGATGATCTTTCAACTTTCTCTATATTTAGGCCTTTTTGTAAGTGGATCCGATACATTATCCTTTGACTTTACATAATTAATTATGATAATTCCACTAGAGAGTAGTTTTCTAACGTTATCATGTTTATGTCCTATATGATGAAACTTTCTGTTATACATCATGCTCCATGCCCTACCTATTGCATCTTGACTATCAAAGTATATGCATACTAATGTCAATGGTTTGGGCCAAAAAAAATATCTATCAAGAAATTTCAGAGTCTTTCAACTTATTCACCAACCTTATCTAGAGCCCCTAACTCAAAGATAATTGTAGAGCTAGCGATACATGCCTCTTTTAACATATTTCCAAGAGACTGCTCCTCTACCAAGAGTAAATACATATCCACTCGTGGATTTTGCTTTCTTTTTTCCGGTGATCCAATTTGCATCACTATATCCTTTCAATACTGCTGGATACTGTTATAATGCAAGACATAGTTTTAAGTATTTCTTAAATACTCCAAAACTCTTTTTATTGTCATCTAATGAGTTCGATTGGGATCACTTGTGAACCGACTCAGTTCATTAATAGCAAATGATATATCTGATCGCGCAAACTTCATGATATACAACATAATTTCTAATACTCTAGCACAATCCAATTGTGAGTCACTTTCGCTTTCACTCTTTTGAAATGCTAAACTCACATTTATTGGAGACTTTACAATATTGAAATTCATATATTTGAACTATTTAAGTACCTTTTCAATGCAATGAGACCGTGAAAATGCTAAACATTATCGAGTTCTAAGGATTATTATACCTAAGATCGCATCAGCAACTCTAAGATATTTCATTCCAAACTTGCTTTCTTGCATATATTTAGTAGCATTTATGTCATTAGTGTCTCTATTGATTATCAACATATCACCAATATACAAACAAACAATGACCTTGTGATTTAATGTGAATATATTTATCACTTCCATCATTCTTAAATCCATTTGCCAACATGGTTTGGTTAAATTTCTTATGTCATTGTTTGGGTGCTTGTTTTAGTCCATATAATGTGACTTAACAAGTTCCCACACTTTCTTTTATTTACAAGAAACCATAAACCCACGGGCTGTTCCATGTAAATTTCTTCCTCCAATTCTCCATTTAAGAGAGTTGTTTTTACATCCATTTGATGAATTTGAAGGTCATATACCACAGCTAACACAATTAACATCCAAATGAATGTAATTTTAGTTACTGGCAAGTATATATCAAAAAGATCAAGACCTTGTTTTTGTCTAAACCTTTGACAAAAAGTCTTGCTTTATATTTGTAAACAATTCCATTGACTTTCATTTTCATTTTGATAATTCACTTTCAATCCAAAGGTTTATTTTATGGAGGAAGATCAACCAACTTCTAATAGGATTGCTCAAGATTGAACCAATCTCACTATTGACAACATCTGTCCAAAAGGATGAGTCAACAGAAGACACAAAAAATGTTACAAAATCATATTCGAAGGAAGTAGATATCCTTTGACATTTACTACGCCTGTGAATCTCATTATTAAATACATTATCCTCTTGTTCTTCCCAAGGTCGTTAACACCTGTCACTAGACTATTCAAGTCTAAGTTTACAATCCACAGTCTCAGGTCCTATTTTAATCATTTTAGGAATAAGAGCTTAGACTTTAGATAGACACCCCCACACTTTGAAATATTTCATGTTGGATTTCCTTCCTTTCCATTTCTCATATGAAATAGATTTTGTCCTGACCAAACAAAATTGCTCTCTTTCTAAAATGACAAAGCTTTTTGTTGTTCTCTTTTGCACTAAGGATTGTTCCTCGACACAAGTTTTGTGGTAAACCCAAACTTATAAATAATGCATTCATCATTTCTTTCGACGTTTGGTTTTTCATTTGATTGAGGTAAATAAGGCAGCGTTTGATAGATAATTCCACTTTCCAAACATATTTCTACACAAAGAGATTTATACTCTCCATTCTTATCACTTCTTATCTTTTTCTCCCCACTGATTTTCAACTTCGATTTTATATTGTCTAGAAATTTCTATTGTTTTATCCTTACCATTCAGCAAATCAACAGTCATTTTAATGCAATTGTCAATGAAAGTTATGAGATACTTTTTTTCACCACGAGATAATGTTGAGTTCATATCACAAATGTAAGTGTAAATCAACTTTAAGGCATTAGAATTCCTTTCAACAGATTTACAAGAATGCTCAACATACTTAGATTCCACACAAACATGACATTTTTATTTGATAGTTTCATACCAGTCACACCATATACTAGTAATAGAGAAACTCAACAACCACAATACCAAATATACTCTAAGAATTTTGTGGGTCTAACATAATACGAAAGTATCATTGAATTTCATATCTTTTGCTCCAAAATTAAATTAGACACCAAGTCTAATTTTATCTTTATCATAAGCAAAGAACCTCCACATTTGTGATTTCAAAAATATTTTTTCAATTTGAAAATAGTTTTTCCACATATTTTTCCAGACTTTCAAAATGTCATTAGTATGAAACCTCTTTTGGAAATATTATTCTACAAAAGAATTATATTGCTTCAATTCTCTTTGAGAATCTTTACATAGTGTAAAAGTTCATTTCATAGAGGCACAAAATCACAAACTCTAAGTCACTGGTACTTTTCCCTCTATCACAAATAGACATACCACTTAGTATTTAGAATATTAACAATAAAGACAGAAAATTTTGTACATTTTGTTTCTATATTACATTGAAGTTTATAGAAAGTCAAAAGTACAACATTGACTTAATATGTGAAGTTTTCATATTTTTCAAATCAATTGCATTGTCTGATTGATCCAGAGTAGAAAACTACAAAAGTTTTTAGTTTATAAAAATCGGTTGCAATCAAATTCACATGGAGTACAAAACTATAAAAGTTTTTTAGTCTCCAAACATAATTAAATATATTTTTTATCACATAGAAATTTTTTTCTTTTCAACTAGTCTTCCAACTATAACATTTTGACATACTATTTTATCAACCAAAAATGTGCATCTCTCATTTTGCAAGCTAAAGAATTTTAAAGGCAACACTATTTGCCAAGCAAAATTCCACAACATATAGTTTACAAATCTTTTTCCAAAGATACACATGATAAAAAATCAAAATTGTTTAACTCTTAGAAACTATTTTCCTCCTTATTTAAATAATAAGAAGGTTACCTGGTGTAATCTTTAACCGGAATACCACAATTTGTTTTTGTACATTCTCAGTTCGACCTTGCTAAACAAAGCACCGAATTCGGAGAAGTAATGCATCAATCTTTTACTTCCATGATTTGTTTCTCTTAATCAGTAGAATACAAAATATACCAACAGTATAATAATTTTCTTAAGATTGTTGTTCATCTTGTATTCCTAACATACTTAGAACAAAACTTTGAAGAACTTTGTAAGACACAACAAAGTTTAAGAATATTTTCACAACTAGAAAATTAAAACTAGTAGAGAAACTAGAATTAGAAACATATTAGAAAAAATATACAAAATATTTTTCTTAAAGAAGAATTGTTGTCAATCTGTGTTTAAAGAATCTTACTGATTCCAACAAACATTGCAGAAACTCAAAGTTATCAAAGTTTAATGAACCAATGAAGAACAGAAGAACATAAATTAATTCACAAATCTAAAATCTGTAACACATACCAGAATTTGGAAAAACAAAAAGAAGATCAAGCCCACTGAATGCACAGTGTCCCCTTAAGGAAATTATTCCCCTCTAGTATCCGAGGTTTGATTTGGAATATGTCCTCCCGGGATAGAATGATCTCAATCACCAGTGTATTGATACCCAAAACGTTGGTGTCAGCGATCCACTCAACGGCAGTAAAGTACACTTAGATTACTAGATTTAGTAGTAGTAGAAAAGTCTAGAAAATTGGTTCAACTAAAATGAGAGGAAATCCCTCAATTTATAGGAAACAAGATAGTGTGAAAAGGTTATTCTTGTGCCTTACCGGAAAGGTTACAACCTTTGGAAAAGTCACAATATTTAGGAAAGATCACAACCTTTCATAAAAGTCATAACTTTTCATAAAAGTCGCAACTTTTCATAAAATTCGCAACTTTTCATAAAAGTCGCAACTTTTCATAAAAGTCGCAACCTTTCATAAAAGTCAGAACTCTTCAAAAAGTCTCAATTATTCATAAAAGTCACAACTCTTCATTTTTCATTCACACCCTTTTAAAACCCAACAAAATTTTGATTTCAGATGAATTGACGAGGATGAAATTGATCTAGGTAAAGGGAAGTAAGAATATCCCATGCCTTCTTGGAAGTGACGCAAGCGTAATTGAGAAGTGAGTCAAGAACTGGAGGGGAGAGAGTGACATTAATCCATCTTAGAGTAATTGTGTCACGTTGAATCCACAAACGATACTCATCATGAGTTGAGGATGGGCATGGAATAGATCCATCAAGCAAGGGAAGAAGATTGTGGCTTTTTAGAACGGTAAGAAGTAAGATAATTAAGATATGTCAATTCCATAGGTACAATACCTTTATTGTTTGAAATAGTTGGAGGAGAATTTGGAATACCCAAAGAAGAGTGAGAGGAGATGACTTGAATTGAGGAAGAAGTTTGAGCGTAAGTAGTTTGAGAAACCATCGTGCTCTTGATACCAAGTTGAAGTTTAAGTTTCAGAGATATTGGAAAAAATAAACAAATGCCTGCGTGAATAGCAAGGTCCTTAACCTGTGCTATCTATAAGGCAATTACAAGTACATAACGCTTTAAATTTATATTAACAATAATATCCTTATCAGTTTTGCCGTCTTAAAATAGTGCACTTCTAATCTCTTAAACCATTGCGTTTTAGTTTCAAAATGTGCACTTTTAGGTCCTAAGAGAAAAGGCTTTAAGCAAAAGAAAATTGCACATTTTACACTTAAAAATCTACAAAATGAAACTGTTAAAAGGCTGCAGTTTTTATCTTTTAAAATTTGTATTTCTTCAAGTTAAAATTTTGCACTTCAAAACCCAAAAATGGCCAGTATTTTGAGCTTCAAAACCTGCAGTTTTTACACTCAAACTATGTACATTTTGAGCTCAAAATGTGCACCTTTTTGAGCTAAAAAGCTGGATTTTTCGAGACTCAATAGACCACTCTTAAACTGTCACGAAAGTGATATATTTAATCATAAAAATCTGCACTTCTCTCAACCTTAGAATCTGCATTTCGAACCATCAAAATCTGCACTTTAGGCTATCCAATGTCACATTTTAAGCACTTAGTTTATCAAACACAAATCTGAAATAGGTACTTAGCATTTTGAAAAGATCGTTCCCTAGTTCCTTTCTTTGAAAAGACATGCTTTCATAACCACAAAGCGCCAAGTAACAAACAAAACTTAATTGGAAAATATTATTATAATCTAAATAACTATAATGAACCCAGTCCTTGATCGATAATCAAACCTTGATTTTTGAAACATCTCTTTCACTTGTAAGAAATGTACTAGAAAGAGATGCGACAGAAACTATATCACATAGACTAGTTTCACTTTTGTAAGATTGAACCTTTTGTTATTAACTAAATGAAATCCTTCCGTTATTTAGCGAAAAAATACCCAATATCTAAAGATAGTGGCGGATCCAGGATCTTAAGCTCGTGGGTGCTCACTTTTTTTTTATAATGTTACTATAAATCGCATTGTATAACTGTATGAGTGTACAATTATTTAAACGTTATAGTTAACAATTCTTTATTTCTTAGAAAAACTAAGAAATGAAATCCAAATTCTCATAGCTTCTCTTACTGATTACAACTAATAATTCACTATTACAAGCAACCTCATTTATTTTATGTTAAAGAATTGAGCACTACACAACTATTCAAAATTCATCACCTGTACTATTACAAAGTTCTTTTCTGATGTACTTCATGGATGAAAAGCTCGTTCCACAAAAACAGCATACGTAGCAACACGAAGACTGAGAGTCAACTTCATAAGCAAATAAACAAGCAACCAACGTTGATGCACATTTGAATTCACTTATACTTTAGCAAAGTCACTAATTCCCTTCAAGTTGAATAACCTCTTATTAAAATTACGAGCATAAACTATAAAATTATCAAGCTAACAACTGAGATCTCGAAGCTTATCGCTATCAAACTCATTCATATAATACTCAGTCAACCTCATCATCATGTTCTTATCAAAACCACCAAATGAACTAACTGGATTCAAGCTAGCCATAACCTGAAGTAAGTCACTACTCACATCATTAAAACAATTATCAAGCTCTTGAAGATGCAAACTAATAAAGACATAACAAATCTCAACGTGCAAATGATGAGAATATATAACACAGATAGATTTACACTTGGACTTTCCTGTAAAGTAGCTATCATTCATGCAAATATAACATCAAGAAGTGCTAATTGCCGCTAAAAGTATCGTTTAGCAGTAATTAAGTTATTATCGTTAATTAGTTGTCGCTAAGGATTATTTTATTTTGTATCTACACATATTTATACATAATTTGCAAATAAAATTTTAAAAGGTTATATTAGATGTTGAACACCTACTGTTAACTCATGAGTTAGGCAAAACGGTCTTTGATAGGGGCGGGCAAAATCAATCCCAATACTCATGATCCGTCTAATTCATTTATGTTTGAATAAGTTAATACTCAGCTTATTTTATTATATGGACTCATTTGATCTGTTTATTTCATCTCAATTTAAATTTGGGCTAATATAATACAATTCAAGTTGATTCATGAGAAATTACAAATTTCATTTTTAAAACATTCAAATATATTAACTTCTCAGGAGTTAATTTGAAATGCATTTTAATATGATATTATAAATAATAATTTATTATGTACAATAAAATACATGATGTGAACGAGGGTATGTCTCTAAAGATTACTAAGACTTCATTAATTAATTTTCAAGAATGAGATCTAACTTCCAACCTAAATTATGTAATGTGGTCAAATCCAGCTAAAAATGACTATGGAAGAACATTTATAAATGTCATAAAAGGTTGAGATCTAATTGTAAGAAAAATGTATAATTTATAAGGGGGAAATTGGGTTGTTGGCGAGATTCGATCCCTCGACCTAGCAGCCATGGGCGCTTGACTTTAAGATATGGCCCTGAACCAAAGCACCCATAAGTGATTTTGTTCAAAATTCAATGGGGGCTAATATGTACTAATATTCATTTTTGCAGATTTTTCTATATAAATATACAAAAAATTTATCGGGGTCAATGGGTGCTCGAGCACCCGGCACACTCCACGTAGATCCTCCCTTATCTAAAGAGAAGTGAGGTAGGCTGCTACCTCTTACCATCGTTATAAGTTGATTCGTACAAACCCAAACAAAATAAAAGCAAGCTTATATAACAGTGAAGTACTAATGTGTAAGATATTAGTGGAAAGACAACACTTTAAGTGTATGTATATGTAAGAAAATATGAAGCTTTGGAGAAAAGAGGAAGCGTTGGACATGAAATGTGTTTTTACTTTGTCCTATTGCTTATGTTATGATATTCTAAGTTGCTTGAATGGAGTCTTTCGGGTTGTATATGTCATGTTACACTTCTTTCATTACTCTTAAGTTATTCCATTTAGTTTAACTCTATAAAGTCCCTCTCCTAATCCTTCTCTTGTGTCTTCAGAATATGAATACACGAACGCTAATGCTCAAAGGATAAAGGATGATAAAGTGAATCAAGGAGCTCCTCCTCAAGCTCGTCAAGCTCAGGTTGATCCTTTGGTTGAGAATGTGACCCATGCAGAGTTAAGGTATACTATCCAAATGTTGGCTCAAGTCGTGACGGCTCAAGTCAACAGAGAAGTTGTAGATCTGGTAAATCCTGATGTGAATTTGGTTGCTTCAAGGGTTAGGGATTTTTCTCGAATAAACCCTCCCAAATTTCATGGCTCCAAAGTAGAAGAGGATCCTCAAAGGTTCATCGATGAGGTTTGTAAAGTGCTTGCTGTTATGGGGGTATCTTCATAAAAGAAAGCAGAGTAATTCACCTACCAACTAAAAGGCTCAAGTATGGCATGATTAGTGGAAGGGTGAAAGACTTGTAAGAGTGGGCCCGGTAGGATAAGAATTGTTCAAATTGTCATATCCTGATAGGCTCTTCCCCCTAGAGTTGAGGGAGTAAAAGGTACAAGAGTTCATCAACCTCCGTCAAGGAAGTATGAGTGTTAAGGAGTATGCCCTAAAGTTCACACAACTCTCTAAATATTCTCCAACTACAGTGGCGGACACAAGGGCTAAGATGAGTAGGTTTATGTTGGGTATGTCCAACTTGGTTGAAAAAGAGTGTCGTATGACAATGCACCTCCATGACATGGATATATAAAGCTTATGGTGTACGCTCAACAAATTCAGGAATAAAATCTCAAGGAAAAGAATAAAGAGGTGAAAACTGCTAGAATCGGTGATGGGAACTTCTCCAATGCTAGATCCGATAGACAAGGTCGACCAAGGTTTAGACAAATATTTCCCAACCAAGGTTCCTCTAGTGCTCCTACAAGGATTAACAAGAATAGGGTGTCTGATGTATCGTGAGTTTACGATATTTTTGATGTATTTCACTTAGAGTTGTGTGTGTTTGGGACCATTTTGTTTTGGAAATAATGTTTTTGTGTTATGTTTGCAGGAATAGGCTTGGACGCAATTGAGTGAGATGACAACTGAAAAATCTGCAGAAGTGGTCACCCACGAAGGGACCTATGGAACGTAGGTCCTGTGATGGTCCGTCAATGGTAGGCGTACATAGGAGCATCAGGAAAGTCTAACGAAGTGTGGAACTACTAAGTGATCCACGAACCGTAGGTCAACCTACAGGCCGTCCTGTACATCCGTGGAAGGTGTTTGGAGAGTTGAAGTTTTGATACCCGATGAAATTCCTAAGTGTGGAGCCATGGAAGAGGACCCACCTACGATCCATCATGTATGACCATTGATGTCGATAACAGAATGATGGTTCCAAGCCTCTGAAGAAAAAGTCTAAGTGTTGACCAATGGAGGGGACCAACGATTCGTAGGTCGAGTCGTCGATCAAAGCCGCATCCCAGAAGTTTATTTCCTTGTTTTGTTTCCTTTTTGTTTAGGACATGTTTTTCTATAAATAGGTTATGTAAACCTCGTTTTTGGGGGTTAGACATTATTGTTTAATTTTAGTTTTAGATATTTTCTTGGGAATTAACTTGCAAACTTTGGCAATTTTATTTTCGGATTTCGGTTTATAAGATTTTTGCTTTGGAATTCAATTCAAGATTTTGGGTTTCTTCTACTCTAAATGTAAATTCATGAATTCTTATTATCAAAACATGAATTGTGTTCTTTCAAGAATGAGTAGCTAAATCCAACACTAAGGTGTGGAAACCATGAGCGATTAACAACGTATAAATAATAACTAAGTGATTCTTGAATAGTATTGATGCACGCATTGGTAATTCTTTTGAGTAGAAGTCTTTTTAACGAGTGCACGTGTTAGAACTCTCATTGTTGATACTTGTCGGACCAAGGAGGTAGATAGAGATTTAATGTGATACTGTCTAATGGTCTAATGTCGATTGGTACGAGGGTGAGAACTAAGTCATACATTGATATGATGTCTAATCTGAGGTAAAGGTAAGGGTTAGTAAAGTATACAAGCGTAGCCAAACCAAGGTGCGGAGTAAAATTCCCTACTTGGAGGATCCATCACTTAGGGATACCTATCTTACAACCTTTGCATGTAAAACACTTGGAAAATATTACTATTATTAGGATTACCGCGTTATGAGCTTATTGGGGGAACACATACACACTAGTTTCTCTTTCTCTCAAGGTTTGATTCTTTCTCACTTATTACTTAAATAACAATCTGTGTTTGCTTACATAACCCCCCCCCCCCTTTAATTACTTGTCTCAAAAATAGTTTGACTAAACGAATCTAATCGTGAGTTAAGTTTAAGTATGAACCATATTCCTCGTGGGATCGAATCCAACCTACAAGTTGGGTTTTTCATTTGACAGTGATAGCTTATACTTCTATAGGGAGGTGTAATTTGAGCGTATCAATGTCTAATTCTAAACCTAAGGGAGGTCATTGTAGTGGCTCTTATGTGACTAGGCTTGTGTGTGCAAAATGTGGGAGAAAGCATAATGGTAAGTGTCTAGTTGGCAAGGATGGGTGTTTTAGTAGTGGAAAGAGTGTCCACAAGAAGAGATATTTTCCTATGCTTTATGTTAAGGGGAGAGAAGACAAGCAAACTCCTCCAAACGGTTCAAACTCCAATGCCCCAAAGAAAAATCGATTTTATGCTCTTCAATCTCGAGGTGATTAAGAGAGCTCCCAGGATGTGGTGAACGATAAGTTAAAAATCTTTCTTATTGATGTTTATGCCTTGTTAGATCCCGGTGCTACTTTGCTCTTTATGACACCTTATGTGGCCATGAAGTTTGATATGCTCCCAAACGTGTTATTAGAACTTTTTTTGGTCTCTACCCCGGTGTGTGACTCGGTGGTGGCTAGAAGAGTCTATAGGATATGTCCCATTTCCTTATTCCATAGAGTTACTTTGGTGAACTTGGTAGATTTAGACATGTTACACTTCAATGTGATTTTGGGTATGGATTGGTTGCATGCATGTGATGCATCTATCGATTGTAGGACTCGGGTGGTTAGATTCCAATTCCTAAATGAGCCTATTTTAGAGTGGAAGGGGGGAAATTGTATGCCTAGAGGTCAATTTTTCTCTTGTCTTAAAGCTAGGAAGATGATCTCCAAAGGGTGTACTTACCATCTTATTAGGGTGAGGGATGTAGATTCTGAAACCCCTTCTCTTGAGTCGGTCCCGGTAGTTAATGAGTTCCCAAAAGTTCTTCCCTATGATTTAACCGGTACTCCTCCCGAGCGGGAAATAGATTTTGGTATTGACCTTCTTCCGGATACGCAACCTATCTCTATTCCTTCTTATAGAATGACTCTGGTGGAGTTAAATTTTTTGAAAGAGTAACTAAAAGATTTCTTGGATAAGAGCTTCATTTGTTCAAGTATCTCTCCATGGGGTGCTACCGTATTGTTTGTTAGAAAGAAAGATGTGTCTCTTCGAACGTACATTGATTATTGTCAGTTGAATAAAGTGACCGTCAAATATAAATATCGTCTTCCAAGAATTTACAACTTGTTTGACCAACTTCAAGGGGCTAGTTATTTTTCTAAGATTGATCTTAGTTCGGGTTATCACCAATTGAGGGTGAGAGGGGTTGATATTCCCAATATGGCTTTCTGAACTCGATATGGTCACTATGAATTCCTGATAATATTGTTTGGGTTGACTAATGCTCAGCGGCATTTATGTACTTGATGAATAGAGTGTTTAGGAGATACCTAGACATGTTTGTGATTGTGTTTATCGATGATCTTTTGATCTATTCAAGGAGTGAGAATGAACATGTGGACCATTTGATATTTGTGTTGCAAGTTCTTAAGGACCAACAACTTCTTGAAAAGTTTAACAAGTGTGAATTTGGTTAAGGTCCGTAACTTTCCTTGGTCATATTATGTCAAGCAAAGGTAATGAGGTAGATCCTAAAAAGACAGATGCGGTCAAGAGTTGGACTAGACCTCTATTTCTTTCGGCATTAGAAGTCTTTTGTGTTTGGCCTGTCACTATAGAAGGTTTGTTGAGGGATTTTATTCCATTGTTTCTCCTTTGACGGATTTGACTCAAAAGAAATCTAAGTTTGTGTAGTCGAAAGCTTGTGAGAAAAGTTTCCAAGAGTTGAAAGATAGACTTACTTCCACTCCGATGTTGACCTTAACGGAATGTACGAATGGTTTTGTGCTGTACTTTGATGCCTCTAGAGTTTGGTTAGGATGTGTGCTTATGTAAAATTGTAAGGTGTTGCCTATGCTTCAAGGCAACTTAAATTTCATGCGAAGAGTTATCCTATCCATGACATTGAGTTAGCGGCAGTTGTGTTTGCCTTACAAATATGGAGGCATTATTTGTATGGGGTCCGTTTGGATGTTGTCACTTATAACAAGAGTCTAAAATATGTGTTAAGTCAAAATGAATTGCATCTTCTCCAACAAAGGTGGTATGAATTATTGAAGTATTATGAAATGAGTGTCCTTTATCACCCCGAAAAAGCTGATGTTATAGTGGATGCTCTTAGTAGATTGTCTATAGGTAGTGTGGCTCATTTAGAGGATGAAAATAAAGTGTTGGTTTGTGATATGCATAGGTTGGCCTGACTAGGTGTCCAACTAGTGGATTCTGCCAAAAGTGGTGTTATTCTGAATCGTTTTTTTTTTGTTATGGATGTGAATTCTAAACAAGGCCTTGATGCTATATCAGTTGAGTTGAAAGAGTTGGTACTTAAGAAGTCTGTTGAGGCTTTCTCCTAAGGAGAAATGATAAGATGGAGTGCTCAGGTACTGAGGTTGGTTATGTGTTCCAAATGTTTATGGTTTAAGGAAGCAAATTTTATAGGAAGCTTATAGTTCTCGGTATTCTATTCACCCATAATCCACCAAAATGTACTGTGATATACGGGAAATCTATTGGTGGAATGGGAAGAAGAAAAATACAACGGGTTTTTGTAGCCAAGTGCCCAAATTGTCAATAAGTCAAGGTTGAGCATCAATAGTCGGGAGGCTTGTCCCAAGATATTAGTTTTCCCAGTTTGAAGTGGGAATTTGTGAACATGGAATTTTTTGTTGGGTTGCCTCGAACCTGGAGACAACATGATTCTATTTGTGTCATTATAGATCGGATGATAAAATCATCCCACTTTATCCCCGTCAAAGTTTCTTTTTCGGTGGAAGACCATGCTAAGTTGTATATAAGGGAAATGGAAAATTGCATGTAGTTCCTGTAACTATTAATTCTGATTGGGGTACTCAATATACTTTTCACTTTTGGACGTCATTCCTAAAAAGGTTTGGCACTAAGGTTAAGCTTAACACGACTTCTCATCCAAACGCCGATGGGAAAGTTGAGCTTACTATACAAATGTTGGAAGATATGTCAAGGGCATGCGTAATGGACTTCAAGGGTAACTGGGAAAACCACTTGACATTAATAAAGTATTCCTACAACAATAGCTATCACTCATGTATCAGTATGGCTCCCTTTGAAGCCTTGTATGGTAGGAGATTTAGTCTCTGGTTGGTTGGTTTTTGGTGGGTGAAGTTTCTTTGATAGGTGACGAGCTAATTTATGAAGTCATTGAGAAATTTTGGCTTATTAGAGAGAGATTAAGAACGACTAAAAGTAGACAAAATTCCTATGTCGGTGTGAGAAGAAGGGATCAAGAATTTGAAGTTGATTGGGACTATTTGAAAATCTCACCCATGAAGGGTGTGATGAGATTTGGCAAGAAAGAGAAACTTAGTCCCCGGTATGTAGGCCTATACCAAATTTTGTAACATATTGGGAAAGTTGGCTATGAGTTAGATTTATCAAATGAGTTGGCTCTAGTTCATCCGGTATTTCATGTTTTTATGCTCAAGGAGTGTAAAGGAGATCTGACATCCATTATTCCCCTAAAAGGGTTGGGATTTGATGAAAGTCTTTTCCATGAAGAGGTTTTGATAGAGATCCTAGACCGACAAGTCAAGAGATTGATAAACAAGGAAATAGCTTTCGTGAAGGTTTTATAGATAAATCACTTAGTTGAGGGTGTTGCTTGGGAGTCTGAGGCCGATATGAAGTCCCGATATACTCATATCTTTCTTTCTACTCCTATTCAAGCTTGAGGTAAGTAGTTCCTCTTGAGTTTTCTTGTTTTGAGAGTCATGTGTGTTATGTGTTTTTTTTTCATAATTTTCTTATGTTATGCATGTTCTTAAGAAAATCATGTTTAGTAAGAAAATGAGTTTTGATGATTGATTTTCCTCATGTTGTTTTACATTGAGTAAGATTTGCCTATATGCTTCATGAGATGAATTATTGAACATGATTTAGTATGCTTTTGAGAGTAAATTACATTGTGGCTCCATCACATTGTGTTGAGCATGATTTTGGTTTGTAGAAAGTAGTTCCTCCTATGGATATGAGAAATGTTAAGTTTTCATGCATAATGGGTTGTTATATGTAGTTACTACTTCTTTGTAATGCATTGTTTATGTTTGAATTGGAGTTGAAATTTCCTCCTTTGAACTCTGCATTATTTTGATAATTCATCTATGATGGGTTGCTAGTCTTGAGTCTTTACTTCCATAGTTGTCTAGATCCTCGTTAGAAGACGAATGTTCCCAAGGGAGAGATATTGTAACACTCCCGCTTAAAGTGAGGGTTAGGGTCAAGGATGTACCTCTCTGTACTTAAATTAGTGGGTTTCATGATAGAACGTCAAGGTAAGACCCACAAGGACAAGCCATGGGTCTTTGAGGAGGTGATTTGACATATCAGGACACTACTTCCAATTCAAATACCAACGATCGTCAGTCAGTATAATAACCCAATCAAGGGTTAAGATCATCCCCACATGGAGTGGTTTTGAGAATCAGCAGCCAAGTATGAATCAGTTCAAATTAGTCATAGCTAAAAACATTTACGAGTAAAAACATATCAAATTAAATGGTGACGCAAGTGTCAAATATCAAAAAAAAAAGGGGGGGGGGCGGTTGTAGTCAATTATCAACTAAAATAGAAAATACACTAAAATATGAATATTGAGACGAGATTCTTGGGGTGTGATAGGATTATGGTTTAAGACAAACAACTGGATAATTGCAATTAGTAGTAAACAACTGTTTTGTGGTGCTTAAGCTAGACTTTAGTAGGGTAAACTCTCCCTCGCGCAATTTACCCTGAATTAAATTGGTTTTTCTCGAACACCAATAAACCTCAATAAAGCCCAACCTTCGCGTTAGTCCATTCTTTCTCTCGAGCTAAATGTGGAAGAGGGTTTAAGATTCACTATATCGAGCTGAACCCGTGACAACCCACTAGCCACAAACCATCGATTCAGTAGTATTGGTTTCAAAACCTCTATCTCGAGCAAGCCCAAAACACTAAGCTAAGATTTTATTTGCAACTACAATCCATTAAATTCAACTACAACTACTGAGTAAAATCACTTTTACACACCAAATAAACTATTAATTAGCAACACCCAGTAGTTATATCAACCCTTAATCACAAAATCACACCCCAAGAATTGGGGTTTTAGCTAGATATAGTAAAAAGCAAGAAACCGATACCAACTAGTGTTTCCATCAACTGGGTAAGATTAATATTGTCTTTAAACAGGTCTATAATGAAGAATCTTTAACACCTACTTCTAATTTCTTGGAATTGGAAATATTCAAAAGCTAAGGAAAAACTTAAGATAATGTTCACACCTAAATTAATTACTCACTATCTGAATTATAAAGAGTTTAGGTGTCTCAATGTATGGATAGTAAACTAAGAATTTTAAGACGTATTTATAGTTGTCAAAAATTATGTTGCGATAAGTTGGGATCACCGATCAACTCGGTGATCCTTCCTTTGGTCAATTCCATCACCTTTTTCTTTGGCCTTCAACATCTCTAATTTATGTAACTTTGGGCGATAAGGCTTTGCATCACGGAATCGTTTGGCGACTAGCCAACTGCTCATTCCTATCGCCTACTTTATTTTCTCCTTCAGGGCTTGGCACACTGGAACATTAAGTGAGATCAAGGCCATTCATTAACACGCCCAATGGTTTAGGCGATCTTCATGCCTTTCTTTCTTCGTTCTTTTAGCTGCCTTGTTTCTCTTTGCTCGATAATGTCCATGTTTTATCCCTAAGTCCAAATACCTGAAACTCAAGGATTTACATCAGTTATTGGCACAAAATATGAATTTAAAGACACTAAATATATTAAAATAAAGCCCAAAATGAATCCAAATCATTGAGTCATCAACACCCTCAACTTAACATTTACTTGTCCTTAAGTAAAACTAAAGTTTAGTTGTTCAAAAGGAATGTCTCAAACAGTGTTATACAATATTAAATAATGAATGCACACAAAAAGACTCAACCTTCTCCTGCAAGGATCAATTTTGCACTCAAAGATTCAAGTTGTGACTCATCATTGCAGAAGAATCTCAAGCTTACTATACTTGCTCAAATGGAAGTTCAAGCTCAACAAAAGTGTACAAATGCACTCACACAAGGAATGATTCCATATTCACATACAATGGTTTGCAATTGTAAAGCTTCGGAACCAATTTCAATGCTCACACTCACAAAGACGAACACAATTCATGATTTCACCTATAAGTTTGCCCGTATTTTCCGATCAACCTTTGTTTCAGCTCACTCAGGATCACAAAGGTCTTTTTAAGGCTTGTAGTGGGGCTGAGTGTAAAGGTATGATCATTTAGGCTCAGCGACTTTCATCCTCATGAAATATGCTATGAACAACACTTTCTTTCCTTTTCTTCATCAATTAATTAGTGCTCATAAGTTACCCCAGCATTCCTCTTTCAAGTACTTGGAAACCCCATTTTCTTTTCATTTTCACAACTTTATTCCACAACATTTCCATTTCTATTTCTTTTCTTTTTCTTCTTATTTTTTTTTTGTACGGAGGGGTTCCATTTTTCTCAAAGATTTAGGTAAAGGGGACTTTCTTGCACTTCTTGATGTACCTTCTTCTTTCACCACACCCCAACTTAGATTTTTGGCCTAAATTGGTTATTCCTACTAATCACAAATTGATGAGGATTATGAGTAATGGGTCAATAAAAGTTATAGTTCCATAAAATTTCTTCCAAGAAAAGGTTAAGGCTCAAGGAGTGCTCAAATGGATTTCACACAATCACAAGGTAGGCCATAAAAGAGGTATATGTCAAATTGGCTCACACTCTTCAAAGTTGCCTAAGATCATATCAAGAGATTTGCATCATTAGTCAACCAGACTAACAGGGAAAATTCTAGGTGTCATCATGCATGGTTTAGGGTAAGCTCATCACACTAGGCATTGATACCAAAGTAAACCAAGATTCGAAACTTTCGTTAGTGTGCAATCATCGCAATAGACTCAATCGATACTTGTCTAGTCACAACGAGATACAAAGAGTTCACATATTGTCTATCCAACTTCATTAGGCCTTATTGTAGCGGCATATTCGTGTTTGTTTGATTGATAACACTATTCAAGTCATCAGTATTGATACCGTTACTCAAATTTGCAAGAGAACAACAATATTCATCAAAAACAAGAGGTGGAAAATGTTTTATAAGGGTCAAAATCATTTACAAATTAAAAACAAGAGCCACAAGCTTAATCATCCACACGATGCAATTGAAAACTCGAGATAAATCTTACAACCAAAATATACACAAAAGGTAGGCCTCACCCCACCACAACAAAAATCATTTGTCCTCAAATGCAAATAACAAATATTCAAAGGGCAAAATAAAGAAAGACAGAGAGGGAGATAAAGAGAGATCATGACTACAGAGTCGCTCCATCTATCTAGGCATCAGTGGCTGGTGCATCAGTCGAACCACGGAACTTAGTACCCGAAGTGTCAAGCTGGATATGGGCATCAGTGCCCGGAATCACCTAAATAGGAGTAGCAGTAGTTGCACTAATCTCAACGAAGGGTGTCGATGAAGCCTGCACAACTACATTTACTATGGCCTCCTCAGTCTCAGTGAGGCCCTCATAAGAAGCTTCCTCGGCATCCTTCATCCGTCTCTGCCTCAGACTCTGGATCAACTGTCTCTTCTACTCTAACCCCATCTCTTGTGGTAGATGGAGGCATCTTTGGCACATCTGGAATCTCCACCATTCCTAAAATCATGGACATTTCGGTGGACTTCAGCTGATCCACGTCTCTTCTCAACCCTCAAATATTAGCCTTTAGGGCCAGTACCTCCTTAGTGGCTCCCTTCCCTGCTCACACACCGTTATCCTAGCCGTGAGGGCATCAATAGTAGAGCTCAGTGGTGTCACAACATCATCTAAGGCAGTCTGAAATCATGCCTGGAATGGAGGTCTCAAGTCTAGCAGCCTGACGATCGGCAAAATGGGAAAGATGACCCAACCAAAGTAATGAAGCCTGGGTAAGTGATGGCTGGGAAACACAACATTATGACTAGGAGGCAATTCAACAGTAGGAAAACCTATCATGTTAGAAGGGACAGCAATAAGGATACCTGAAGGCCTGATGAGTACACAATTTGGACTTATTTAGGGATATATTTTGATAGGTTTAGTGTCCACAAATGCATTTTGTCTCTAAAATTAATTAAAACCTTGAGTTTTAGGTATTTTGAACTTAGAGACAAGGCATGGACATTATGGAGCAAAAAGGAACAAAAGCAACTAAAAGAACAAAGAAATGAAAATTTGAGGAATGCCGAACCTGTTCGGTGTGTTACCAAAAGGTCTCAGCCTCGACTTTTGTTTTAAAGAGCTGAGCCATGAAGGAAAGGATCAAATCGGTGGTGAAAAGGAGCAGTCGGCGTGTCGCCTAGCAGTTCTGCAAAGCGGTATGTCGCCCAATGATCCAAAACACAAATATGTGAAGGCTAACCCAAGACGGGGATAAACATACATAAAGGTGAATCACCGAGTTGATCGGCAATCCCAACTAACTACGCCAAATGGTCCTTTGTAGCACAATTTTTTAAAACTATAAATAATCAATAGTATTTTTAACTTAGTATCGAATTTTATAGTTTTGTACAGTAATTTTTGGAAACTCTGCTCTTGAACCTTGGAGACTTGAAGATTCTTGAAGAAATTCGGAGTTGGTATTGGAAATTCTTCATCCTAGACTCGATTAAAGTGAAAATAAATCATACCCAGTTGATGTTAGTTAGATTTGGTGTTATTTTCTTCCTTTTCTTTATGTCTAGATAAAACCCCATTTCTTGGGGTGTGATTATGTTAATATGGGGTAAATCTATTGTTGGGTGTTGCTTATTGTTGGTATATTCGCGGTTTAAATGTGATTTCACTTAGTAGTTGTATTTGAACTAAATGAGGTTTTAGTTGCAAATACAATTTCACCTTAGTATTTTTGGCGTGCTCGAGAGAGAGTTTTTAAGACTAAGGCTACTTAGTTGATAGACGGTAGTTATTGGGTTTTCATGGGTTTAGCTCGAGATAGTGAATCCTAGTCTCTTTCCAACACTTTCAGCTCAAGAAAGTGATGGGCTAAGGCGAGGTTGTGCTTAAAGGTTGCAACTCGGTGTTCGAGAGAAACCGAGTTGATTTGGGGTAAGTTGCTCGAGAGAGAATTTACCCCCACTAAAGTCTATCCTAGTTATATATATTCAACGGTGTATTATCAATGGTAACTACCCTTCGATTTCTTTTATGTCATATTTAGGTCGCATCCCAAGAATCTAGTTTCCCCATTAGTCTCTCTTATTGTTTTTACTATCTTTAATTGTAAATTTGATTACAAAACCCCACATTGTTAATTGACACTTGTGTTACCCCCTCTAATTTACTGTGTTTATTATTTAATAATTTTTTGTAGCTATAACTGGCATAACTTAATTTATGATTGGCTGAAATATTCTCAATACCACTCTCTATTGGAATGATTCCAATCATTGGTTGGGTTATATATTGATTGACGACTGTCGATGCTTAATATTGGATGAATTATATTTGATGATGTTAATGATCAAGGCCCAAGGGTTGGAGTAGGCAAAGATGCACCTGCAGGTGGTGTGTTTGTGTGTATACCCGGGGAAGGATCCACTGGGACTCCCTTCTTCTTCTGTGCCTCATCCTTTAAGTATTCTGAATCGATCCTCCAAATATAAGTGGAGGATGTGGGAATCACTTTTGCATCCTTCTTAGCATCTCTAGGTACCCGGTCCCATCTACATAGTTCAGTGATCATTACCAAGAACTGAAGAGAGGTCGAGCGTTGTTTCGCCCTCATGACCATCTCCTCTACTATAGTGATCCCCAGATTTATCTTGGTTTCATGTATAATGCAACCCAGACATGCTGCCTTGGATAGGCAAAGGATCGATTAGTTCTGAGATGGCATGATAGTGATGCTGATGAAGCCAAATTAGAATCGTGCAACAATGTTAAGATCATTCTTTCCAATTTGTGCTCCAATTTCTAGCCATGGAGGACTATCGAATGATATGAGCGCGGCCAGCCATTTTTTAATGTTGTTCAAAATCTTTATTCGAATTAGATGCTAACACTCGTCATCAATGTAATCGGGCAATCCAGGACATCATTAATAGCCTCACTGTCACACTTGACCTTCTTTCCCCGGACAACTACATAGTCAACCGATTTGAAAGCTTCTACTTGCTTCTTCCGTTGTGGTATCAAGGCCTTATAAGATGCATAGAACTCCCAGACCCAATTTCGTATATATGGGCCACACGGCTTGGTAAATATCTGGAAATTATGAGCCTTCAAACATCTCATAATATCTAGGTGCCTATCAATTACACTGTTAGTGGACATACGCTTCTCCTCAATAATCGTCCTCATCCCTTTTGTCTTTAGCCTATTAATTTTGGATGAGGCACCTGTACTGGTGATGACTACAACCAGTTATGGACTGGAGGAGGAGAAGTGGTATGTTGAGGATTCCTGATCCTAGATGGATCATTCATCCTTTTAGATCATAGGTCTGCCCTTTGTGTTGCGACCAACTCATCATCCTTACAAACTGCAATCTGAGGCTCTTGGTGCTCACCCTCACTCTCATAAGTGGTCAGGTGCGTAGTATAGATGTCTTCACTGACGTACCTATGCTCTAGTGATGCAAGTAATTTTTCCTTGCCTTTTCCTTTCCCACTAGATGTGGGAAGTTTAGTTGTTTTAGCCATTGAGGCAGTTGCTTTCTCATTGATTGTAATCCCCTTTTCTTTTCTTCAGGGTGGCATGCTTTTTCCTACGACTTTGGGTCTAGCCATTTCTGCAAAGTATCAAGAAGAAGTTAGAAAACAATTGGACCAAAAGTTTAGGAAACTATTGCAGACAGACTCGCCAAACCAGTCGGCGAGTCGCCAATAACTTTAGCGAGCTAGGTCGAGCTCGCCAAAAGGAATAGATCTAAAAGTTTTGGCAAGTCGGTTATGGGAGGGCTTTTGAGATAATCACTATCATATTTCGGTGATCAAGAATCGGTCCGCCGAAAGTTACACTACAAAAAGGATTGAGGAGTGCAGACAAAAGGGCGATCAAGAAGACTTTTGGCGAGTCGTAGAGTGCCATCGGCGACCTCAAACTTCTCGCTGAAACTTATAGAATGCATCATCACAAAAGGAATGAATTTAAAGGTGATATGGGGAACTTCGACGAAGCACCAAGTGGTTCGGCGAATCGACCTAACTTGCCTACTTTCAACCCAAATTCCTAAATTCTAACCCGCAAACCTGGAAAACAAAATAAAAATATGCACAATTCAAATTAAATTAAGACCTATAGCAACTATTACCCCGGGATACTTAGACTTCTCTTGGTTTTGCAAAATTTGGCCATTTGATGTCTTTTACTTTCTAGATTAATGTTATCTACTCTATCGTTGGGCAAATTACATCATTTGGCACAATTACAGGCCACTTATACTTTACCCGATGAGCAATAATGACATGCAACCTGGATCTCGAGATTTTTAATTCATTTTAATGCGCAAAGAGACAAGAACTCAACATCAAAGCAAAACGGGCAAGAGTTTCAAATTATCAAAGGCGCATTCAAAACAAATAAGATCAGAGAGGCTATGAATACATCAACACGATATAATCATTTGCAAATGATTCCAAGGCTAGAAAAAAATAAACTTGGGGTTCGGGAGACAAACCTTTTATGCAAAACTGAAATTCTTGGCTACAAAGGAATCCAAATCCATGCCCAAATCAACAACCAAAATACTTATGGAATGCAAAAATATTGAAAGTACTAATTAGGTGCAAATTTGTGAATTTTTGGAAGTGAGAGAAAGTGAAGATTTAAAACTTTAAAACCTTTGGCCTTTAAAACCATCCAGTTTTTTCCAAATTCGGCGATGTTAGTCATGCTCGCTGAACTAGTCGGTGACACGCCAAGTAGTAAATTACCTTATTGTGTTTTACAGGACCTCCAATTAGTGTAAGGGTACAAAAAAAGCGGTCAAATCGGGAGCAATAACCTGGTTGGCGAATCGCCAATCATTTCCTAAGCTCGCCGAGTTTTACAGACTCCAATGTAACATTACCATGAGTATAACTGTGGATTAAGTCGGGCACGCCGATATCACCGATTATTCACCAACTGCACCATTAGCTCGCCAACCTACAATTCTAAACATTTTCCACACTTTAACCTACACAAACAACACACTATTATTTCTAACACAAAAATAAAGTAGAAAAAAGGTTCTTGGGTTGTCTCCCACGCAACCCCTTAGTTAATGTCGCAGCACGACGCACGTCCACACTCAAGTTCCATGAGTGGAGTTTACCTCATTTTAATAAGAAAACCTCTCTTTCAATTTTGGGGCGAGGTCATTCAACACTTGGTTCATTTGGAATCCCAAGAGCTGGTATGAACATAGAGTGTGAGGTTGTTATCAGGTTCAGCATCAATACATTCTCCCTTAACTTTTCCAACACCATGTCCTGGATATTGGATTTTCGGAGAAGGGGTGTGAGTATTTCTTAAGTTTTTCCGTCCTCCTTGTTCTTAAATATTTTTCTCTCATGAGGAGGGACATAGCAGTCCTTCTTGATGCACTGGACTTCCAACTCTCTAACTTTCTTGGTTAACTCATCCATTTGAGTTAACAGGGTTGCTAACCTGAAGTCCCTTTTAATTTCTTGGTTGGACTCAGTCAGATGGTCAAGTAGTTGGGCTGCTATCACATAGGGTTGCCGCACTAAACCACCAGGGATAGGTTAATCAGCCAACACTTTGTTCCCAGGACCAATACTTCTATGAAAACATTCTAGAAGGACTTCATTGGGATGAGTTAGGCATTGAATAAGAAGTGATTTAAACCTCAACCACAGCTCATGAAGTTTTTTGCCTTCCAATTGCTTGAAGGTTAGAATATTAACCAGGAATCATCACTTCCAATGGAGGAAAATACATCTATTCACCTCCTCTGTTTTGAACAGCAACTAGCAAAACAAACAAAACAAAGCTAAAAAATAAGTAAGTATCATTATAACTAACAAAAGCTAAATTAAATTTAACTACGAATTCTCAAAACACCATCTCCCCGGCAGCGGCGCCATTTTGATTTGACAATCAGGAGACTACTTCCAATTCAAGTGTCAATTATCGTCAATAAGTATAATAACCCAACCAAGGATTGATATTGTTCCCGCATGGAGTGGTTATGAGAATCAACATCCAAGTATGAATCAGTTCAAATTAGTCATAGCTAAAAATATTTACGTATAAAAACATATCAAATTAAAGGGTGACACAAGTGTCAAATATCAAAAGGGGGGGTGGTTGTAGTCAATTATCAACTAAAATAGAAAATACACAAAAATCGAATATGGAGACGAGATTCTTGAAATATGATAGGATTATGGGCTAAGACAAACAATCGGGTAATTGCAATTAGTAGTAAACAATTGTGTACTGGTGATTAAGATAGACTTTAGTGGGGGTAAACTCTCTCTCGAGCAATTTATCCGAATCAAATTGGTTTCTCTAGAACACTAATAAGCCACAATGATGCCCAAATTTCAATTTAGTCCATTCACTGTCGAGTTGAATGTGTGGAAGAGGGTTTGGGATTCACTCTCTTGAGCTGAAACCATAACAACCCACTAGCCATAGACCTCGATTCAGTAGTTTTGGTTTCAAAATATCTCTCTTGAGCAAGCCCAAAACACTAAGCTAAGATTGCATTTGCAACTACAACTTGTTGAATTTAACCACAACTACTGAACGAAATCACATTTACAAAACAAATAAATTGTTAATTAACAATACCCAGCAGTTATATCAGTCCATAATCACATAATCACACCCCAAGAGTTGGGATTTAGTTAGACATAGTCGATATCAATTGGTGCTTGCATCAATTAAATAAGTTTGATATTATATTTACAGAAGTCTATATTAAAGAATCTTCAACACCCATGTCACATCCCGAAAATACACCCTAGAAGTTAGGGTGCAATCTTGGATTGCGACCGGCGTATTGGACCTCTTGGAGGTCTCATACAAGACTATCACATCATTCATCGCATATACATAATGAAAAGTAGTGCAGGATTAAAACTTTTCATAAAAACAATATAAAAGTCTTAAAACTCTTTCATATATGTAGAAATAGGAAATGCTAAGTCTCGAATCATCATCTTAGGACACAATAATACTTGGGACACGGCCCATACGAATTGAAAATATACTACTATATAGTCTATTACAAAACGTCATAAAGCAAAACATGAAATGACATATATGCCCTCGAGTCAAGTGAGGACATACTTCAAACTTCTTCTTGAACGATCTCCTTGTCCAAGTTTTCTTCTCAAAGCTCTTCACCTACCAAGAACTACATAGATAGAAAGAAAGTATGGAATTAGTACAACCACATGTACTAAGTATGACATTATGCATAAAATCATGAAAATGGACATTTATTGGAAATATGCATATTTTCTTTAAAACATCCTAATATCATCATAAGAATAACATTTAGCAACTTAGAATTACATAAGAAAACATTTAAAATGAATTAACGTATTTTAGAACTCACTTCACAGTGAATAACTTCACTGTTACAGTGAAGTTCCGATACTTCCCTTTTTAATACTTCCTAGCATGTAGTCTTCTCACCAAAGCCATAAGATTCACTTAAGTCACACAAAGAGAGACCGCCCATACACCCTCTCTAGATGTGCCTAAACGATCCTCAAGATTACTCATAATCAGATACATACACACCTACAATACACCAACATACATAACATATAAGATATGACAATCTCCCCTACCAAGGCTATCAAAAAGACTTACTTAAGTACTCCTAGAAGAAAACGCCCATACATTCACTTCAAGGCTACCAAAATAATCCTTAAGACTTCCTAGGTTTAGATCATGTCAAACATATCAAACAACTTCCCTAACTAGAGTCATTCTCAAGACTTCCAAATATAAAACATGAAGAGATCATCCTTTATACCCTCTTCACACTTTAACTAAGGAATCTTTAAGTCACTTTAAATTAGGTACTTATTCATACTTTATATCATTAAGTCATTATCATTAGTTCATTTAAGAGACATACATCACAGAAATGACATTCAAATAATGGTCTTGGACAAGACCTAGGGACTCTTATTAACATATTCAAAGCCTATTGTGCATTGTCTAGATAGCGTCTCATACCACCACCTAAGCCTCATAGAACTTCTCAAATGCTAATATGTATCCCATATGATGAGAATAGACAATAACCGACATAGACCATGGTAGCAAAGCATGAAATCCAAAGTTCTATCCTACTTCGATGAGGTGTTCTACTTGCCAATGGTAGAACTTAGACACATCCCATGTAGGCACATGGTTAAGGAAATATGAAGGGCTTCTTTGTATTCTAGTCTCAATCTTTAACTAGTTTTACTTTCCTTACCATACTCACTCGGTGCTACCATTTGTTCTCATAGATTAAGTCACATTAAGGTTCATACAAATGGGTCCCATATCATGTTCATGACCCAATTACATTTACCCTACCAAAGCAAGGTCCACTAGGGCTATCTCACTATGGCGACAAGAAGCTCATCATGACTTTCCTAAGGATTGATGTGATGCCGTTCCAGCCAATCAACCTTAAGTCCATCATTCATTTCATGAACGATACCATTACGGCTTACTACTTCAAGTTTCATAACCTTACCTCTTGGTTCAAGGTTTCACATAAAGGACCCTCTTATCATCATTCAAGGTCTCACATATATTCATTTATTCAAGACTAATACCCTTTAGGTTCCTAAGTCAAGACATCACATATTCACATAACCATCAAGTAAGGGACACAAGTCTACCTAAACAAGACACAACATACTTCCATTTAACACATATAGCCTATCTTTCTTTAGACACTTAGTAATGAACCTTAACCTTATTTTGTCAACCTATTCATTACCTTAACATTATCAACTTAACCATTTTAGACTCATCTAGCCATTTTAGGAACAACCGTGTATTAACTCTAAGACTACACACTTAACACATAGTCAAAGCATAACATGATTATATATATAGTATCAATAGTCTAACACATACTTTCACATATAGGTTGATATGATCACACATCATTAAATCAACTACACAAATAGACATATAACTTCAAGTAGTGCCGACAAGGCCATGATCATCAATGTTCTTAAAATAACGCCGACAAGGCCACATCAATTCACATAACACCGCCACCAAAGGTGGACCAAACCAATCATAACATAATTGAAGTATAATTAACATTGAATAAGAAGAAATAGGGCAGAGTACCACCACTTCATCATCAACACTTCAAGCCAATACCAAATCACCAAATTCAACATCATAAGGCCCTTACCCATGGCCATGAACACCAATTCAATACACAATTACAAAAATCCATGAAATCTAAACCAATTCAACATAGATTCAACATTCTAAGATCAATTAGATAACAATTGAATACAATTCTTACACCATTAGAAAGCCCATAAGAAACTACACATGAATTCATCAACATTAGACCAATATCAAGTAACCCATTAGTTAGTCAAAATATAGGGTTCATCAATTTCATGGGTTCATAGGTTAATTGAGTTAAAATACCATTAATAACCACAATTAAATCACTAATCAATTATTAAAAACCATTTATGCAAGAACCCATGGTAGATCATGAAAAAGGTCAATTCATTTTTTGAAAACTTTAGAAAACATCTTTGAAAGTTGGGCTCCTTGACGAAACGAGTTTCAAGGATCAAAAGTCATACCTCAATGAAGCTAATTCTTTACTTTGATGAAGAATCTCCACTCAAAACGTCACACCAAGCTCTTCCTTGATTTTGGACTTCAATGGAGTCTTTGGGAATTTCTAAGGTATTTTGGGGTTTTGATTTTGAAGAATGAAATCTTCTAAGTGTTAAAACCTTATAACACATGTAAAATACCCAAAAGACCCTTAGGGAACCGCCAAACCTTCCATTTAGAAGTGGGGTTAAATTACAATTTCACCCCTAACTTAATAGTGAAACTGCACGTAGGACATTGGCACCATCGACGGGGCAGTCGACGGACCATTTGTCCACAAACGGACTGTCCTGTCCTCCCGTCAATTGGGTCAGAGTCTGGATGTGGTTCCCAACCTTTACCAACCTACGGGACCATCGATGGACCATCTTTGGACCTATGGACCGTCCTTTGGTCCGTGGTCTGGGACTTGGTATCATCATCGTCGGTCTGCCCATTGACGGAAAGTAGGTCCACTTACGCGCCGTCCTGTCCTCCGTCGATGGGTTCAGAGGCTTGGGACAGGTATATTAGCCACCCTGTCTAAGTACCTACCCACATCCATCACCCACGGACCGTCGACCAGCCCACTGGCCGTCGATTGGCTTTTGTAAGTGAGGCTGCCTTGGGCAGTCTTGGCCACCGGCATGGTTCCTTTCTCAAGGACCCTTGGTTGGTCCTTGGGGATGTTTTCCCAGAAGTTTCCAACCTAATATTAATGTATACGAGTTTAGGACCTATCACATGAGTTTCACTCAAAACGAACACGTAAAACTTGACAAAACATGCCAAGACACACAAGGTCATTTCAAGGCACATCTTTCGAATGCCATGTATGTTCTTGAGTGTTTGACCTCCAAACTTCTCAAAACTTAACACGCTACCTATACACATCATATTAGACTCATTTAGGACCTTAGAACCACAAGAGTCACACTTAAACACATAGGCCCTCACATGAGACACTTAGGTGACTTAGTCGTCGAACGTCTTGGTTGACCCTTGACGTTTGACTTCCAATGCACCTAATACTTTAGCTACTGACTCATTACAACATTATATACCACATTAGGACCTTAGACCACCATTACAAACATGTTAGTCTCTATATAACCTAAGTCATTATCGGGACCTTACAACCTACTTCCAATTTCTTGAATTGGAAATCTTCAAATCTTCAAAAGCTAAGGAAAAACATAAGACAATGATCACACCTAAATTAATTACTCTCTATCTGAATCTAAAATGTCTAGATGTCTCTATGTATGGATAGTAAACTAAGAATTTAAAAATGTATTTATCATTGTAGAAAATTATGCTGCGTGGGATCATTCGGCGTAATAAGTCGGGATCACCGATCAACACGGTAATCCCCACCTTGGTTAATTCCATCGTCATTCTGCTTTGGCCTTCAGCATCTCAGAGTTTTGTAACTTTGGGTGATAAGGCTTTACATCATGGAATCATTCGGCGACTCGCTGACTACTCCTTCCTATCATCTACTTGATTTTCTCCTTCAGGGCATGGCACACTGGAAAATTAGGTGAGATCAAGGTCATTCAAAGACTTTCCCAATGGTTTAGGTGATCCTTGGGCCTTTCTTTCTTCGTTGTTTTAGTTGTCTTGTTCCTTTTTGCTCGATAGTGTCCATGCTTTATCTTATAGTCCATATACCTGAAACAGAAGGATTTACATCAGTTATTGGCATAAAATATTCATTTGACGACACTAAGTCTATTTAAATAAAGTTGTAAATGATTCCAAATCGTGTACTCATCAGGAGGACCCTAGAAAACTATCCAAGGGCAGTGGACTACGGTAGGTACCACGACTCGTGGGTCTGTCTACGCCCGTGAGTGAGGGGTCGCAGGTCAGGCCCTATAAAATCAACTTTCTAAAACCAAACCACGTTTCACCAGCACGGGCCACGAATCCAACCACAGTTTTTCAGTGAGGCTCGTGGATGGGGCTTCGAAACTTCTTTTTGGTGGTTAAGTTTTAGGGCACTATGGAGTTTTCCGATTTTAATTCATATTAAGTGATGTCATTTTACCCTAAATTAGATCACATATATAAGGATTTATACCACTAAATGAAGTCATTCACCTCATTTTATAAAACCCAAATCGGTTCCCTAACTTTATCCTCACCGAAGAAATTCTCTCTCTAGAATTCCAAGGAAGAAGAAGAAGAAGGAAGTTGGAGCTAGGGTTCAAGGATCAAGGTTTTATTCTCAAATTAATTGGGTTTCATTACTAAGGTATGGTATCTCTTCATCCATGGGTAGAATTCATCCATGAAGTCCCTTCAAAAATACAAATTTTAAAGATAGAAATCCACCAAAAGTTAGGGTTTGATTCTAAAGTCATGGGTTCATTTAAAAATGGATTCTAATGCTTGAATTACTTTATATTATGATTGAATTGAAAATGGTTTTATGTTTAAATCCCCAAGAACCCATGAAATCCCCATATTCCCAAATTATGATTTTGTGATATAGGTGTGTTGATGAAATAAAGATATTATAAGATTATGCTTGTAGTAATTGGGTTACTTGAATTATGTTAATCTCCATGTCTAATGTAGTGAGTTCAAGATGTGTTGATTTGATATGAACTTTGATCCTTGAAAACGAAATTATGATATTATACATGATTTATGGAGTTTAGTATATGTTTTAAGAACACTTTGAGAGTGAAGTAAATATGATTATGATCTAGTTATTGTGTTGCTGAAAGGTTATCCTCATATACACACTTTTGTATGATTATGATATGATGTGAAAGGTTTTCTCACAATATGATGGTTCTAGGGTTGAAAGGCTTTCTCACCTATTGAAATTATATGAAGACATGGACGGTGAAAGGTCATTCTCACGCATGGTATATGAGCTATCTTATGAATTACGTTTGATTGGGTGTCAAGACATTATTCCATGAATAGTAACTTAAGTCAAGACATAATATGAATTCCATGGGAAATAATGCTTAGCATCGAGTGGATATTTAATATGAGATGGAAGCTTTTACGCTAGTTGAGTCTGGCTTCCCAATGGAACCTTTTACACTAGTTGAGTCCGGGTTCCTAAAGTATGTCTCATGAAACGGAGACCTTCTACCTTATTTGAGTCCGAGTTTCAAGTAGTGTAACATCTCGTAAAATGGTAGGTTGAACTAGAACCTAAACGTATGATAAAAAAAGTCATAAAATGACTCCCCGAGTATTAGTAAATTATTTAAGATAAAAACTAGGTAAATGAGTCTAGACCAGAGGTCTCGTGGTCATGCCTTGGCTTCGTGGGAGTTTGGCACAATTGAGAAGGCTACTACCTCAACTCCATGAGTCTTGGTTCTCACCACGATTCGTGGAGTGAGTCATGAACCTGGACGGGGGTCACTTAAATGTAATATTTTTAATACTTTCTTATTTTAGTCCAATTAAATGAGGGGTGTTTTGGGTATTTTTAGGGGAACTATATATATATATATATATATATATATATATATAAGTCTATTTCACCTATTTTAAGGTCTTAAAACACCCAAATATTTCCCCAAAACCCAGTTCTCTCAATATTTCTCTCTCTCGGGTTACTCCATTGAAGAACACCAAGAACTTGAGTATTAGGGTTCAACCTCCAAGATTTTCACTCCAATTTCATGGGTAAACATCAATTAAGGTATGGGAACTTTCATTCATGGAACTTCTTTCTCCATGAAGCCCTTCAACTCTAATTTCTAAATTTGGGATAATGCTCAAAATTTAGGGTTTGTATTCTAGCCATGGGTTCTTCTTAAAAAACGATTTCATTATGTTAATTGTCCTATATTATGGTGAATTTTATTTTAAATGATGATTTTTATTGTGGAATTTCCCATGAACCCATGTATTTCCCATGTCCCCAATTTCATGAAATTGTGATGGGTTTCTTGATGCAATATGAATATGTAGAATTGTATCTATGTTAATTTAGCAAATAAATCTTATTTTATTCATGCTTAGAGTTGTAATTCTAAGTGTGGTTGCAAGACATGATTTATGACCTTTGAACGGTAATTGGGAAGGATTGAATCTTGGTTTATAGCCTTGAAGATGTATGGGTGAATTTTATATTGAAGATTTCTATGTATGAATTGTTGATCCACTTGAAAGGTGGAGGTGTTTACTTATTATTCATCTAATTTATGAACTTATGTTCCACTTGAAAGGTGAAGATCCTATGACTAATTTGTGAATTATGGTATTGTTGAAAGACTAGTTTCCCTTACCTCTACACATAATTATGTATGAATTGTCTAGGATGATTATGTTGATATTGTGTTGATTGAAAGATTATTATCATGAAAACACTATAAATGCAATGTGAAAGTATTTTTCATATGAATATGATGATTCTAAGGGTGAAAGGTAGTTCTCACTTTATTGAATCAATTAGCCATATTATGAGTTGGGTTGAATGTAGGGTAAAGTACTCCTTCACATATGTAAATATAATTCACCTTACCTATATATGAATTGGGTAATAATGCTTAGCACCGAGCGTATATGTCAAATGAGGTAGAGGTCTTCCCGCTAATACAATAGGTCGGGTCTTCTACATATGATCTGATGAGCTGGAAACTCTCCCGCTAATAGAATAGGTCAAATTTCTAGAAGCATTCTCCCTATCACATAACTATGTGCCCGCATAGGTCTTAGCTAGTGGATCCACCTTATAGCTATGTATGTCTAGTTCTACCTTATGCAAGTAGGACGCCTTCTTTCAGTGTGGGGTTATAGGACCCCTTATTTTGGTGTGGTCTGTGCCGGTTAATGTTATTTTCCCTATGTAATAAGATAATTAATATGACTTGAACTATGCTTATGATTTCTTGATGAGTTTACTTAGTAGGAGTGGGGGTATGGGACTTCACTTTTACATTTCACAAGTAGTCTTTGAAAGGGGTTGTGGGTTGGTTCATTATGCTATGGTAAGACATGAAAGTACCTATGTATGAAGAGAGGGTGATTGTTAAGGTATGACTTTCTTATGTATAAGTAATGAACATGGTTATCTCTTTATGTATGATTATTGATTATGATGAGGTCTAAAGTTGATAAGATTACTAAGGTGATTTTAAAAGAATACTTAGTGTAATTGGTATGATGGGATGCCAACTCTACATTGCACAAGTATGCTTTTAAGATTGCTAAGGTGATGATGCTACTATGTTATGAAGATTTATGTGAAAATTCTATTATGACTTGTGTTATGTCTTTGTGTGCATAAATGGTTTCCAAACTTCATAAATGCATGATTTTTACTAAAATATCCTTTTTAACATATTTAAGGATTTTTATGCATGTTTCCATACTTAGTACTTTATGTGCTAACCCATTTCTTCTACATATACTATGAGTGTAGGTTCCGGCCGTTGAGGTGCATTTAGTTCTTTTTTGAAGAAGACTTGGATTTCTATCTCTAAGTTGTGGTTAGTCCTCAAGTTCGAGGATGGGACTATTCATTTTTAGTATCTATTGTATTTCATATGTTGAGACTTTTCTATTGATGTAAGGGCTAAGTCCCAAACTTTGTATTCCTATGTTTACATTGTGTATGAGACAACTCTAGTTCTTATTTTTGGTTATGAAAAGAGAAGTTTGACTTCGATTGTAAAAGTTTTAATTTTTGGCACTACTCTATGCCTTATGTAATGATGATATGCTAAGGGATTGTATGAGACCCCTTCGGGGTCAAGTACGTTGTGTCACTCATATGGGGGGTAATTTGGGTCGTGACAAGTAGAAATCTCCTTATCCATAAACTATGTGCCCTCATAGGTTATTTAGCTAGTGGATTCACCTAAGCTAAGAGTATGATTCTACCTTAGGCAAGTGGATAACCTTATAGAGGTAACCCCGAGTCGTGACAAATATGGTAATCAGAGCACAAGGTTTAAAATAATTCTAGGATGATGTCCCATGAACCATGTCTAGTAGAGTCTTGTTCATGAGTGAAGTTTGCCACACTTATGAATGAGAGGCTATGAGATGTTTAGGAACTTTTACTTCTTTTGATACTTTTTATTCGTGCCTTGGAGTTTAACTCTATCAAGTCTTTCTCCTAACCTTTTTTGGTGTGGGTAACACCAGATTCCATGTTAAGCTCACATGGTCTATGACGGTTAAGGATTATTCCCACAATGACAAAAATAAGAACAAAAATATGAATTATTAACTATGGTTACTCAAGGATATTTACTTAGCATGGGTGAGATTTATTGGTCTAATTCATGCATTTCACAAGTATTATTTGAGGGTATTTATGAAATGTTTCTCTTATGTTGTGATGATCTATGTAATGAATATGCTTATGACTTATGATTTTCCACTATCTTCCTAATGATGTTTTAACTTAGTAAAATGCATGCATTCAAATAAAATGTCCCTTTTAGCATGTTTTCAATGTTATTATTCATGGCCATCCTACTTAGTGCTTTTTTGTACTAATGCCTTCTTTTCCTACATTTTCCCCAAGTGTAGAGTCTGATTATCAAGGTGATCATTGTTGTTGGTGAGTCCTTATGATACGAGGACGGATGTTATCTCATTGTATTTCATTTCTTGTATTTCCTTTTTCAGACTATGTTATATGGGATGTGTCATTTTCTCATTTCAAATATTGTAATAGATGGCTATGTTGAGACTTAGAATCTAGACTTTCGCTTTTCTTCGATGAAAATTTAAGACATGATATGTATTTTTACTCTTATTATTCTATTTCTTATGTTATGATATGCTAAGTAGCTTGTGTGGAGTCCTTTGGGAAACTATACACCATGTTACATCTAGGGAGTACCCCTGGGTCATGACAGAATCCCACAGAGAAAATCTTTTGATTTTGGGCTGGAATTGAAGAAAACCTGTTGCATTCTTGGAGAGGGATTGTTCGACTATTTCTTTTCTTTTCTTTTTCTCTAGTTTTGGTGAATTCTAATGAATGAATTGCTTAGGGCAAGTTCTGATTAAGTTACTAGGCTCAAAATGACCAAAATGACGCAGTTTAGGGGTTAAGCGACGTAGTTTAGGTGCCTAAAGCATAGAGAAAAAGACCAAATGACCCCTGGCTTAAAAATTATCAGGGCCATATACTGACCGATGGTCCATCCTATAAATCCTTTGATTGGCATCAGAAAATGGGATTTTAGGGGTCTAAACCACGGACCATGGTCCCACCTACGGTCCATAAGTCCTGGCATAAGTCAAGACTTAGCTGGATTTTTTGGGATTCTGGGGAGAGAGTTGTAGGTGGGCAACCATAGACCCCACCTACGGTCTGTAGGTCAACCTATGGTCCGTTGGTGGCACCTAGAACTTCTAAAAATTTGCATTTTTACCTTTTTCAAATTTGGGGTGGTAAAAATTACATGTCATGAACCTATTACTTGATTGTCTGACAATAAGTAATATTCATTATGGGTGTGATTTTGACTGTGGTTGTGCTGACTAAATCGGGTGTAACGTTTCGACACATATATTGAATCGAGTATCAAGTTCCAACACATATATTAGACCGGGTGTATGTTCCAAAACATGTAATTAGATCGGGTGTGACATTCCGACACACTAATTGTTTGGGTGTGGGTTCCATGATAGAGCTACTTGTGATTGTTAAATTTATAATTACTTGTCATGGTTATTTGGAAATTGTATTTTTCTCCTAAAATAATGATTGAGTCATGCATTTTGTATATGTGTTTATCCTGTGTTGTAATGGCTTGCTTGTATTACGCTACTATAATAGCCGCGTGATCCTACCAGTCCACCGTGGTTTCACGTATTGATACTACACTTGCCCTTTCTTTGTTGAATACATGGCATCTTCAGGAGACTATCGATAAACCTCAGCTAGGAGATCTTTGAGCGAGACCGGATTCAAGGGTGAGCTAGTTCTTTCAGGCTACTATGGATCCATCTTTAATTTAGTCCAATCTTTTTAGACTCATGCTTTTATTTACTTTATACATTTGCTTATTTTTAGTTTGAGGGTTTCACCCCTCTTTTTCCTTAGACTTGTTAATCGATAGAGTTTTTGTACAATGACTTTCATATCTAGGGGTTGAATTCCCATGATAGTTGCTTGTTAAACTTCAGAGTTTATAGGAACTCCTCATTTTAATTCGTCATTTAAACTTGATTATGTATCTTTAAATGGTTTAGTTTCTTTAAGTTGCTTGGTTGGGTTGTAGTAATGGTTCTCCCACCGAAGGGATAGTGTGGGTGCCAATCACAACAGTCTCGGTGGTGACAAAGTTGGTATCAGATCCCTAGGTTCATTGATCTCATTGTACCAAGATGAGTCTAGTAGAGTCTTGTAGAATAGTACAGAGACATCTCTATTTTTTTTTCGAGAGGCTACAAGACTTTAGGAAATCTATATGTCTTCTTCTCCTTTTGTGATATGACTTGATTTCAATTGGTATCCGGTGAACTAAATTGGTATCTAATCTCTTTCACTCTTCGGTCAGTCGATGGATAACACGCGATACAATGGCACCAGCAAAGGAGCCCGCAGTAAAGGTTGTGGTCGAGCTAGGGGTAGATAAAGAGGAAAGGGCAAAGGCCTGGGAAGGGTAGCCCCCACCAAGGGTAAATCCCCAGCTGAGAATGTTCCTAGGGAAGAGGCACCTCCTGCACCCCAAGTAGAGGTAGAAGAGAATGTGGAGATTGAAGACAAGGAGGGTGTTGGACCATGGGGGTGCACCGATTGGGAATACCAGCATTTCTCCCTTAGACCTAGTGTTAGGTTAGCATATTATGACTTTTCTGAAGGGACTGGTCGACCCTGGAGTCCTTCCCACAGTGCAAGCTGCTCAGCCTCTAACCAACCGCCTCGTTGCTGCCACTATTCCCCTATTGGGTCCAATAATGATTGATACTGAGCATGAGATGCTAACTAAGTTTCATAAGCTAAATTTTCTTGTGTTCCATGGTTCTAAGAGTGAGGACGCCTACCAGTGCATTTTGAATTGCTATGGGAGGATTCACAAGTTAGGCATTGTGCACCAGCATGGAGTAGAGTTCGTGCCTTCCAGATTCAAGGTGAGGCTAAGAAGTGGTGGAGGGCCTATGTGGAATGCAGATCGACAGTCTTTCCCCCACTCACTTGGACGCAGTTCCATGCCTTTTTCTGAATAAGTATGTTCCACATACTTTGAGGGATCGTAAGAAGGATGAGTTTATGGATTTGGAGCAGGTGGTATGATTCTAACTTCTTATGATGCAAAGTTTCATTCCTTGTACAGATATGATACAGAGTTAGTGACTACAGAAAAGGAGAGGAGTCATCTATTCGTCAAGGGATTGAACCCCGAGTTACATGTATTGTCTGTTCGCATGACCTTCGTAGGTAAAATCTTTAATTAGGCGACAGACTTTGTAAAGAAAGTGGAATGAGTAAGATGTGATAGGAAAGCAAAAGCATTGGCTAAGAATCCCAAGAGCACATGCAACTTTCATGGTTCCTACTTCAGAGGTTCAGGTAGGCCAACGATTATAGCCCGGCCAATTCAGTCAGCCCTGCCCGCTCTTACAGGTGGTAACTTGGGAACTCCACAACAGTTCTCCATTCAGGATAGTTAGGGAGTCGCACCTTTGTCTGGAGGCAGGCCGTCATTTGACCGTAAATTTTACAATTGTGGAGAACCTAGGCATATGAGGAGAGATTTTCCACATCTATGCATGTTTGACCCCATGCAGCAATAAATCAAAGCAGTGGTACTAGCGGGTGGCGGTAGTAATAGCAAGGAACGTCCACAAGGTGGGCGAGGAGGAAATCATAGAGTCCATGGAGGCCGAGGAAATGTTAATGCAGGTAAAGGAGTAGTGCAGCCAGGCAAGGAGGATGCCCATCAAGATGACACGATTCTATGCCTTTCCGGGCTAAATCAAGGTTGAGGTGTTTGATGCAATGATCACAGGTACTATTTTTGTCTGTGACTAGATGACTAATGTTTTGTTGTATCCGGGTTCTAATTATTTGTATGTGTAAATTCTGTTTGCCTTGGGATTTGATGTGGTATGTAAATTTGATACGCTCAAATTTACTTCTTGAAAAGAAGTATAAGCGGTCGTATCAAGTAAAGAACCCAACTATGAGGTTGGGGTCGATCCCACGAGGAAAATGATTTAGACTTAACTTTAACCTATGATTACTTCTATTTAGTCAAGTCCTTTCCGAAAACAAGTAATAAAAAGGGGGTTTTAAGTAACAAATGTAATTAACTATTTCTAAGTAAACAAGTGGCAAGTTCAAAGATTTGATTTTTATCAAGTAATGAGAGTAACTTGGGCATAAGTGTTCCCCACAGGTTCATAACGTGGTATTTCTAGCTAATAACAATCCTTTCCTAGTATCTTGCATGCAAAGTGGTAAGTTATATATCCCTAATTCCTTGGTCCGACAACTAGGAAATTTCACTCCGCACCTTGGTCCAGCTACGTGTGTATGTTTTACTAAACCTTACATTTACCTCATATTAAGCATCATAATCGATGTTTGGCTTAGTTATTACTTCGCACCAATCGACACTAGCCTATTAGATAGTGTATACTAAATCTACGTTGATAATTCTTTTCTTATTGTTTACCTACTTGGTCTGGGAAGTAGCAACAAGGCGAGTTCTAATGCGTGCACTCGTTAAAAAGACTTCTAAACGAAAGAATTATCAATACATGCAAGAAACTATTCGAGAATTGTTATTTTAGCTAGTTTTACTTTGTTATTTACCCATGGTTCCCACAACCCTAGTTATGGATTTAGTTACACATGATAATAATCAAACAATTCATGTTAATTAGATAAGAATTCATGTACTTACTTTGATGAGATAGAAGAAAATCCAGAAAATTACTTGAATTAATCAAAAGTCTTGCAACAAACAATTCCGGAAAATAGAACAATTTCAAAAATCACAAATTCAACAACTAGAACAATAAAACTGAAAAATACCCAAAAAGTCTAACCCCAAAAATGAGGTTTTTACAAGTATTTATAATAAAGAAGTCCTAACATAAAAGGGAAATCTATTTAAAGGAACTCTGCCCAAAAACGCGTCTGAGTTGACGTCTGGGACAACGGACCGTCGAGGCCCCCCGTCGTTCCACACTTAGCTTCTTTTTCAGCTGCTTTCTTCTCCAACTCACTGTTACCATCGACGTACAAGGATGACAGTCCATTGAGTGCACGACGATACATCGATGGCTTCCGTTTCTCCATACTTAGAATCTTTTCAAGACGGGTACTGGGTCTACTTTCTGTTAACGATGACGGATGTGCAGGACGGTCCGTCATGGAGATGACGTTCCGTCGAGAGTCTCCGTAGCCCCACACTTAGTCAGAATTCCCCTATATTCTTTCAGCAGCATTTCCTTCATACGATGGTTGCCACTTACGGACCGTCGAGGGCTCGACGGACCGTCGAGGGCTCTGTAGGTCGTCACCTCTACAATTTCAGCATAATTCTTCCGAATTTTCATTATGGACAGATTTCCTGCAAACAAAGAGAAAAATACATTAAAACTAATACAAAAAGGCCTTAGACACACCCTAAACTTAAGGAAAAAGCATTGAAAGCACCGTGAAACCACGGTACATCAACACCCTCAACTTAAATTCGTTGTTTGTCCTCAAGCGACGCACTATGACTCACCACAAAATCTTTGTACAAGAGTATCCTTATTTTAGCTTTCGCAATCATCTGGATATCAATCCCGGTTATTTTCATTATGTTTATGCATGCTATCACTATTAGGCTCGCTTATGTGGATCAGACCATGACACAGACTCACCACACACCGATGCCTATCCTCTTTGATCTCTCACCAAGGTACCAATTTTTCGGTATTGCAACAGTGTCCTCGCTTCAAAACAACATCCTCATTTTTCACACAATTATTTCAGTTTGAGTATAAGGATTATTTTTCAACACTCGCTCTCAGAACAACTTCACACCTCATTTATACTTATTGCCATAGGTTTGCCCTTATTTTCACTGCTTTAAGTTCACCATAATAGTCTCTTAGGATCACGATAGGACTTTCTTAGCTTGTAACTTAGGCTCGGGGTCAGGTAGGATACATTTAGATGTATTTTAGTGACTTATTGACCTCCTTGACATAACGGCTAAGCGTCCTACCTTTTCATCGTTTTATTCCGCCCTATTTCTTAATTTTCTTATATTATTTCTCCTTGCTATTCTCCCTTCTTTCTCTTTTTGTGTAAGTGAATCCTTTTTTTTCTTACTTGTATTTTCAAATTTTCAGATTTTTCACTTTGCTTTCAACTTTTCTTGAGTCACTTTTCTTTTGTTCTTTCTCTCTCTTTATTCTTTCAACCCCACTTTCCGGAGCATTCTTCATAATAGCCACCCTCAACTCATGGTTTGCTATGAGTCAAGGTACACAATACCCAAGGTTGGGTCAGGGCCACGACAAGGTTGTTTTCTGCATTAGACACCCTCAACTTATGCTTTTGGCATAAGCTGAAGTACACATGTCCAAGGAGGGACCAGGGCCAACACATTGTTCCCAGAAAAGATCAGTTGGGGTGAAAAAGAATGGTCTATTTTACGCTCAAATTATTTGGATCAAGAATCGATTAATTTCATATGGTTTTTTCTGTTATATAGGCTAAAGATTGGCTATCTTGAACAAGGGCCTATGATCCTTTCCTAATTATCTATCACGGCTTACTTTTAGCAGGACTAACCAGGCAAGTTCTAGCTCAGTACCAATGGTGGAATATTCAAATTTTCCTCACACTCACTTGACATCTCATTACTCTACCAAATTATTAGAAACCTAGTTTGAGTTTTATATTTAGGGTCATGCAGTGGTGTATCTCTATGTCATGCTTAGAGCCACACATTTATTAGTTATTGTGCCTAGTCATGCAGCATTTTCTATAAATCAGGATATCATTTTGTTTAGCCATCATGCTTCAGAGTCCATTTCTATACTATGTACAAAAACTACCAACACGCCGGTTCAACAATAAAATAACCAGTCTCTTGGGGAAAAAGAACACAGGCAAGAAAACTCCAAGAGAGGATCGTGAGTTGGGCTACTCAGACTTCACCCAAGCACTCACTTTCCATTTACCCCACCCCCAACAAAAAGACATACAATTGTCCCCAATGCATAAAAATATATAAAATAGGGTGGTAGGTGAAGCAAACCTGAGGCACAAAGCGCCGGCGATCAACAAGATGGCGGGTCCGGTTTCTCGGAACCCGCTTACTTTATAGTAGGGACACCCTCAGTGGTGTCCTCAGCAATAACAGCACCATCAATAGTGCTCCTCTCCAACTCAACAATTCTGGAGCTAGACGCCCCAGCAGCCACCTCTAGAACCCTCAACTGGCGGGCCTTCTCATCAATCAGCGAGGCTCTCCTCGCGGCCTCCAACTCGTGGCGCTCCTTCTTGCGTGCCCGAGACTCATCCTCATCTCTAGCTCGGTGCCTCTTGGCACGATCTCGTGGGGGAGGTGGTGGCACATCAGTGGTGGAGAACAGGGCAGCCATCACAGTGTCCTCAGCAGGCTCTGCAGAAGGGGGCTCAGACTCAGGCACCCCGAGCCTCCAGTATGGTATCCAAGTCTGCTCTCAGACTCTCCACAGCAGCATGGAGAGTCGTCACATCCACTGTAGGGGTTGGCTGAGCGAGAACCCGCAACTCAAATGTATCCAAGCACTGGTGGACCTCCATGATCTTCCGCTCAGTATGTTGGGCCATCTTCCTCTCTAAACGCTCCTCTGCCTCAGCAATGGACCTCTGCATCCAAGGATGGATGTGATGCAGAAGTGTGGCCATTTGGGCCTCTAGTTTCTGGACCCTAGCAAGCGGGACCAGTGTAGCAGATAGAGTCGAGCGGGAGGAGCTCAGAGCGGTGCTACCACCCGGGATAGACTCGACCGGAGTGGTGTCGGTAGGCTCAGATGTAGCCGGATTAGCCGTTTGGGCTTGCTCTACCATAGCCGCCAGGTTCTCACCAAGCGACTGCACCTCTGGACGGGGCCCTCTGTGGGGAGCCAACTCATTGGCCTCATCCCGAATGAGTCCAATATCCATTGTGCCAGGCGGGGTCTTGATCACATCAATGTGTCACACAGGCACTCCTGCAGACCTGCACAATACAAAAACCATGCACGAGAAGGGGTAAGTAGTAGTGACCTTAAAGGCCCTCTCGTGCAACACCGCCTGCAACAGCCACGCGAAGTCCACCTCGAACCCCGCAACCATGGTAGCCATCAGCACTGCATGATCCTAAGTGACAATGTTATCAGCAGCAGTGGGGGAAAGGCAGTGTCAGACCAATAGACATAAAAACTTGGCTGTGAAGGTGAGGTTGGCCTTCTTGATACTCCCCTTGGGCTCTAGCACCTAATCGGCACCCTCACCATCCACGGAGAGGTTCTGTGCAATCCACCGCTTGGTGGTCTCTCTCACATCTGGCTCACGCTGGAACCAGCCATCTTTGATCAACTTCTACCGATAGTCAAACTCGGCGGTGAGGGGGGTCCGAGTGGCATCAATATCCGCGCCATAGAGAAACCTGTGAATGGCCGGCAAGGAAATATCAACCCGCTTGCCGCGGACTCGGACGTACTCCAAAGGTGCATGTTTGGCGAGGGATGCCCGCCTGTCCAGCTGAGATCGGAGAGTCGCCACATAGGAGGCATAGAACTCTCGGACCACTTCCTCGCTATAGCGGCCTACATCTCGAGCCGTCCACTCCAGCCGATGTCTGGTGAATAAGTCATGAATGGTCGGCATGGTGGGAAGACTCCCCGTGAGAACCCACCGCTCGAGTGTCAGGGTCCGGGTCATGACCCCCTTGTCATTTGGTAGCTTGGCATCAGTGTAAACTTAATATTGCCCTTCGACACACCACCGGTTAGGCTGATCAGCAATCGGAGCGGGGACGCCAGTCTGGGGTGCTGGAGTGGAGTCAGCACTATCAGCCTCATCAGACGAGGCAGACTGGACCGAAGTGGCTGGAGCATTGGCACCAGTAGAAGCAGAAGCTTCCTCAGACCCGGAAGCCTCCAGAGAGCTGGATGCTTCCTCAGAACCGGAAGCCTCCTCGGAACCAAACGCTCACTCAGAATGTGCAGTCGACCCTGAAGGCGTGCCGGTCAGTATGCGCTCCTCTTCAGACTGGGAGGCAGTGACTCCATCGAGCGCCACCTTTGTGGGCGTGGCTCTGGTGGTGCGGGCAGCACGGGTAGCAGTGAGGGTGCCTGGTGGCATGTACTCTGGGTCCCGCTCATCGTCGGAGCCATTGATCATCCAGTTCAACGGGGCGACGGACTTGGAACGCCCTCGTGAGTAGACATGGTCTTGTTTAGGTGCCATTTGTACCTGAAACCTGTAGTAGAGGAAAAGGAGTATGAACACTAGTAGTTGAACAGCAGCAACAACTACCACGAACACCGACCGGCAAAGGGACTGAAGAAAATAAGAGATTTGGGAGAGAAAGGAACTTTTGGAATTGGGGGAAGTGTGGGAATCTTATGAGGAATTTGGAGTTAATGGGTGAGGAAGTGGGGGAAAATGAGAGGAAAAACGGTTATGGGGGTATGTGAAGAGGTGGGTAACTGAAAAGTTTAAAACAAACTTTTAATATATGTCGGACGGGTCGGGTCAGGTTGGTGGGTGAGGGATCGACGATTCCCCATCGACGAACCATAAGTGGGTCGACGGTCCGTCGACCTCTCCGTCGTCAGTGCCCTAACATAGAAAAATTGAAAGAACATACCTGGGCACGACGGATCCTACCAACAGTCCATCGAAGAGACGACGGTCCATCGATGGGTCCGTCGATGGGTGCACCAGACCAGTTTTCTGCAGATTTCTGGTGATATGGTCCCAGCACATTTGACACCCATTATGCTAATCTTTTGGTATTTTCTGGACACTTTTTTGGACACGGACTCTAAACTACGCTCTAGCCAACACTTTTAAAGAAAAATAAAAGAACATTCAAACGGGACATTAAGTAATAAAAGCAAAAATAATGCAACTATTCCTAGAAAATCACGAAAGACCTATAGTTGGCTAGAGGATACATATTGGGTGCCTCCCAATCAGCACTTGATTTAACGTCGCAGTACGACGGAGGACTCTTGATTACTCAAACTTCATCAAGATGGTATACCTCGATCACTTCATTCGCCGTTTCAGCATGCCCCAGATAGATTTTGATTCGCTGTCCGTTCACCTTGAACCTTACACCCTCCTTGTTTTCCAACTCAACCGCACCATGAGGGAATAGTTGGGTGATCAAGTAGGGACCAGTCCATTTGGACTTGAGTTTCCCCGAAAACAAGCGCAACCTAGAATTGAATAAAAGCACCAGATCCCCAACCACAAAATCACGCTTCTCAATCTTTTGGTCATGTTACTTCTTCATCTTTTCTTTGTAGAGGAGTGAACTTTCATATGCTTTTAGGCAAAATTCTTCAGGTTCATTCAACCCGTTTAACCTCTGTTCCGTAGCCTCATTCCAATCCATTTTCAACTTCTTCATTGCCCACATGGCTTTATGCTCTAATTCAATTGGTAAGTAACAAGTCTTCCCATATACAAGTTGGTATGGGGACATACCTATGGGAGTCTTGTATGCTGTCCGATAGGCCCAAAGAGCATCATCAAGCCTCCTTGACCAATCCGTTCTACTAGCATTCACCGTTTTTGCCAAAATCTGCTTAATCTCCCTGTTTGACACCTTAACTTGCCCACTAGTTTGAGGGTGGTACGGAGTGGCCACATTATGGCGAACCCCATATTTTTCCAATAATCCCTTAAATAGCTTGTTGCAAAAGTGGGATCCCCCATCACTGATAATAGCCCTTGGGGTGCCAAATCTGGAAAGTATGTTCTTTTTCAAGAACGCGGTGACACTCTTCCCTTCATTATTCGCAAGTGCGATAGCCTCCACCCATTTAGACACATAATCGACTGCCACCAGAATGTACTTCATCCCATGAGAACTCACAAAAGGGCCCATAAAGTCAATGCCCCACACATCAAATAATTCAATCACAAGAATGGAATTTAAAGGGAGCTCTTGCTTTCTCGAAATGCCACCATCTCTTTTGTATCTATCACATGCCTTGGCGAACTCATGAGCATCTTAGTGGATGGTTGGCCAATAGTAGCCACATTGCAAGATCTTGTGAGCAGTCTGGATACCACTATGATGCCCACCTACATGTGAAGAATGGCATGCCTCCAAAACACTTAACATCTCAACTTCCGACACACAACGCCGAATAAGCCCATCAAGCACAACTCCTATATAAGTATGGCTCATCCCAAAAAAACTTTTTCACATCATGCATGAACTTTTCCTTTGATGAAAGGACAAGTCCGGTGGGACGATATCACTAGCCAGATAATTCGCAAAATCTGCGAACCATGGAATTAAGTCTTAGGAGGCAGCCAGTACATGATCATCAGGGAAAGTATCATTAATTTCAGCCTTTTCACCTAACTCCCTCATTGCTTCATCTTCTAATCGGGACAAGTGATCAGCAACTTGATTTTAGGTCCCTTTTTTATCTTTCACCTCAAAGTCAAATTCTTGCAATAGTAATACCCAACGAATCAACCTCGGTTTCTCATCCTTCTTTTCCATCAAATATCTCAAAGCAGAATGATCAGTATGCACTATAACCCTCGTGCCAAGCAAATAGGAGCAAAATTTCTCGAAAGCAAAGACTATTGCAAGGAGCTCTTGTTCAGTCACGGTGTAGTTCTTTTGGGCTTCATTCAGGGCTTTACTAGCATAGTAAATGGGATGAAGGATGTCCCTTCTTTGTCTCAATACCACACCAAGAGCAACCCCACTCGCATCACACTTCACCTCAAATGGGTTGCTCCAATCCGGAGAAATGATGATAGGTGCAGACACCAACTTTTCCTTCAACTCACCAAATTCCTTAAGACAGGATTCATCAAAATAAAACTTACACTCTTTCTCAAGCAACTTGCATAAAGGATATGCAAACTTTGAAAAATCCTTGATGAACCTCCGGTAAAAGCCTGCATGCCCAAGAAAACTTCTCACACCTTTTACAGAGATGGGTGGAGGAAGTCTTTCTATCACCTCAACTTTAGCTCGATCAACCTCTATACGCTTCTCTGAAATGCGATGACCCAATACAATACCTTTTTTCACCATGAAGTGACATTTTTTCCCAATTTAGCACAAGGTTGCAGTCTTCACACCTCTTAAGAACCTCGGATAAATGACTCAAACACCGCTCAAAGGAGTCACCAACCACTGACAAATCATCCATAAACACCTCAATAGTGTCCTCCACCATATCGGAGAATATTGACATCATACATCTCTGAAATGTGGCCGGTCCATTACATAACCCAAACAGCATTCTCTTGAACGCGAAGGTCCCATAAGGACAAGTAAAGGTGGTTTTCTCTTGATCTTCTAGTGCAATAGAAATCTGATTATAACCCGAATAACCATCAAGAAAATAGTACCACCCCTTTCCAGCAAGTCTATCCAACATCTGATCTATGAACGGCATAGGATAATGGTCCTTCTCGGTCCATGCATTTAATTTTCGGTAATCCATACACACTCTCCATCCAGTCACCGGCCTCATCAGAACAAGTTCATTGTTCTCATTGGGGACCACAGTCATTCCCCCTTTCTTAGGTACACATTGAACAGGGCATACCCAACTACTATCGGCGATTGGATATATCACTTCAGCATCCAACCACTTGATGATTTCCTTCTTTACCACCTCTTGCATAGGTGGATTTAAACATCTCTGGTGCTCGATACTTGGCTTATGATCGGGCATGAGTTGGATTTTATGCGAACAAATACCGGGAGGGATCCCAATAATATCTGCAATAGTCCACCCAATAGATCTTTTGAACCTTTTTAACACTTTTACCAAACTCTCAACTTGATGCACATTCAGATCTGCTGCAATAATTATCGGTAAAGTGTCACCTTTTACCAAGAATACATATCTCAGATGAGGTGGTAGAGCCTTAAGTTCTAATTTTGGAGCCTCCTCTATAGATGGTTTCGCAGGTGGAGACTCGCGATGCTTTATATCTAACTCAAACTTCTTTGGTTTAAACCGAACATCACCTCGATCAAGTGCCGCGACCAATGACCCATACTCTTCAATGCAATCACTATCAAAATTCATGATCACTGCCGCTAGTGCTTCTACACCCAAACGCTCTTCTATTTGTACCTCACATGACTTCTCAACCCTGTAAGAAATGGCAGATACCGATTGGAGCTCACCACTCTGCCTCATGGACCTACAAATGTTGAAAGTCACTTCTTCATTGTTCAACCGAAATTTCATTTACCCTTTTTCCATATCAACTAAGGCTCTACCCGTAGAAAGGAATGGCCTCCCAAGAATAATAGGCAGCTCAAAATCGACCTCACAATCAAGAATCACAAAATCGGCCAAAAATATGAATGACTCCACCTTTACTAGCACATCGTGGAGTATCCCAATAGGCCTCTTCACCGTTCGATCGGCCATCAGTAGCCGCATCGCAGTGGGCTTTGGGTCACCCAAACCCAACTTCTTGTAAATAGAGAGAGGCATGAGATTTATGCTTGCCCCAAGATCACATAATGTTTTCGCAAAGTGTAATAACCCGATTGTAAATGGAATAGTGAAGGCACCCGGATCTTCTTTCTTTTGCACTAGAGACCTTGTAGCAATAGCACTACAATGCTGCATTCTATCATCATCCTCAAAACTGACCGATCATTTTTTAGTGACCATATCTTTCATGAACTTAGCATAACCGGGCATTTGTTCAAGAGCTTCTATCAAAGGGACATTGATGGAAAGCTGTTTGAGCATAGTGATAAAACGCCGGTATTTACCATCCTCGGTCTTTTTCACTAACCTCTGTGGGAATGGAGGTGGTGGTCTAGGCATGGGAGTCACCTTTTGGGATACCTCAGCTTCTTTCCCTGTTTTGTCTCCTAACTCACCACTAACCTCCACTACCTCATCATCATCTCTTATCACATTTTCTACACCAGACGGCATCGGTGGGTCGGTGGTTTGCTTACCACCTCGAGTTGTGACTGCCATACAATGTCCATCATTTTTCAGATTTTGGACAGTATTGCTAGGAAGAGTGCCCGGTTTGCATGGGTTCACAGTCGAAGATAATTGGGCCATTCGCATCTCAAGATGCTTGATCGAGATTGCATGTGCATCAACTTTCTGCCCAATACTCGCTAAGTCACTCCTCAACTCTTTAGTGTGCTCATCACTAGCATCAAACCTCCTCATCATTTTTTGCAACATATCCTTAACTCACGCCATACTACCTCCACCATCCCTAGGAGCAACTTCACGATTTTGAGGTGGAACATAGGGCCCTCTCGGTTGTAATTACCATAGTTCCGACCTTGGTTTCCTTGACCTTGGCGCCAATTCTCCTGATTGGAGCCTTGGGCGTTTGGTCGGAAATCCCCCGTCTGCTCATTTACTGCATAAGAGTCCTCCTCATAGTAATACTCATCAGTTGGCGGTGGTGGTTTAGACAAGTAGTTCACCGCATTTACCTTTTCTGCACCCCAGTGACGTGTTTCAACACCAACCAAGCTCAGTTCTCATTTGAGCCATTTCTTCACGAATCTCATATGTGGCTGGGTTGTGTGCGGATTGCACTGCAAAAGTGTTTCTCCCAGTATCCGACTTCCTAGTGCTCCAAGCTTTATTATTTCGGGAGATTTTCTCTAACTTCTCAGCTATCTCAGCGTACGGACACTCCCCATAAGAACCACCCGCTATCGTATCCAATACTGATTTATTATTGTCATCTTGTCCCTGATAGAAGTACTTTTTCAGTGACTCATCATCGATGCGGTGATTGGGGACACTTCTCAAGAACGAGGTGAACCTGTCCCAAGAACTACTGACTGATTCTCCCGGTAGTGCCACAAAGTTGTTCACCCTATCTTTGTGGTTTAGCTTCTTAGACACCGGGTAGTAACGTGCTAAGAACACATCCCTCAATTGATTCCAAGTGTAGATTGAGTTATAGGGGAGTTCGGTAAACCATATAGCAGTTTCTCCCGTCAGTGAGAGAGGGAACACTCTTAACCCAATTATATCCATGTTCAAATCATGCCTCCCTACACAACTCTTACACACCGACCTCACTTTGGCGATGTGAGCATATGGATCCTCAAAAGGTAGCCCCGAAAATAAACCTCTAACGGTGAGCATTTGCATCAGACTACTAGTTACCACAAAAGTATGGCCATGTGGTAGGGGAGGCAAGACAAGTGGCCAGTCAGAGTCAGTAATATTATCATATCCCCTATAGTACTCTTGAGGGCATGGAGCGGGAGGTTGCCTCCTTATTTCACCTTCCCCACGATTTTCAGCTAACAATTGATCATGAGCTGCAACCGGTGGTGGAACTTCCCGATTGAGCTCATCATCGAGAATACCCAAATTTTGGTTCATTCTGCGTAGTGTGCGCTCAAGTTCGGGGTCGGGTGAGAGTATGGGTACTCCTCTACTCCGTGTAATTGGCATACACTGAAGTTAGATCTGCAAGAGACAAAAACAAAAGATAAATAGTAAAATTAGGAAATTGTTGACTAAACTTCAGTAATGTGCTTAAAGTTAATCTAAAATCCACGCTCCCCAGCAGCGGCGCCAAAATTTGATACGCTCAAATTTACTTCTCGAAAAGAAGTATAAGCGGTCGTATCAAGTAAAGAACCCAACTATGAGGTTGGGGTCGATCCCACGAGGAAAATGATTTAGACTTAACTTTATCCTACGATTACTTCTATTTAGTCAAGTCCTTTCCGAAAACAAGTAACAAAAAGGGGTTTTTAAGTAACAAATGTAATTAACTATTTCTAAGTAAACAAGTGGCAAGTTCAAAGATTTGATTTTTACCAAGTAATGAGAGTAACTAGGGCATAAGTGTTCCCCACAGGTTCATAATGCGGTATTTCTAGCTAATAACAATCCTTTCCTAGTATCTTGCATGCAAAGTGGTAAGTTATATATCCCTAATTCCTTGGTCCAACAACTAGGATATTTCACTCCGCACCTTGGTCCAACTATGTGTGTATGCTTTACTAAACCTTACATTTACCTCATATTAAGCATCATAATCGATGTTTGTCTTAGTTGTTACTTCACACCAATCAACACTAGCCTATTAGATAGTGTATACTAAATCTACGTTGATAATTCTTTTCTTATTGTCTACCTCCTTGGTCCGGCAAGTAGCAACAAGGCGAGTTCTAATGCGTGCACTCGTTAAAAAGACTTCTAAACGAAAGAATTATCAATACATGCAAGAAACTATTCGAGAATTATTATTTTAGCTAGTTTTACTTTGTTATTTACCCATGGTTCCCACAACCCTAGTTATGGATTTAGTTACCCATATTAGTAATCACACAATTCATGTTAATTAGATAAGAATTCATGTACTTACTTTGATGAGATTGAAGAAATCCAGAAAATTACTTGAATTAATCAAAAGTCTTGCAACAAACGATTCCGGAAAATAGAATAATTTCCAAAATCACAAGTTCAACAACTAGAACAATAAAACTGAAAAATACCCAAAAAGTCTAACCCCAAAAATGAGGTTTTTACAAGTATTTATAATAAAGAAGTCCTAACATAAAAGGGAAATCTATTTAAGGAAACTCTGCCCAAAAAACGCGTCTAAGTTGACGACCGGGACGACGGACCGTCGAGGCCACGATGGACCGTCGAGGCCCCCCATCGTTCCACACTTAGCTTTTTTTTCAGCTGATTTCTTCTCCAACTCACTGTTACCATCGACGGACAAGTATGATGGTCCGTTGAGTGCACGACGATTCATCGATGGCTTCCGTTTCTCCACACTTAGAATCTTTTCAAGACGGGTACTGGGGCTACTTTCTGTTAATAATGACGGATGTACAGGACGGTTCGTCATGGAGATGACGGTCCGTCGAGAGTCTCCGTAGCCCCATTCTTAGTCAGAATTCCCCGATCTTCTTTCAGCAGCATTTCCTTTCATACGACGATTGCCACCTACGGACCGTCGAGGGATCAATGGACCGTCGATGGCTCCGTAGGTCGTCACTTCTGCAATTTCAGCACAATTCTTCCGCATTTTCATTCTAGACAGATTTCTTGCAAACAAAGAGAAAAATACATTAAAACTAATACAAAAAGGCCTTAGACACACCCTAAACTTAAGGAAAAAGCATTAAAAGTACCGTGAAAACACGGTACATCATGATGTGATTAATGTCCCCATCCATGTTTCTACCCTAGTCTGAGAGTATGTCATAGTCTCCTATGTGTATCGTACTTGTCATGTTTTGTTTATGGGTTTTCAGACTTGGAATTACTTGGTCATTCTGGATATGACTGACTTTGATATAATCTTAGTCATGAGTTGGTTGTCCCCCTATTATGATGTGCTTAATTGTAATGTTAAGTCTGTGACTCTAGAGATCCCAGGTAGGAAAAAGTTAGAGTGGGAAGTGTTTTACAAGTCTAAGTCAGCTAAGGTCATATCTTTTGTTCGGGCTAGGAAATTGGTAGCGAAGGGGTATTTGGAATATTTGGCTCATATTTAGGATGTTGATGGAGAGTCTCCCTCTATTGAGTGTATTTCCAAAGTGTCTGAATTCAAAGAAGTGTTTCCAACCAATTTTCCTGGACAGATAGGGATATAGATTTCTTTATTGACTTGAAACCGAGCACTCGCCACATTTCCATTCCTCTTTATTGCATAGCTCCGGTAGAATTGAGAGAGCTTAAAGCTTAAATCTATAATTTTCTTTATAAATGTTTCGTCCTTTCTAGTGCATCCCCGTGGGGTGCTTTTGTCTTGTTTTTTAAGAAGAATGATGGCCATATGAGGATGTGCATAAGACTATCGACAGTTGAATAGGGTCACCATTCAAAAAAAATCTCTTGCCTCAGATAGATGATCTCTTTGAGTAGTTGTAGGGTGCATCAGTTTTCTCTAAGATTGACCAAAGGTCTGGTTATCATCAGTTAAAGATTAAGCCTACGGATGTACGCGGTACATTCATGACCCGCTATAGTTGTTATGATTTCTGAGTGATGTCGTTTGGATTGACCAATGCCCATGAAACCTGTCACGACTGGAGTCTAGACCCCAGACGAGACCAGCGTCGTTGACCTCTTAGAGGTCGCAGACAAGCCTACATACGCCATCGTTACTTCATCTAGGTTAATTTTAGCGGAAAATTTGAACTTTTTGTTACTTAACATTCATATAAGACCTTCTACTTAAACTCATAAACGTTCACAATCAACCATCTAATATTAAGATCATCAAATGAAAGAAATAGTTCAATACTGCATTAAGTGTATACTTGCCAAAATGGCACCAATACAATGTCTGAAATAAGATGAGAAAGAAACGCTAGTGCAACATACTCCACTAACTCAAAAGCTATATCTAAGCTAGAATATAATGGGCAAGCGTCCTCGAAATCATGAGGGCCTACCAAGTCCGGATGAATGCTCCACGTCCGGATAGCTTCAGCGTCGACCTGTAAGCTCTAACATCCACCTGTGCCTGCACCTAAAAATGTAGAGTTGTATGGGATTAGTACACACTTGTACTAAGTATGGGTATATGCAAGTACACACCAAGGACATGCATGATTAAGAAGATCTCTTTACTAACGATATGAATTATGGAAAGTCAAGTCAGTGGACTTGCCAAATTCGGATTAGGAAAGTAATGCGTTGAGAGTAACATGCATCATCATACTTATCATTTTGCAAACAACACATACATATTGCACATATCATATCACATAGTTCATATCATTCTTTCATATGCCATGAGACCTCGGAATCATGTACTTGACATTAGGACTTCCCAAAATGAGGGCTCAACATATTGGACCTCAACTAGGGAGCCTTCTTTAGCAAATACAGAGTCTGCTTCATTCATTCATACGTACTTCATTTTCATTCTTTTCATATACTAGTGCAATCACTAGTCATACCTAGGATGTAGTTTAAGACTCTCATCGGGTTTGCTGTGCAATGACCAAGAATAACCTAGTGTCATTACTTGAGTCTAGCTCACCTCTTGATTATCCTATCCTAACACCTTTGGTATCGTTCATTTTATTATGTGCATTCGTTGAGGCTGGCCTCATTCTTTCTTTGGGAACTTTAACCTGAACCAATATAGAACATGTGAGCATCATGAAATCCAGTGTGTAATCCCCACACCAAAAAGAGGTGGAATCACCGGCCAAAGTGAACCAAAATATGCTAGCGTATATAGGGAATTGAACCCTGCTAGATCCCTATGTTGGCTGCATAGGTTCAAAGACTAGGAGATATAAGGAGACCCATACCCGTCTGGACGGACAGTCTTATCTCATGAGAATTACACGAACCTCTGCCTTCCCGAAAAAAGGAATCGACACTCATAACTAGCCTATCGGTGCTCAGTATAAAGTTCCATTATATTCACCTCATACATCATAAAAGTTGGCTTCTAGCATGAGGACATCATTGCTCATTAGATGATTTCTCATCTCATCATTAGTATTAAGTATGCATTAACTTTAACACTTTCATTAGAGTGTTCATAGAGACTGGTCTCTTCATTAACTTTACACTCTCATAGGTGAGTACGTTTTGGTAACATTTACTTAGGCTCATTTGAGATTGCTCTCATGTTTCACATTAGCCTCTTATCATGTTGTCACCACATTCATTAGTCTTAGCATATTTGCCCTTCATAATTACTCACCCCTTTTTACGTGAATGTTCATTTCATCATATGCCAATGCACTTGGACTTTTAGTGTGTTTCACACTCTTACTTAACCCTTCTGGGGTCTCATCATTCATCACATAACATCTTAGGTTCACTTTCTTTATAAACGTATGCTGGGCTTATGAGTCCACACACACAAGCCATGAGACTTCATTCATAGTTCATTTAAGTGATTTATATTGCCCAAGATTATGTGGTACAAGACTTATGCATCTTGTAAGTATGCCAAGGTCTCAATTTGATTCCTATAGGCAGCATTCATTAAATATTTAATCACGTAAGACTTATGTGTCAATACGGAATTGGGCAAGGGAACCCGATTTCGAATCCCTTGAGCAACACTTAATCTTATATTAAACTTGATAATTGCATTTTTCAGATTTGGGGGACCTAGTTCGATCCCCATCACTCCCATAATATTTCCTTTCTTTTCCTCCTCTCTTTCTCGTTTAAGGCAAGGAGGTTGTGGGATCAATCCCCCACAAGCTCATTCTTTTTCTCTTAATTTATCTCTTAACTTTCTCACCTATCCAAGAGGTTGTGGGTTCAATCCCCACTCACCACATTTATTTTTCCTCCTTTATTTTTCTCCTAACTCTCTCATCTATTCAAGAGGTTGTGGGTTCAATCCCCACTCACCACATCTATTTTTCCTCCTTTATTTTTCTCCTAACTCTCTCATCTATTCAAGAGGTTCTGGGTTCAATCCCCACTCACCACATCTATTTTTTCTCCTTTATTTTTCTCCTAACTTTTCACTTGAGCTTTACCCCATTTCGAATCCCCCTTACCACATTTTATTATTTAATTTTTTATGACATGTATATGGTGAGGTATTGGGTTCAATCCCCACTGACCTCAAGCATTTAAAAAAATATTTTAGAACGTGATTTTTTTACAGTAAGCTGCCCAAAAACAAATTTCCAGAATGCTGGAAATTTGTTCACCCTCTTTGCATTCCATTTTCTCAACTTTTAGATGTTAGATTTAGGATAAATTTTCGTGTAACATCTAGTGCATCTTTAGGTGAGTTTTCATGGTTATTTTCGAGAATTAAATCACCTTTTTGCAGTCCATTTTCTCACCCTCTTTCACGTTAAACATCAAGACATTTTGAGTAGTTTTTAGGGAGATCTTTAGGTGCATTTTCAAGGTTACTTTCAATCAAAAATTATCATTCAATTCAGCAACTTTGAACTCATATGAACATCACGTTTTTAACATATTCATATACGTAAAATACAACATTTTAACATGTAAAAATCCAGGCTTCAAACCATGGCTAACTCACGGCACACACATGCACAATCAAGTTAACGTAATTCACTTTTTCGGAACACATCTTTCATTTCTCACATAATTTCCGAATACACATTCAAACACATAATCACAACCAGCCCTAAAATCATCTACCAGAAGTCATACCAACGCATACTTTAAATCTTTCAAAGGATCTAATGACAGGGGCATGCAACGGGGACAACCTTAGTTTTTTGACTGAATTAAGCTGAACTTAGGGGTCTCTTGGGAAAGGGACCAAGAGGGAAGAAAACCCATTCCTTAATGTCATTCAACACTTGTTTCAATGCTGCCAATTCCCACGACACCACTGCCTCACCACCAAAATCCCAAACACAATCCGTCGAGAAGAATGTTGTTGATTTTCGTTTTTAGCTTAGCTTTTCGTTTGAGTTTTTGTGTGTAAGTTCTTCAAGAGTGAAGAACTATTATTTTCAGTTCTTTTACTGATAAAAAATGTGAGAATGAGAGTGAGAGACGTGAGAATGAGAGGATTAGGGTTAGGAGAGTTAGGTGGAGACTTAGTCTAACTAGGACTCCTCATTAAATTTTTTTAATTTTATTATTAAAAAAATCTGATTTTCCTTTACTTAAATCAGAAAATTAGATATTAATTAATTTAACTAATTCACTAATATTAATTAAATCAATTTAATCATTGCTTCCACCAAGGCTCGAACCCGGGTGGAGCTAGATTTCGCTTAAAGGGTCAAATTCGGCCACCTCTACCCAAATTGCCCCTTAACCATATTAATTAATTAATTAATTATTTGCGGTAATTACGGTACTACCTTTAGCTTGGAAAAGACCATTTTACCCCTAGACCCTCCAAACTTAAGATTACCCCTTTTTAAGTCCGGTTAAGACTCATCCGGGTAAATCTTCATATTCGGTTGTCCTACATGTTTGGTTCTCACCTTGTCTAGCTCAACTAACTCACCAAGTTGGTCGGCTTGTCTAGTGCATAGGTTCTGAGGTCTGAATCTACACGCAACAAGCCGTGTGAACCCGGTCTAATCCATGCATTCTAGGTACGTTTAAGCATTACTTCGCATAGTTATTTTCGGTTTGGTACACAACCTTCATTAGTTTGATGAATGGTGTGTTCAAACCATTCCTTAGGCAAGGTAATATGAGTGTGGAAGAGTATTCCTTGAAGTTTCTCTTGTCTAGGTATGCTCCATCCTTGGTGTCTAACCCTAGGGATAAGATGAGTAGGTTTGTGACCGGTGTTGCCGACCTTGTGACAGAAGAGTGTCGTACGGCCATGCTCCACAATGACATGAACCTATCTAGACTTATGGTGTATGCACAATCCATTGAATAGTCCAAACTTAGTAGGATCTCAAGGAATTTGAAGAGGGGTAGATCCGATGAGAAAAACCAACTTAATTTTAAGAAGAAGGCTCCAAATCAAGATGGGTTTAGTGATTCTAAGGTCAAACTTGAGAGCGGTAGTGGTTCTCAAGGTGTTAAGCCTACTTTTGCTACTTGTGGGAAGAAGCACTTTGGGATGTGTCTAGCAGGTACCAGTGGGTGCTTTGGTTGTTGTAAGGATGATCACAAAGTGAGGGATTGTCCTACTATTGCGGCTAGAGGAAGAGAGGCCAAACAAGTTCCTCCTAATGATCCGGATGTTGGTGCTCCTAAGAGGAATCGCTTCTATGTTTTCCAACCTAAGGCGAATTTGGATGAAGATGCCGGTAAGTTATAGTTTCTCTCTTGTGTTGTGATGGGTTCCTTCTAAGTGGGGGAGTATGGTGAATAGTTGGGTTGTGATGTGTTGTCTCTTCTATTCTATTCTATTCAAGCTTGAGAGTTAGAATGATATAGTAGCATGTTGCATGTTGTTTAGGAGTCTAAGTGAAAATAAACTTCATTTATGTCCTTGCATAGTGCATTTCATGAGGTTAGGTTTATGTTGCAAAATGGGTTTATATGACGTTGTCTCTCATATTGTCATGCCTTCATAATAAATTGCTAAAAAAAAGTTGCATTATTGAATTAGTGAACATGCCTTACAGTGAAGTATTTGGAATTTTTGCTTAATTGCATTTTCATGAGAAGTTATGGTTATGAGCTGCTAGTCTTGAGTCTTTATCTCTTGATAGTGTTAAAAATGTGTTAGTGTCATTCGAGGACGAATGTTGTTCAGGTGGGGGAGAATGTAACACCCATAAAACGAACTAGGTGAAACTAAAGCCTAACATGTGTGTCATGAGTGTATAAGGTCTTAAATGGTGATTATAGTGTTAAGAGGAAGTGTTGTAGAGTTTGGAAGGGTTTGGAGGTCAAACGTTAGAGAACGTCCAAGATATTCGAAAGTTCGCCTTGGTGTGCGCTTGTGTGTTCTTGTGTGCCTTTGCATGTTTTACGTGGTGTTTGGTGTTCAAATTGATAGAATATGTTCCTAACATCTAGATAGGGGTATTTAGAGTTGAAACATCTGGGCACGAATCCCCAAGGACCACCCTAACGGCCCTTGAGGAGGACCCAAACTTGGGCTTGAAATCTGCCAAAATAGTCCCCAAACCACGAGTGTCAATCGACGCCCCATCGTCTTGCTCACGCTCCGTCGATGGGGGCCGTTGCTCCCCACTTAGGTGTGGGAGCTCAATCCCTCAATTGAGCAGTCTCTGACCAAAACGACGGCTTGCCATCACGGCCCGTCGTTTGGTTGACGATTCGTTGATGCCATCCATCGATTGACACCTGCAACTTTCTGCAGGTGTCTCGGCCAAGTGGGGGCTTTTGGGAAATTCACCTAGCATCTAAATAATATATTGGGTGGTTACTTAAAGTGTTTTTGGGTATTTGAAGTCACTTTATAAGTCTAGAACATATAGTTGAGTTCATTATTTCAAAATCAAAACTCAAGACCCCAAATAGAACTCTCTAGACTCCATTGAAGATTGAAGCAAGGTTCAGGTTAGGAGCTTATTTATCCATTGAATATTCATCTGTTTCGTGGATTCTCTTCATTAATATATGGTGTCACCTTTAATCCTCTTTCTTCAAGGAGCCAAACTCCAAAAGCTTTTTCTAAGACTTTCTCAAAGCATGAACTTCTATTTTGACTTCTAGCCATGTGTTCTTGCATAAATGGATTTGAATCAATGTTTTACATTACAATTGATGTTAATTGAATGATTTTAGATCAAAATTCCTATGAACCCATGCAATTCATGAAATCCTAATTTTGGCTATAATGTGGGAGATTTGATCATGGCTCTATTGTATTGAATTCTTATGTAGATTACTTTGGGCTATTGATTTATGTAAAGATCATAATAGAATTGTATATAGGCTGCCTTAATTTGATGATGTTCATATTGTATCTTGTGGGATCATTGGTATGATTGAATTATTGGTTTGGAATTGTGTGTATGGCTATTGGTAAGAGCCTTTGGTGAAGTGAATTGATTGAGAAGGCTTTGAAATGTTGATGTTGATGAAGAAAGGGTGGTTAGATGACCTAATATTTCTATTTAGTGTAGAATTGATATTCAATTGTGATGATTGGTATGGTCCACTTATGGTGGTGGTGCTTATGTGTTATAATTGTGATGAATGTGGCCTTGTCGGCATTTATATGTGAATTATGTTGATATCTTGTTATAGCTTGTATAGTTGAGTAATGTAAAGGATTATGAGATTTAGGTGTATATGTGGGATTGAAGTACGATTCTTTCTAATTGACTATATGAGTTATGATGAACTATGTTGATGTTTCTATAGGAATGGATAGGGTGACTTGTAGTAGACTTAGTTATCCTTATGTGCTACTTGAATGTTGTTGTACATGTTATAAGATGATAATGTGTGTGTCTTGATTGGCAGACCTATGTCCCTCTACTTGATACATGAACAATGTGAATATGAATATCTTGACTTAGTAGGCTTAAGCACCTTTGTCATGTATGTGTATGGATGAATATTGAATGAAAGTCTAGGATCGGTAGACCTAAGATGGTACCCTTCTAAGTATGACTAGTAAATGACCTTGAACACGTAAAGAGGGTCAATAACTTGGAACCTTCAATATAGAAAGAAGGTTATGATATCCTTGAAGTTGAAAGTCGTAATGGTATCCTTCTTGTGTGAATGATGGAATTAGGGATAGGTTGGCTGGAAATCATTAGGCTATCCTTGTAACCATTATGTGACAGCCCTAGTGGACCCATCCTTGGTAGCAGTGTTATGATTTGGTAATGAGTAAAATATGGTACATTTTCATATGCTTCTTATGTGATTGAACTTACTCTATGAGAACATGGCTAGCACCGAGAGAATATGTTTGTGGTAGTGGCTCTACTTGAGTTGAGACTAGAGGACAAAGAAATTCTTGATATTCTTTAATCATGTGCTTACATGGGATGTGTCCTAGTTCTACTCTTGGCAAGTAGAATCCACATGGAGCCCAAGAGGAGGGGCCCAAGAAGGGTTACATGTGAGAATCAAGCCTTCAAAGGGCTGCAATTAATGACCATAATGGCTCCTTCTCAAGCCTAAAAAAGCGGTTGAAAAGTCACAAAATAGGCATGTGTTGGGAGCAAGAATTTGACAGTTACCTTTTTTGTTAGCTAGTTTTGGGGAAGTGTAACATTATATTTTACTTGTTTTCCTAGTTTAAAGTTTCCTAGTTAGGTTTTTATTATTTGTTATTTCCATAAAACAAGGATGTGGATCCCATGCTATTTGGGATAAGGGTAGATTTTGTTATTTTATAGTGAACATTATTATTAATATTACTAGTCTCTGGATACGTGTGTTGCACTTGTATCCAAGCAAGGGTTGATTCATTGTTATGGTTTCCAACACTTCCAATATTGAGCATATATCTATGTGTAAAAAATCACTAAATTGCAACAAATAGTCAACATGAACCATGAGTCATTTAGTACAAAACTGAACCCATAAAATATGATTTTAAGACATTAATATAGAAACAACAAAGAGAAAACATATTCAATAAAACAACGGCAGACTAAGATTTTCACTAAAAGAGATTCAAAATATGAAGAACTAAACACACAAAGCTTCAACATCTACTATATATACATAAAAACCTATTTAAACCATATGTATAAATAGTGTAATTTTCCGTCGAAGAGGTTTGAATGAACCCTCTCGGCCTTACCTGACTCTCCCGATAAAACAGATGGGTCAAGAATGATCCTTTCAACTTCATCTCATATCAGTTTTGATAAGATTGTGCTTTGTAATAACAATAAATATAAGTAAATAAATTCATTTCTAATCAGGGTGGCTTGCATTTTTCCTTTAACTTTGTGTAACCCATAAAATTATTGTGCCAGGTAACTCTTACAAATCTTTATGATTTCATTGCATTATACGTTAGCTTCTATATAACTTTAGGAAATGACTGTTCAAATTCATTTTATACTGCAAAATATGGATTTGATATATGATTATACTGAAAGGTAACTTTTCAAATTACTTATCCATTTTTTCAAATTAATTAAGGAAATCAATGCATAGATTTTGAAAGAATACATTATGTCTGCATTTGAATCTAGTCCATATTATTGAACCATACAAAGTAACCTTTCAAATTCTTAACCTTTTGAGAGTAACTGAGAAAATTAATGCATTGTCTTTTAAAGAATGAATTATATTAATTTAACACCTTCTCACTTTTAGTATTTCGTATAAAATAATATTATTAAATACTTATTATTTAATTAATTAAATATTTTATAGTACTATGATTGAATGGAGGGTAAAATGGTAATCCAACTTCGCATTTTGGAGCTTCCCACTTTTAGTAATATATGATATGATGATATGATATGATATGATATGATGATATGATGATTTAAGAGTTTCTTTTCTTTACACCTTTGGATTTTGGCTACATGGGATATTATCTTAACAACTTTATCAGAACGATTCTTCTAGAAGTAACATTAATTCTTTAACTTGCTATTTTGACTCTTATTTGTAAATTAAAGATGGTAATCCAATTTCTTCAAAATAGGGATCTGGATCAGTTTATTATCTAAGTTCTTGATTTGACTATATTAATATCATAATTAGCTTTAATCTGCTAATTTTTTTAATTAATACTAAGATTGATTAGGGTTCTTAGCACTTAATTTTGAAATTTGAGAGTTTTATTCTTGAATTTCGCACATCTTTAATCTTCTTATTTTTGTTTTTGCAATATTTTCTTGTTTTTATTCAAGTAACCTAATTCGTATCAAGCGATCTCCTCGAGTATGGTTTGGAAAACTTATAGCATTGTTATTCAGGAATTTGACATGGTTCTAAGTGAAGCAAATCATTCTATATTTTATCCTCTCTGCTCCAGGTTTGTGCATATACTTATTTTTTAGAAACTGGTAAGAAGGTTTGTGCATGTACTTGGGAGTTTACGTTAATGACATAGTATCACAGGAAATAATGACAAAGGAATAACCAAGTCAAAATGCTACCTTCTTAGCACTACCATACTAAGGATCTTGCTCGACTAATATACTTCTTGGGCATTGAGATTGCTCAATCCAAATCGTGTCGTTTCACAAATGACATACATAGTTAATGTTCTTGAGATGGTAGGATGATAGATTGTAGGCCTATTAGTACTCCAATAGATCCAAATATTAAGCTCCTACCAGGTTAGGGGAAGCCTTTTAGTGCTCCCAAAAGATATAGGAACCTGGTAGAAAATTAAATTATCTCATTAAGACTCGACCTGAGATTGCCTTCCAGATTAGTGTTGTAAGTCAGTTCTTGAATTCTCCTTATGACCATCATTGGAATGTCGTTATTCACATTCTCATATACATAAAATCTACTCCGAGGAAAGGACTACTTTACGAAGACCGAGAAGATGAAAAAATTGTTGGACATACAGATGGAACTGGAGTACCCTTCTAGAAATGATCCACTCGGATAGTGTATTCTAGTTGGGGGAAATTTAAGGTGTCTTGAAAAATTAAGAAACAAAATGTGGTTGTTAGATCGAGTGCACAAGAAGAATACGAGCTATGGCAATGGTCACATGTTAAGTCATATGGATCTAGCAACTTTCAGAGGGTAAAATTTTGAAGAGATAAAAGAAATGAAATTTATGTACTAATTAGATTGCACTTCACATTGCATCGAATCTAGTGTTTCACAAGAGGATCACACACATAATGATTGATTGTCATTCTTTCAGTCCTGAGACATCGTCACAAAGTTTGTGCAGTCAAATTATCAACTTTCCTACATATTCATCAAGTCCCTCATCGATCCCAAAACAAACCCCCTACCTCGTCACCCTTGTCAAATTTTTTTTTTTAAAATTAATTTTGGTAAATATTTTAATTTTTTTTTCATTTATTATGTCACCCCCACCCCTAACCCTGCCACCCCACCCAGGCCACCCCATCAATTTTTTTAAAATAAAGTTGCTTTGAAGAATATTTTAAATTTAAAGGTTGCGGGGCCACCTTCTTAGTGAAGGTGCACAATGAAGTTGTATGAAGATTCACTTTAACCAATTATATCACTTTATTTAGATGAATTTACAAAAATACCCCTCTGTCAAGTAGGCATGTTGACAGAGAGGAGTTAACTTATTGACATTTATTAGATAAAATATTTAATTATTTGTTTTTTAGTATTTATTACTTCTACTGACACTCAATTATTATGTTTTTAAGGAGTGAATATCTAACCTAGTGTTAGGTGTTAATACTTAAATCTTTTGTCATCCACTTCACAAATGATTGTGCATTCACTATGGGCTTTCACCTTCAAAGTTGAAATAATCAATTAAGACACACGTCTATTAAGCAAGTCACAATATACTATTACAGTTTTTTTTGCTCTAATTCTTCGTTTGTATAGAATCTGTCAAATACTTTGAGTTTCTTATAAAAACCTTTTAACATCCATTAATTTTAGAGAGTGAAGTAGGAAATTTGATTAATTGGAGGTCAAATATACCAAGAGGGTGTTTGGATTGACTTAAAAGTTGATCAAATCTACTTTTAAGTCAGCCTTTTGACTTCTGGAAGTGTTTGACAAAGATTAAATTGATTAAAAATAAGTTGGAAAGTGTTTGACAAGGTTAAAAATAACTTAAAATAAGTTTAAAATGACTTAAAATAAGTTAAAAATCAAAAGTAGGTCTCACCCCACTTTTTATGTTTTGACTTAAAAGTCATCTGAGTTTAACTTTTTATTTTTTGACTTAAAAACTATTTTTAAGTCAATCCAAACGGGCTCTAAACCATAAACACAAAATGGAAATCACAATAAAGACAATAATTTAAGTATTGGGTGTGTTTGGTATGGAGGAAAACATTTTACAGAAAATGTTATCCAATTTTCATGAATTAAAATGTTTGGAAAATATTTTTCAAAGTAACTCATTTTCCTCAGATTAAGGAAAATGATCCTCCTCCCAAAACTAAGGAAAACATTTTGAAAACTCTACTTCATCCTTTAATTTTTTCTTACCCAACCCATACACCTTACCAGATTCTCCAATTGAAAAAAAATCAATTTTTTTTTTAAAATTTCAAATAGATTTTTATCTCTACCGGCAAACCATCTCTATCAAAAAAAACAATTTAAAACTTATTTTTAAAAAATGTTTCAAATTTCAAGATTTTTTTTACCTCACCTACTCCTATCACCCCTACCCCCTAACCTCCCCCCCCCCAAAAAAAAAATACTTTTTAAAAATATTTTGATTTTAATTTTTAAATCTTTTTAAGCCACTCCCCCCCCTTAAACTAGGCCACCCCACTTCCCCGCCAACCCTGTCGATTTTTTTGAAAAAAATTATTTTTGCAAAGTATTTCAAATTTTTTAAAAAATCATTTTTACTCTACCCCCCCCCCCCCCATGACATTTCCAACACGCCATCCCGTCATTTTTTTTTTTACAAAAATTATTTTTAAAATATTTCAAATTCAATTTTTTTCATTTTTACGCCACCCCCACCCTGCCACTCCACCAGGTCAATTCCGGTGAAAAAAAATAATTTTTGAAAAATATTTCAAATTTAAAAGAAAATCACTTTTTACGTCACCCACACCCCACCCCTACCCTTCCCCCACATAATTTTTTTTTTTTAAAAAAAATATTTTTAAAAAGTATTTCAAATTTCAATTTTTTTTATTTTTTTCATGCCACCCACCCCACCCCTACCCGCATGCGACCTCGTAAAAAAATTATTCTTTAATAGAATTGTTTTGGAAAAAAAATTCATGGGTCAAATCTCTGGTTCAAATTTTTGGATGGTCATCGAGGTCATGTCCTAATTTCATTATTGGGGTAGAACCTAGATCAATTATCGGGTTGATTTTTGAATTAGAAATTATTTTCCTAAAGAGTATTTTCTTAGACTCAAGCCAAAATTAAACAATATTTTCTGAAAAATATTCACCAACCAAACATTAAAAAATATTTCTACTTACCAACCAAACATGATAAAATAAGTAGAAAATTCACTTGTTTTCCAAGAAAATATTTTTCATGAAAAGCATTTTTCTTCAACCATCTCCAACCCTACTCTATTTTACTCTCCATTCTCTATATTTGGAGAGTAAATAGAGAATGTCCTCTCCAAGCACTCTCTATTTTACCGTCTACTCTCCAATCATGTAGAGTTGAATAGTAGTTCTCCAAATTTGGAAAACTATTATTTATAGTCTCCATTTCACTATTTGAATATTATATTGTTATTTCTATTATTTTGTAATTAACATATTATTTTTTATGTAAGACTATTAATTAAATATCGAATATTCGTAATTCTTTTAAAATGTAATATACATTTTATAAAATATATTCGTTAATATATACTACTTTCGTCTCGAATTAATAATATTTTATTTTTTTAATTTTCATTACTTTGTGATACAATTTGATGTTATTATTAATTTTCACTATAATGAATGCAAAAAATTTAAATGACATGATACTAATTTCAATTTAAAAGTACAATACACAACATATTAATTTAAATATAAGATAACAATACAATATATAAATAGCATAATAATTTTAAAAATCACAACAATAATTTAGTAATTCGGTAGTTCATTTCTAGATTTAACAATATTTGAAAAAGGAAGTATATAGTGTATGATTTAGGAAAGTTGTGATTGTGCTTGTCTATTTTTATTCCCAATTATTCACAGTTGTTCTTAGACACTTAGAATAAAATATAATTTAATTAAATAAAAAAATTTAAACAATTAAATTTTAAATAACATGATTTTTTTTTTTGAATTAGGGAAGTTGTGATTGTGCTTGTCTATTTGTTTTTGCAATTATTCATAGTTGTTCTTTAGAAACTTAGAATAAAATATAATTAATAATTAAATTTAAATAACATGAACTAAAGAAATAAAAAATAACATTAAGAAATTAGAAAATAAAAATAAAAAGAAATAATAAAATAATATTAAAGAGAAAATAAAATTATGGTTTAAAGCGTAAAATAGATAATTGAATTAAAATTAGTAGTCTGAAAAAAAATAAATAGAAAATTTGGAATGTAAAATTAAGTGTAGGGTTGGAGCGGTCTTACCAAAAACAGCCTTTTTATCTTTCACTATTTATCATTTCCGTCAACACACGTCTGCTTACGGTCAGCGACAGTCAGGCGAGTGGAATGCCTCTTATGTTTCATGTAAGTTTTTCTTCCATTTTTTTTTCTTTTGATTTTGTAAATAAAGTAGAAAACGTTGCTTTTGTTAGTTAAAGATACAGTTTAGATTTATATACGACATTATAAGCTGCTGTTTGAAAGAGATCATAAAAATATTCACAGGGAAAGTTGGCCTTAACATGTATGCCTTGAGCAATAGAAGATGTTATTCAATGATTTCACTTTGTAAAAGTTGAGGTTTCATGATTTCGCTGTGGTTTTTCATGGTTGATAGTATTTCAATTTTACAGGGTACGACGCATTTACCCGTGCAAGGAGTATATGTTTTCAGGAGTTTATTGTACAAATTTGAATTCTAACTATGACAATTATTGCATCTATTTGTTTGCTTGACGTTTCCCAATTCACTTGGTGAAATTCAAAGGGAACATACTTCACTTCATCAATTTGGTTAATCTTAATAACCCCTGAAAATTTCCCCCTTTCAAACAATTGCACTAAGGGATGAACTATCATGACTATAGGTTCCTAAAATCACTTATAGTTGTCATGACATATAAAAGTTATATAGCTAGGAAAAGAAGGCACAAAGCTTGGAATGTTACTCCTCTTGCTTTTGTGTGGGTCATCTGCTAGGATAAAAATAGGAGAGCTTTGAAGGAGTGGAGGTGAGTTTTACTCAATTGAGAAGTAGTCTTCGATTCCTTAATAGTTTTTTTGATGCACCCATGTAGTTCCTGTTTGTATAGAGGATTGAGTGTCTTTTGGAGAAAACCATTTTTTGTAGGTTTCTCCTTCCTGTATATGGCCAACCTTTGGACTTGCTCCATTTTTTGGCATGATCTTGGCCTTGTTTAGTTGAAAACCCCTAGTTTACTTTAAGTGAAATTCATCCAAGATTCCTTCAGTTGGTAGTTTCCAGATTTGGGTTTCGAATTCGTTGAATTAATTTTTGGTTCATCTTCATCAAATTTTGGCATTTGCCCTCTGCCTCCTATGACTTTTAGCTTTCTGCACAGTAAAAAAGGCTGACTTATTGCTTAATAGTCAGACATGAACTGAATTCTTGGGGTTTTCCATTCCCAAGAGATAACTGTTAAGTTCATTTAAATTTGTGTAGATCTCGCGTTATGAGAACAGAAATTCATCTAATCTCTGCATACTTTTTGGTTTAGTAGCTAATGATTATTTTTGGACCTTCCTTTGTTTTCCCCATTATCTAAGAGAAAAGGGAATGGGAGAACGAAAACCCTGTTCATCTTTGCATTTGCCTAAGTTTCTTATTCAAAATCGTAGCTCCTTGACTGCCCATATAATGCCCCCGAAATCAGTTTCTTCCTTTACTATCAAAGAACATGTCTCCTTCGGCATCTTGATGCCATTTCCTTTCCAAGGACATGGTCATGTACTACTGTCGTTGCCAACTGCCCCAAGGGACGTGAGAAGATATCTTTTTCCTTATGGTGCTACTTTACTGATTGTTTCCGAGTGGGTAACTATTACTAAGTTTTTGAGGCATAGTTATTATTCTTTTTGAATATGAACCTCCTCTTGGAATCTGAAGAAAAAGTGTCTTTAAATTCTCTTAGGCTGATGGTGGGAAAGAAGATAATCAACAAAAAGATGGAGCTGAAATTATTGGTGATGTAATGGCTTCAACAGTCACTGAACAATGTGCATGCTCCCCTGAAGGTGGTGAAGATTTGTCCGTAGATATGGGGTGCTCTTCAGCTCAACTTAAAACTCAGTCGGAACCACCACTAGCAGAAGAAAAGAGGGGTGAAGAGCGAGAGACCATTGTAAGTCATTAGTTCTACTTCTCAGTGTGTACACTCTTTTTTCTCTGCCACTTCACTGAACTTGTCATTCAAATAGTAGAGTTTTAAGTACAGATGATAAAAGCAGATCCAGTTTTGAATTTGGGTTTAATTGCATACTTTGTTTCTTTTGACAATAGTTCAGAGCTAAAATAGATGCAAATAATAAGTTGTTCCTTTCATAAACTATTTAGTAAGCATAATTACTGGTTTTGTGGTTACTTTTTGAGTATAATGTGCTTGTGGTATTTTCAGAAGTTCATTGTCAATGGATCTCTCTAGGGTAACGGTGAGGAAGGTTATAATCATGAGCACTAAGTGATGGTGTTGGGTGGATTCTTCAACGGACAATTAAATCTGGTTGTCCAACAGTGGAGTTGAAGAAATGCCTGCAGATATGGGGAGCTTTGGGGTTCCACTTCAACTTTTGACCAGACAACCAGTATTTTAAAAGAAACAACAAAGATAAAGATGTTGGGGATAAGAAATGACCCTTAGGCCTAACTCAACCCCAGAAAAACTATCTCAAGAAGCGAGGATTGCTTAAAACGATATGAGGAAATGAACTATTCATTTCCTCCACCTATTTGAGATGCTTAACACTCTTCTGCACGCCGAAGACTGGACATTTGGAGGAACATAACATGGGACCCAACCTTTCATAAACCAAGAATTACATGTTCATGACTGGACATCTGGAGCATGAACAACATAACGTAAACATAAGGGTCCAACATTGGGTAAACCAAACATATGAATGAGTATGGCTCTAATACCACGTGGGAAATAAAGTCGCATGAAAGAATGTAGAGAGAAAGCTTAAATTGATTATTCCCTCAAGCCTTTTGGGTGTTTAAATAGTGAAGTACACCTATTCTAAAACAGGAAAGAAAATTAAGGTTACTGTTGATTGATATTGATTTCCTGGCATAATTGTTGGAGTAAATTGATCGAGAATTGATATAGTATTGATGGTAATTGATTATGTTATATTTCTTCTTTATTTAGTCGTAGGACTTATTGTATAAGTACCCATTCTCATGGGATGGAAATTCATCAAGTAGTAGAAAGAAGCGTTTTCTTCTCCTTGAAATCCTCATGGTATTAGAGCCATTGCTGCCTTTTTCGGGTGAGTTATCCTCGCTTGCAGCACTAGGGTTCCGTTCTTTTAGAGTGGTAACTTTTCATCTATATATCCACATATATGCTACATCAAAAAATGTATTCCCCCCTAAAAGTATTACCGTCTATATCACTGGATTCCTATTTGTACTTTTTGTTACAAATAATCTAAAACATCAAAAATATCTTCTGGCTGCACTAGAACTTCCTGTTTATGCACTAGAACTTCCTGTTTACACCTAAAGTAATAAAGAGCTAAAAATTCATCTTAAAATTCTGTAAATTGTTCTGCTTGCCCTCAAAACATCTCTGATTACTTTCTTTCCACATTGTCCACCATATACACGCTGGGACAATCTTTCGTCTCTCTTCCTTTTTCAGTAGCATTGCCCACACTGATCCAGCATTTTAGAACACCTTCTATATTCCAAGGCTTAACCCATGTTATCTTTCTTAAGCTGATAAAGATCCCCCATAGCTGATCTACCCATTTGCAATGTAAAAAAAAGATGGATGACTGTGTCTGTTTGTTCCCAACATAAGTAACATCTGGAACGAAGTTGGAACCCCCTTTTCTTCATATTTTCCTGCGTCAGCACTGCTTTCTTGGCCAGCAGCCAAGAGAAACAGTTTACCTTGTATGGAATTTTAACCCTCCATATCATCTTCTGTGACCAGTTCTCCTCCCTGTTATTTAAGACAATTAGATCTCGATATGCAGAGTTGACTGTGAAAATCCCATTTCTGCCTATCTTCCACACTGCTGTCTCCTCTTCCCTGTTAAGTTACTGAAAGGTGCTATTGTGTTGTAGAAAGCACCTATCCTCTCCATTTCCCAGTCATTCAAATTTCTTTTGAGATGCAGATTCCACCCTTAGCCTCTACACATTTCAGGCACAATTGCCTGTTGTTGAAGGCTTAAAGTGTGGAAGCCTGGGTATAACTGTTTTAAGGGTCTATGATCTATCCATTTGTCCTCCCAGAATGACACTTCCAAACCATTCCCTACCATAAAACTAATTCTAGATAGAACTAGTGCCTAGTGGTCAAAGGTTTCTGAGGGGTTTCCAAATGCGTAACCACCATCTTTGCTACCCACTAATCCTCCATTTCATATTTTACCCTGATAACCTCCTTCTATAGCATATTTTCCCCTGTACAAATTTCTATAGCCATTTCATCATTAGTTTTTTTTTTATAACCGAAAAATGCGTCTGTGACCCGCCCTTTGGACCAATCACAGCCATCTAATCCCAACATCATTAAAACAAGCCGCGGAGAATCCATCCTGCCCTGGTGCTTTGTCACCTGCACATGCTTTTATGCTCTTCAGTATTCCTGTGGTCAAAACTGCCATCAACATAAATTATTTTCCTCTTCTCAAATTATGGGACAATTCCTTATATCAAGTTGTGGTCTCCAATCTTCTGACTCTGAGTAAAGCTTCTCATAATCTACTATCCCCTCTTGCACCTCTTCTGATTAAGTCAAGATCTCCCCTCTCACTTTCAGCTTGGGAATTGTGTTTATTCTCCTTTGTGCATCAGCAGTTCTATGAAAGAAACCAGTGTTTCTTTCCCCTTGCTTTTTTTACACTTCCCTGGACCTCTGCCTCCATGTAGTCTCTGCCCTTTTAGCTATGTTTTCAAACTCCATGTTAAGTGCTAATCTAGAGGTTATTTCTTCTTCCTCTAGTGCTCTGTGAGCCTGTATCTCCTCTAAGTCAGCTAGCTGCCTCAAGAAATTTTGTTTCTGAACATGATTTCAAAAAATCAATCTAATATTTTTGAGCACAAAAAAAAAAATGTTCCCAGGCACATTTTATGAGGCCTAGGTAGCTACATGCTTTTGTCTAGACTTGGCTATTTTCGTGGAGCTTCTTCCGGCATGGGTGTGTGTTTGTGTGGATTTCTTGCAATACACTTAAACTTATACCTGTAGCCGAGTTGATGGAACATAAATTCATGTTGCTGCTGTTATTTACAGTCAGGTACAGAAATTGAAAGATATTCAGCCTCATATTTTATTTATTCACAGCTTTTTGTAATTTTAATAGTACTGGATTGAAATGGAAGAAATATAGTTAGATGCCAATTATTGTCCATGTGAGAAATAATGGAAAAGAATATTATTAAATTGTTTTTGTGTCTACACTATTACATTTAGAACCTATTTATAGACACTGGAATACAATCCTTTACCAAGTAGGATACTATTTACTATTCCTATTTCTATTTGTATTCCTATTCCTATTCCTATTCTAAATAGGATTGTATAAACCTATTCATGTTCTAACACTCCCCCTCAAGCTAGTGCATACAATTCATGCACCTAGCTTGTTACAAATGTAATTAATGCGAGGACCGATGAGGGGCTTGGTGAGATATCTCCCAGTCTTCACAAAATTGACAGTCTAAGTCTTCTCATTAAATACCAGATTTGAAGCATAATGTCAGTCAATCTCAATTTACTTAATCTTCTCATGAAATACTGACTTTGATGCATAATGCCAGTAAAACACGTAGTGTAACTTCCCAAACCAAACTTGCAAAGAGTGTTTCAGACCCCCCCCCCCCCCCCCAACAAACTGCTCAAAATCTAGTATTAACTATATGAATTGTGTTGGAATCAATAGATGAGTCGATATTAAACAAAGTCACCGAAAAATTGGCCGGAACATGCTCATACGCAGGAGTATTAGATTTGATGGTTGTAAGTGGACATAATCTAAGAAATAAAATTATATGGGTAGGGTCTGAATGATGACACGACCTAACTAGAAAATAGAAATTATATAGGAAAGGGCGAATTGATGGCATGATCATATTGAAAAAGAGAAATAGTATGGGTAGGGTCGGAATGATGGCACGATCCTACTGAAAAAGAGAAATTATATGGGTAGGTTCGAAATGATGGCACAACCCTGCACAAATTAGATTTGAGGAGTCACTGAAATGATGAATGGAACTACACAAATCAACTCTGAGGAGTCACCCAAAAAGACACACGGTGCTAATCAACTAAGATATGAGAAAGTAGTTTGGAAAAATCCATGGTACTACACAAATTAAATATGAAAAGTAGTCCAGAGAGATGCACGGTGCTATGCAAATGAGATATGCAAAAAAGGTAGTCACCCGAAGGATGACACGGTGCTACACAAATTACATATGATATATGAAAAGTAGTCACTGAAATGATGGCACAGTGCTACACAAAATAGTCACCTGAAAAATTGCACGGTGCTACAAGTTAGATATAAGAAAGTAGTCACAGAAATGATGGCACAGTGCTTACATAAATCAAATATGATAAAATAGTCACCAGAAAACAACTTTTGCTAACATAATTGTTGGCCAGACGAGCGGCATATATGAGTAATAGCCACCTGCAGACAGCGGAAGCTCTTTGATTTTCTATCAAGAATGTAGAAGCTCTGATACCATGTGAGAAATATAGGAAAAAAATATGATTAAATTGTTGTCGTGTCTACATTATTACATTGAGACCATATTTATAGACACTAGAATACAATCCTTTACCAAGGAGGATACTATTTACTATTTCTATTTGTATTCCTATTCCTATTCTGAATAAGATTGTATAAACCTATTCCTATTCTAATAAGATTGTATAAACCTATTCATGTTCTAACAGTCCTAACCCCTTACTAGCCTATTATTTCATCATCTGCTTGCAACTTAATGATGTGCTGAAAGTTAAAAGCTTCTCTTTCTTTTCTTTTTTTATCCTCTATTTCTATTGGCAACGTTTCTTCTGTTTGTGCATTGTGTGAAGAACTTGGAAGCATAAAGCTCCTAGTAAAATTTGATTTTATCGAGCCTTTGGCAATTTATTTTAGAGGCTTATTAAGGAGAGTGCCTTGCAGGTGCATGCTGAAACAAATGTGAAACAAGTGATGGTGTTGGAGACTGAATTGTTTGAACAAAAGGGAAGTGTGGTGTTGCAGAGACTTCTGGTGAGTGTACTTAAAATTCGGATGTCATGTTTAAATAGTTGCTTTCAACAACTGTGATAGCATATCATTACCAATTTTCGTAGCGGCCCCCAAGATATTTTAACTTCAAAGGGAGCATATGGGAAGCATGTCAAATATGTGGTGAAGAAAACCATGGAGCAGCAGGTTGTAGTCCTCTTGAAAAGAAAAAACGGCGATGCTTTATCTGCGCACATTATGGGCATAATGGAAAATATTGCAAGAAGGTCTGGTTACAATTGTTTCACCAGTTTCACCATCGTACTAAGCTGCTTCACAATTTTATGATATATATTATTTACCATTCTCGACCAAAAACTTCAATGTGAGTTATGTGGACACTTGGAACATACCTTTTTCCTGGGTTTACTTTTAGTTATTTCTCCCGTCCTACTCGTGTTATGTGGACGTGAGTTTCCACCTATTTTAAACTGGTATGATCAATTTGATGCAGCTCTGATGTGTATTTGAATGTTCCAAATGATATATCCACATCTATGTTCTACCCATTGGGCATGTATATGTCTAGGAAATGAACAGCTGGGTTAATACTTAACATAGGACTTGGTTTCTCTTTGCACCATTGAAGAGGTATCATTTATCTGATTGGTATCTTACAGAAGTAACTTTTCTTTTACTGGTACCTTGAATAAGTAACTTAGAGTAAAAAACCTTTACAATAGCGTCTAACTGTGGTGGGAAAATACATAATGATATGTTAAAACCTTTCCAATTATATAGTCCTCTCTCTCTCAAGTTGGTTATATTGAGTTCTCCTCGTGCTCTTTCTTCTCCGTCTTTTATTTTGTGGTTTCTACAATGATGTTTAATGCGATTGTCATCTATTGACTAAGTTTAACATTCATTTGATTTCATTCTCTCATCTTTCTTGTTAGATGTTTTAAGACTTGACTTATCTTTTCCCTCATGTTTTTAATACCTTTGGAACACTGATGTTCTTCAAAGTACTAGCTAGTTAAGCACCTGACCATTGGGGTTTATCATCTGTGATCAGATCTTCTCATTTAGTGTAGCGGAGATACTTATGACCAATAGTTGGAGGTGTTTGTGCTAGTTTATGCATGTGCAGTCTCATGCTAAAATTTGGGGTACTGGGGCTCAAATGCTTCTGGTAGTCCACCAGAAAATATTTATAAAACAACAGTTTTTGGTACTGAGATAGTTTTGACATTGTTTCTTTAATTTCTAGGATATATAATTGAACTATTGAAGACTAATAAACGTTGGAAATCTCACTACCTTGTATGACTACTTCATTGAGCATTGCATGAGGTATGCTGAGATTGTTCATGTTCAAGGTTCAACCTATGATTGGTTATTCTTCTAAATCGTTCAATCTTCTCTAAGTTTATCAAGGTTAATACAAATGAGAAGAAGAAAAAGAACAAGAAATAGTAGAAGATAAGTCTTTCAGCCGGAAACCTTCGTAACTGTGTTTTTTCTCCAATCACCCCTTGCTTGCTTAAGATAATGGACAACAAGATCTATTTTAGAGCTGAGTAGAAGTCCTACAATATCACAAATATGTTACTCCTTCAGAAACATGGTTTGACTGGATGGAATCGAGGAACAACGTGCTTCGAAGCATGACAATCAGCTGGAAAGTCAGATCTTGGATCTGTATTTACTGCATCAGGCCTCAGAAGTTAAAGGAAAGGAAGTCCGAAGATGGAAGCTTAGGGACCACAATGCCATTTCCTTTGCGTAAATAAATTTAGTGTCTTTGGCAGGTTTATCTCCATAGTAGCAGTTTGGAAAAATCGCAGTTCATTCTGGTGAAGGAAACATCATCATAGCCACCGGAGCAGCAGCAATCTACAACAAAGATATCCTGAGAAGATGGGTGGGGCATTTCGACGGGGAAAGATCCGAAATCAGACTGTTGTTTGCAGGTGCGCACATGCCAATGGGGAAGTTCTGTCGGAGTTTTTGAGCTTTGTGACCATCAATTTCTCTTCGATTTTCCAACAAGGATATTGGCAGAATACACTATGATCTGTGACTGGAAGTGGGACCAAAAGAAGCTGTTTGGTGGTCTCCCTCATCCGATTCTGTTCCAAAGATGCGCCAGTATTCCAGCACTTGGATATGAGTGTTGGGTCTTCCTTTAAACCTGTGGACCAAAGAAATGATGAACGAGATCGACAACAAATGCAGAGACTGGATTTAGAATGAAGAGGAGACCGAGGAGAGAGGAAAATCACCCTTTTTGGGGAAAGACCTGGGTCTAGGGTACACGATGAGTCAGAAGACCTAGATTTAAGTAGGGAGGTTTTCAAATTCAAAAATTTAACATGTGAGTGGGGCACGTGGGGAGACATCAAGGGTTAGTAAAAAACACTAAACTTATGCCCTAGCGAATTAAGTCTTGAAAGATAAGGGTACCTTGATACACAAATTTTCATAAATGAGCGGTAGGGGTAAAAATTAAACACCAGTCTGTTTGAGGGGCAATCGGTGCAAAAATTTGTCAAAAGAGCCATCGAAGCATTCCTCTTCAGGTTATATTGTAGTCAAGAATTTGCACCGGGGAACACATACAGATCTTAGACCCGATCGCAGAAGAGGGCTCTATCTCCTCATTGCTAGAGAATATTGTCAGTGTCACATCAATTATGTCAGCAGACCTGGAGGATCAACTGGAAGAACAAGGACAGGAGGAATTCGAAGTAGAGCCTCAAGAAGCAGAAACAGGGGATGAAGAATAAAGTAAGAGCATGCATGCAATGATTCTAGGGGGCAATGATTACAATCTGCAACAGTAAGAAGTCACCATTGAAGGTGATCGAACAGAATGCAGAACCTGAAGTTACATTTTGGGTCCACCAGAACGTCTTAAAAATGAGTTAGAAATTTGGTGCTCACTGTCAAGGGTTGTGAATGAGATGTTCCATCTCTTTTTACGAAAATTGACAAAAGGAGACATGGGACCAAGGGTGAAGTCAACAGTTGAAACATAAGACTACACTCACAGGGAATCAAAGGAGGTTTAGGGATCGATAAGTAATATTAGATACAGGGATGGTGAACAAAGAACTAGGGGAAGGCTTTAAGAATGGGTGATTAATGAAGCTAAAAATTCTATCCTGGAATGTGAGGGGACTGAACAATAAGAACAAAAGGGAGGTAATGAAGCTGCTGTCGTTAAAATGGTAGGCGGAGGTGGTTGTTTTACAAGAAACAAAGCTAGAAGGGGATGTCATAAGTGTCTTCAGTCAAATATGGGGAAGTAGATGAGTAGATTTTGTTTACAGAAAGCAACTGGAACTAGAAGGGGGATAGTGATTATGTGGGATAAAAGAAGTTACAAGGGGGAGCTAGTCGTATATGGCCCTCATAACAGGTTGGAGAGGAGAGCGCTCTTGGGGGAGTTTGTTGCTCCTAAGGGTATTGTGAGGGTCCCTGGGTGATGTATGGAGATTTCAATAGAACAAGGTTCATACATGAAGGATGCAACAATCCTATTTTCACCAGAGCTATGAATGATTTCTCAGACTTCATCCAGGACAAGGCTACTAGATCCACCTTTATTTGATGGATCTTTCACCTGGAACAGAGGGGAGTAATCAAAGGAAGACCTCAAGGATAGACAGGTTTCTACTCTCTACAGAATGGGATGAGACTTTCATGCAAATCAGGTAATCCACTTTGCCCAGGACTCACTGATCATTCACCCTTCATTCTACAGTTTGTAGTTTGAAACCATAGTAAATCCTATTTCGAATTCGAGAATTGATGGGTCTAGACAACAATTTTCAAGGAGTGATCAGGGAATGGTGCAATTCTTTGATTATTAGGCAGACCTGACTTCATACTAGCCACAATTGAAATTTCTTAAAGGAAAGCTCTAGGAATGGAATGCTTCCAGTCATGGGAGCCTAGAAAGAAGGAAAAATGGTATCTCAGGAAAGGTAGCACAAATGGACTTGATCATGAAGAAAACAAGCCTGACTGATTATGAACTAGCTCAGAGAATTCATCTTAACCTAGCGTGGTAAGAATATAATATAGTAGATCAAAGTGTGTTCTCTCTAACAACCTAAGTTGTAACTTTAGGTTTTAGATGAGATGGTCACACACTTCAACATTTGAAGTGGAAGCGAAACTAAAGAGCACTCAACTTGATTGTCCTCAAGCTATTGGGATTTTAATAACTATGTTTATATGACCTAAAAGGAAAGGAAATAAATGCCTAACTACAATAGGAGTAAATTAAGCTACCTACTATATTTGCATATATTCTAGAATATTCACAAGGATTCTAATACTCCCCCTCAAGTTGTGTACCATGTTTGGTACATATATAATTTGTTTTGGGATCAATTAGGGACTTGATGAATATGTAGGCAAGTTGATAATTTGACTGCACAAACTTTGTGACGATGTCTCAGGACTGAAAGAATGACAATCAATCATTATGTGTGTGGTCCTCTTGTGAAACACTAGATTCGATGCAATGTGAAGTGCAATCTCATTAGCACACAAGTTTCATTTCTTTTATCTCTTCAAATTTTCACCCTCCGGAAGTTGCTAGATCCATATGACTTTACATGTGACCATTGCCATAGCTCATATTCTTCTTGTGCACTCGATCTAACAACCACATTTTGTTTCTTAATTTTCCAAGACACCTTAAATTTCCCCCAACTAGAATACACTATCCAGAGTGGATCATCTCTAGGAGGGTACTCCAGTTCCATCTGTATATCCAATAATTTTTTCATCTTCTCGGTCTTCGTAAAGTAGTCCTTTCCTCGGAGTAGATTTTATGTATATGAGAATGTGAATAACGACATTTCAATGACGGTCATAAGGAGAATTCAAGAACTGACTTACAACACTAATCTGGAAGGCAATCTCAGGTCGAGTCTTAATGAGATAATTCAATTTTCTACCAGGTTCCTATATCTTTTGGGATCACTAAAAGGCTTCCCCTAACCTGGTAGGAGCTTAATATTTGGATCTATTGGAGTACTAATAGGCCTACAATCTATCATCCTACCACCTCAAGAATATTAACTATGTATGTCATTAGTGAAACGACACGATTTGGATTGAGCAACCTCAATGCCCAAGAAGTATATTAGTCGAGCAAGATCCTTAGTATGGTAGTGCTAAGATGGTAACGTTTTGACTTGGCAATTCCTTTGTCATTATTACCTGTGATACTATGTCATTAACGTAAACTCCCAAGTACATGCACAAACCTTCTTACCAGTTTCCAAAAAATAAGCACACAAACCTGGAGCAGAGAGGATAAAATATAGAATGATTTGCTTCACTTAGAACCATGCCAAATTCCTGAATAACAATGCTACAAGTTTTTCAAACCATGCTCGAGGAGATCGCTTGATACGAATTAGGTTACTTGAATATAAACAAGAAAATATTGCAAAAACAAAAATAGGAAGATTAAAGATGTGTGAAATTCAAGAATAAAATTCCCAAATTTCAAAATTAAGTGCTAAGAACCCTAATCAATCTTAGTATTAATTAAAATATTAGCAGATTAAAGCTAATTATGATATTAATATAGTCAAATCAAGAACTTAGATAATAAACTGATCCAGATCCCTATTTTGAAGAAATTGGATTACCATCTTTAATTTACAAATAAGAGTCAAAATAGCAAGTTAAAGAATTATGTTACTTCTAGAAGAATCGTTCTGATAAAGTTGTTAAGATAATATTCCATGTAGCCAAAACCCAAAGGTGTAAAGAAAAGAAACTCTTAAATCATCATATCATATCATCATATCATATCATATGTTACTAAAAGTGGGAAGCTCCAAAATGCGAAGTTGGATTACCATTTTACCCTACATTCAATCATAATAATATAAAATATTTAATTAATTAAATAATAAGTATTTAATAATATTATTTTATACTAAATACTAAAAGTGAGAAGGTGTTAAATTAATATAATTCATTCTTTAAAAAACACTGCATTAATTTTCTCAGTTACTCTCAAGAGGTTAAGAATTTGAAAGGTTACTTTGTATGGTTCAATAATATGGACTAGATTCAAATGCAGGCATAATGTATTCTTTCAAAATCTATGCATTGATTTCCTTAATTAATTTGAAAAAATGGATAAGTAATTTGAAAAGTTACCTTTCATGTATAATCATATATCAGATTCATATTTAGAAGCTAACGTATAATGCGATGAAGTCATAAAGATTTGTAAGAGTTACCTGGCACAATAATTTTATGGGTTACACAAAGTTAAAGGAAAAATGCAAGCCACCCTGATTAGAAAATGAATTTATTCACTTATATTTATTGTTATTACAAAGCACAATCTTATCGAATCTGATATGAGATGAAGTTGAAAGGATCATTCTTGACCCATCTGTTTTATCGGTGGAGTCAGGTAAGGCCGAGAGGGTAATTCAAACCCTCTTCGACGGAAAATTACACTATTTATACATATGATTTAAATAGGTTTTTATGTATATATAGTAGATGTTGAAGCTTTGTGTGTTTAGTTCTTCATATTTTGAATCCCTTTTAGTGAAAATCTTAGTTCTGCCGTTGTTTTATTGAATATGTTTTTCTCTTTGTTGTTTCTATTATTAATGTCTTAAAATTATATTTTATGGGTTCAATTTTGTACTAAATGAAATGACTCATGGTTCATGTTGACTATTTGTTGCAATTTAGTGATTTTTTACACATAGATATATGCTCAATATTGGAAGTGTTGGAAACCATAACAATGAATCAACCCTTGCTTGGATACAAGTGCAACACACGTATCCAGAGAATAGTAATATTAATAATAATGTTCATTGTAAAATAACAAAATCTACCCTTATCCCAAATAGCATGGGATCCACATCCTTGTTTTATGGAAATAACAATAATAAAAACCTAACTGGGAAACTTTAAACTAGGAAAACAAGTAAAATATAATGTTACACTTCCCCAAAACTAGCTAACAAAAAAGGTAACTGTCAAATTCTTGCTCCCAACACACGCCTATTTTGTGACTTTTCAACCGCTTTTTTAGGCTTGAGAAGGAGCCATTATGGTCATTAATTGCAGCCCTTTGAAGGCTTGATTCTCACATGTAACAACCCTTCTTGGGCCCCTCCTCTTGGGCTCCATGTGTCCCCAATCTTACTCCTATTTGACTTGGATTTAAAGTATGAATTACGTGTAGCACTTAGCCCACTCCTTGGCATAATTCTTGGGCTCATTATTGGGTACTTGATCTACAAAAAGCATCTTGTCGGCTCATTCCTCAATGATAAGCATCTTCTTGATTTCCCAAGCCTCATCCCAGCCCTTTACTGGAGGTATGCTACCATGAATGCTATCATTCTTCTCTTATTGAAAAATTTGTTCTGGAATTTAACCAACATTCATTAATCATAACCAATAATGGTAGTAACGAAACAAGATGGTGACCATGTGTTCACTTAACCCAATTAATCCTAGCATGTATAAATACACCCTTCTAAAGCATGTGGATGACATCATCCCAATATTAAATTTTCTACTTATATAAGCACAACAATATTGTCGTCTAGATGCCATAGGAAATGATACATGCAACTCCAATTTACTTCTATAAATATAGTATCCCAATGCGCATGGCAAAAACGACACAAACTCCCTAAAATATGTATCAAATTAAACACTTCTATGATATAGTCAAGGATCCTCAAGTACGTACACCTCCCACAAATTCTTCCACATAAAAGCTATTCACATAAGCACTAGAGTGTTCAAGAAACTTAGAAGAACCTTTAAACTCCAAAAAGAAATCTCCACTAAATTGAAGCTCATTGTCATATGAGAACTCATTCGATACTAGAATAAGAGAAGAGGAAACATCCAAACCATAGATTTCATGCATGTTTTTGGATTTTGCATATGATATATGCATGTTTTGCAACATAATCATATAAAAAGGAATTCACAAAATATAAAGAAAGAAAAAAATATCTCTTTTCTTAGTCTTAGCTCCTTTCTAGTTTTAGGTTAAATAGCAAATCATGAACTCATGCTTGTTCCACAAATCAAAGCAATGTGTGTGATGGGCAACATTTTGCTCAATCATTTGCTTCATCTTCCTGCTTACCATTCTTTTTTGAGGCCTTACTTTTCTTACATATATTATGCTATCTCCCTTTTCTATTCTTTTACTTTTCTTTGAGGGGGAGGGGTAGCAAGGGACAGATATTCATACAAAACCATATTTTTCATTTCCAGGTCACTACTTGCTTCATTTGCAAGAGAAGAGGTCATTTAGCCAAAGATTGTCCAAATGCTAAAACACAGATACTACAAGCCCAATCTTGTGAATTTTGTTTAAAATGTGGTGGCACGGGACATGATATGTTCACTTGTAAAGATGGTTATTCCTCCACTGATCTTGAGGTACGTGAGGTTTATCAACTTAATTCTGGTATTGGCATAAATCCTTGTCTGGTAAACAATTTATTGTAGTTTATACGTGCTATGCTGTCTATTGAGTCATTACTTCAGGAAACTGTTCTTTAAGACTTCCAAAACAAATAATATTCACTCCACACTCCTTAATTCACTGACGGCAATCTATGAGCTCTCACTTAGACTATTATATTAATGTTTGATTTGCATAGTGTTAATAAGGAAATCCTCTTAGCGTTATAAGAAAATCCGTATTATTATGTATTCTGTAATTTTATGTTTTTATGTTTGAATTGAAAGAACATTACTATCAGTTGTTATTATGATTATTATTTTTTGTATAACATGTTGGTGTTTGGGCCAAGTTGCAAGCGTCTTTACTATTCCACCAGGTATTTACAACCTCTCACCAGCACAGGCACCCTGGAACTTTACAAACCAAGGATTAGGCTGATCATAATTTTATTCTCCACAGATAAGAACTCCCCAAGCTATGTCCCTCCCACATAGGGGCAACATTTGGGTCATAATTAGAGTCTTGACACAACCTGTTACAACACTAAGAATAAACCAGATCCAAAATATGAACCATGAAAGACAATAGCTATGAAACCTATTACAAAAATACTGGTTAGATCACCAATTATCAAAAGAGAAAACTGTCCAGTAAAATTGGCCATTTACCGACCTGTCTCTACATTTCATCAAGTGGTCAAGTTAGAGAGGAAAACAGTCATAAATATTAAATTACAAGTCATGCTACCCCAGGCAACACATATCTTAGTGTAGCACTTGGGTTCAGGTTTTCCTTGATGAGTGCCCATCATGCTTAGAGAAGAATTTGATCCATGCTCAGAAGGAACACGGAAGGAAATCATTTTTTGTGTGCCTCTATTGGGATTTGATCCCCGATCTCATATGACTAGTTTTGACGCACGTGCATTGCACGTGAATATTAGACCATGTACCACACTATTTTTAAAAATTACGTGAATATTATTAAAAAAAATAGTCACTCTTAAAATCTCTTAGTTACACCTCTTAAATATACTTTCTCCTCCCTTCTCTATAGTGCATTACTTTGTTATTGTTGTATTGTTGGTGTTCTTACTTTTACTATAATATAATATAAATAATTACTATTATAAAATATAGAAAATATACTACATTTAATGTTTTTAGTTGGAGTATTAGATTAATTGAACAACCATGTTAGGGAGTGTTCTAATTTAACTGACCTTTGAGATTGTCAACGTCTATAAATCAATCTTGAGATTTTAAGAAAAGAAGAATAGAACACTTAAATAAAGCGTAGTGTAAAAATGTGAGAACCCCCCCCCCCCCTCCTTTATAGTAAAAATGTGTAGTATTAGTATATGCATATTGTTACTATTATAAAATATAGAAAATATACTCATGAACAAATGTTAGGGAGTGAAAAGACCTTTATTGTCAACGTCTATAAATAAGATTGAACACTTAAATAAAGCGTAGTGTAAAAATGTGAGAACCCCCCCCCCCCCTCCTTTATAGTAAAAATGTGTAGTATTAGTATATGCATATTGTTCGTCATAAAAATAGAAAAGATATACTAAATTGGGTGTTTTAGGAAGAAGAAGAATAATGAATGTATTTTTTTAAAATGTAGTTTAAAAATTTGAGGAAGCCCCTTTTTTTATAGCCAACAAAGGGTAGTGTATGAAAAACTGTTTATTGTGCCTTATAAAAAAATACAACCCTTTAGAAAACTCACAACCCTTCAGAAACAACTCATCGGAAAAATCATAATCCTTCAGAACAGTCACAACCCTTCGGAAAAGTCACAACTCTTCCAAAAGGTCGAAATCCTATAGAAAAGTCACAACCCTTCAAAAAGGTCACAACTCATTGAAAAAATTTGTAACTCTTCGAAAATGTCACAACCCTTCAATGTTAAAAAGATTAAATATAATACAATATAAAATATAGAAGATATACAACATTTGGTGTTTTAAGTTAGGTAGTATAGCTGGATAAAAAAATAGATATAGATTGGTCTAATGTTAATTTGATATGAAATTTTTATAAATAAAGAAGACTTTTAACTTGAGGATCATATGTAGAATATATAAAAATATCTTTTGACTGTGTGTCTTAAAGATGCGTGCCCACCCAAAGAAAAAGAACATTCTATGTTAGACTGATTAAAATAAAGTACACTAAATAAATTGCAAACGAAAGAGTACTTATGAAATGTAGTTTGGACTCTTCAAACAAGTTTTTGATCAAATACTTTTTCTCCAACAATTTGGAACTTTTCAAATTCTGAACACCAAGTTGTAGTTTGTGCAATGGAAAATGAAAATCATTGTACTTCTTGTCAAGTAGAAGTTGCTACAAAAGTATGTTTTATGGCTATGAAAATGAGTATATATATTATCAAGATACTCTTCATGTTTGAAGTTGAGTTATTTCATTCTCCTTGTTGCATCAATTTTTGTTCATCTATCTAATTTATCCACAAAAAATATTGTAATTGCATAATTGAACAACTCTCACAATCTTCCTTGTTTTAAGAAGAAGAATAAAAACTTACAAAATTCATTAATTTAAATGTGTGATAGACACCATCTATTTAAAGACAACAAAGGATAGTAGAAAAAAATTCTTATGTGTCTTTTCATATAAGTCATAACCCTTCAGAAAAATCACAACTTTTCGGAAATGTCATAACTCATCGAAAAGTCACAACTCTATAAAAAAGTTACAACCCTTCGGAAAAGTCACTACCATCAATGTGAAAAGGTGTATGCTTTTAATATAATATAGAATAAATAAATATAATATTAAATATATAATATATTTATACTAAATTTAGTGTTTAAGTTGGGGTATTATAGTAATTTAACATTCAAGTTAGGGAGTTCATGCTTTTAAGGTAGTATGGATGGATGGATATAGATTTTTAGTCCATCTTTATTGGCTACTAGGGAATACCTTTGGGTGAAACATTCTAGTTAGTTATCTCGATTACATTCTTTCTGAAAGTAGTAAATTGTAAACAATGTTCACTTTAAACTAATGGTGAATCTGATGGTCTGATGTGGATAGAAAATTCAATGCGGGGTTTGCAAAGCTTTTGGCCATCTTTTATGCGTAGACTACAAAGATTATGGACCAAAACAAGTATCTTGCTACAACTGTGGGAAGCTTGGTCATTTAGGTTCAGTAAGTCATCTCTGCCACTTTCTACAATTTCTATTATCCAATCTTCACATCATATTGATCTGTAATTTTATTTTTATTCTGTTTGTGTAAGGATTGCTTAAATTTACATTGGAACATTCAGTCAGCTTCTCCTAGCTGCAAGAAAGGCGGGACTGGTCCCTCCTGCAGTGAAGGCAATAATGCAGCAGATCCTACATTGCAAGACGAAAAGAAAGGAGATAAATATCTTTTATGTAAAGACAGAGAATCTGCGAAGGTATGGCTCAGTAGATCTAGAAGCTATTGAGTTTGTTTGCATTCAGGGGGTGCCGCCTCTCCTTCTCTTTGTGGATGTATTTTTTTGAACCATTTCCAGAAGTAGGAGAGGTCTTTGCTGTGTGCTATCTTCTTGCGAATATATATTTGATTTCCATATGAATTTGTCTCATTCTTCTTTAGTAGGATCACATTGATTGTTCTAGACTTCGAGTCATGCTTCATCAAAATTTTGTAGCCTCAGAAATCATGGTTCAAAAGTTATAAACACAGATGACCTCACGTAGGGCACCTTCCAGAAAAATTGTACGAATGGATCAATGTTAAGTGATGTCTGTATGTTACTGTAAAGGCTGCAGTCTGCACAAATTTTGGAATCTTTAAGAAAAATCATACAGTTATAACAAATATAAACATATTATTGAAGGGAGATAGTTGTATTAGAGATTTAAGATGTAGTCCAATAAAATATGCTGTTCCTCCGCTCCATTAAATTGACCTGGATTGAATTGTATAGATTTTGGAGTAGAATGAAAAGGACTGGTGTATTGACTTTGATAAAAGAACATTTAGAGTGGCTTGAGATGTCAATGATTGGAGTAGATAAGTGAATAGAAATAACATTAAGATTGAACTAATGTAATCTGGTATTTGTTGTAGTATTTTGAATTTTTGCAAGGACAAAAGTTTGGCATTTTAACCCTTCTTTCTGCTCTTCCAGGTCCAGGATCTTCTTCAGCAAATGGTGAGTCTGCGTTCTCGACAACCTCTGATACTATTTCTAACCTCTATTCAACAAGTGATGTTAATGCTTACATAGGCAACTTTCAAGAATGGCAGGTTGGTATTTGAGTAAATCATATTAGATAAATTAGCGTTTTATTTTGTTTAGATTATCTTGTGATCTTCAAGTCAATAATATGCTTCAATGTAACTACTAAGAGTAAGCAATATTGTCCTGTTTTTAAGGAGAAAGGAAGTTATGGTATGGTGAGACTGGTTACTGTTGATTCTGGCGCAGCTCTGATGAAGTCATTCAGTAATTTCAGCCTAGTATCTGGTGATGTTAGGGATGATAGGGTAGCTATTAATTGGGTATTAATACATATTTACCGTAAATTAATACATTGTAGCAGAGAATGAGAGAATAGAATGTCAACAAGTGCGATGTGGCAGCATGACCAACACCTGCTTCTGGGAGGCAATTGTGAACTGGAAAGGCTGACTGCTAGTTTCATTTTTAGACTCAGAAGGGAAATACAGAGGAGAAATCCGTTCTTGAAACATGTTTGGTAGTAAGAATTTATCTTCTGCTGCAGGTGACAATTGCTGCCTGTAGAAGGTCCAGACTGCAGGGGTCTAAGTTTCTCTCTCGGTATAGTTACCCAATAGGCAGAAGATGTTATAGAATTATATAAAGGATGTATACGTAAAAAAATGTACTTGTTTATATATGAATGTGAATCATGATGCATTGTTTGGGAGGAACTGTACTCTCATTTCCTTATTCAATTTGGCCCAAGTATCGATCCTTGGTCGACCAACACTTTCATCATTCAAAAGTCCGAGACCGCCACCAAAGTTTAGCATCACTGCACAAATACATGGAAGCAATGTTCAACTTGTCGTCCTCCACAATTTGGCCTGTTTTGAAATATTGTTCCACGTCCCAAATGAAGTTTTCCAGTTCCTTGGCACTTCTCATATGACTGGAAGACTTAGGTTCAGCGAACTTTAGTTTAGAGACACCCCCACCCGTTGGTTTAGATGCAGCAACGGTCATTCGCAACACCTTCACCTCTGCGTGAAGGTTTTTTTCTTCCTTCAGCAGTCCGTTGATCTGTAGTGCTGCTGCTTTACGAAAATTAAGACCTTCTAGCAGTTGGTCTTCAACATCAACACGATATTGGTTCAACTCTGTCGGAAATGCCTTAAATTCCATCCTCGAGCCATTAATTTGGGTTAACAGATCCAAAAACGTAGGATCAGTCCCGTGCCCATACCAACAAATGCCTCTATATTGCACACCAATTCTTGTAGTTCTGTGTTCGTCACCATCTTGTACGTCTTATGCTCTGATACCAATTGATACAGGCTCGATTTTTTCGTCTAACACCACTGCACAGCAACCTTGCAAACTTCAGCGTATCAATACACTCGAATCTATCTAACACTTAGAGTTTTCTTTACTTTTAGGCAACATACTATATTGAGGAACAATCAGACATTTACAGGACGAATCCCAACCTTTATTAATATGTATTCAGCAAAGGAAAGGCTTCATGAATTCGACAAAGGGACAGAACACTCTCCTACTTGCTTTAGCCGAATTTCCACCCCATTTTAAATCTACACATGGCAGTTAAAAACAGTTCCAAAGCTGCCAAGCGTCTAACACATGTCAGGGCCAAATCTGTTCAAATAAAACTAACTCTAACAGCTCTTGACAATTCGAATCCAAATAAATACAATACATGAGCCTAGCACATATTATTTATTTGCCTTAGCCGAATTGCATTTGCCCATACTTAGAATATTTCAGCCGTCTCCCAGCCTTGGTTTTATTTTTCAATTCTGCCGACTTGTGCCAACACTGATCAAGCTTTGTCTTGCCATTGTCAAGTCTACACAGACTTGCCTTGTCTAGCCCACATGCTGTGCTGCCTTGCCTTCATCAAGTTCCCACAGCCTTGTCTTGCCAAGTCAGCACACTACCTTGCCTTGTCTTGCTGATACCACTGTTTGCATGTATGCCCCTAAGGTGCCATACACCTGTCGTTGTCATTGTGCCCAAGTCTACCTAGCCAACACTCTAGCATCCTTGGTCCTAAGTCTGCCTTCCCAACACTCCAGCATACTTAGTCTTTTCACATCCAAGCTGCTTAGCCAACACTCCATTATCTTGAACACTTCGCTGCACTCCAACACTTAGTCGCACACCCGCATTGTTTTCCCACGCCCATGCCAAGTCCAATGCCAAGTCCTTGCCATGTCAGTACCGACGTCGCATAGCTAGTCTAGGGGTCTAACAATCTCCCACTAGCAGCAGGTAGCAGGTAACCCTTTCCACCAAGTCTTGGACAGATTGGATGTTTTTTAATTTTCTTAATTCTTCATTCTAAACAAGTCATTTCCTGTGATTATGGTATCATCAAAGTGCACTTGTATATCAGTGAGATCATACGGGGTGGAGTTTGGTTCTTATGAGTGTGCTTAATTTTTTTTTTTTGTTCCGGTTTCTCCTCGAGTAAACCTGTAATTCCTTTGTATGTTCCATGTACTTGTCATTAATTGAGTCATGAAAAGGTTTTATTGTGTAAATTTTTTCATTTAAATTATTTTACTCGTTATCTCGTACCTTATCTCGGTTTTGATTACCAAAAGTACTATTTCTATCACGAAACCTAGAACATTTTGATTCTCAAATATTAGGTGAATAGGATCCTTATTATCACTGGAATCTATGTTACATTTCTCCCCCTGAAGATGAGTTCCAAAAAGCAGTTGATATTTTAAAAAGGTGACATCCATTATGATAATAATCTTCCTAGTATTTGGTTCATAACACTTGAATCCCTTTTGACTAGGAGCATATCCAACAAAAATACATTTCTTAGCATGTAAATCAAGTTTATTCGTACTATGATCACGGACATGAAAAAGTATACTACACCCAAAGATTCTGAAAGATAGATCAATGGTCAACCTAGAAGTAGGAAAGTATGTCATGACATAATGAAATGGGTTTTAAAACCTAAAACATGGGAACACATGCTATTACTAAGATAGGTAGTTGTCAAAAGAGTTTCTCTCCAAAGAAATTTAGGGATTCCACTTGTGAATATTAAGGTTCTAGTTACTTCCATAAGATGCCTATTTTTCCTCAGTACTTAACTCTATTTTGTTGGGATGTATCATGACAAGAACTTTGGTGCACTATTCCTTGGAAGTGAAAAAATTGCCTAATTGTTCATATAAAAACTCTCCCATTCTCACTCCGAAATACTTGAATCTTCTCATGAAATTTATCTCAACTTAAATAGAAGCCTCCAACGTATGTTTTTATTTCCCTCTGACTTTCAATTGGTACACCCAACTAAGTTTAGTGTGATAATATATGAAATTCAAAGACCATCTTTTTCCATTTACAGTTACTACCCTAGAAGGCCCCTAAACATCACTATGGATTAACTTAAAGGGTCTTGTGGGCATGATATTTTTGAGAAGAAAAGAATGGAAGGCGATGTTAAGCCATTTCACAAAATTTACATTGGAAAGAAACAAACTTTTATTAGTAAAGTAAAGAGGTAATAAGAGTCTCAAATAATGAAATATAGGATGTACACGTCTATAGTGCCATAACACAAGTTTGTTATCAACTAGAACAAAGTTTAAACAAGGTGAACTAAAATTTATTGAATTGTCACTATCTTCAAGAAAATACACCTTTAGACTCTTTAGCATTGCCAATCGTCCTGCCCGAAACCTTCTTCCAGTACACATGAAATTGAGTCAAAGATAGCACAACAGTTAAGGGTTCGAGTCAATTTACTGTGGAGACAAGATTGAAAGAAAATTTTGGATCATGAACATCAAAAAGAGTCAAATGAGGGGTTAATTTGATAGTCCTTTTCCAGCAATTGCTGAGAAGGAACCGCCATGAACTCTGACTTCTCTATTTCCTGCATAAGGAGTACAAGTTGAGAGAAAATGGGAATTCCATTTCATGTGATCAGGTACTCAAAAAAACAGATGGTACAATACTTGTTTGGGGAAAAAAATAAGAGAGAGTGGAATGATCAGGTTTACTGGTTTGTAGTTGAGATTGGAGAAGTTCAGTAGCTCTAGTTGCTTCTTGGTGGATGGTGACATTTTTGGAGAAGGTTTCAACCCTGATTCTTCGAGAGCGACCTGGTACTCTAAAAGACCCAGCTGCCACTGTTGTCTGCCCCTTACTCTTCCAGTTAGGCAATTTCCTGAGGATTTTCTAGCAAGTTTCACGAGTGCCACCATATTTGCAAAAATCACACCATGACTTCTTTTTCTTGTGATTTTCATTTTTCGCAGCAACTAGAGCAAGTGTGCCAGTGTGTTTTGCAAGGATCACACAACGGCTTCTTTTTCATATAATTTTCATTTTGTAGCAACTTGAGCACAAGAATCAATATTTTTTGCTTCCAAATTGGAGTATGTTTTTAGCATAAAATTCCTCCTTGTTTGTTCTCGTCTAATCTTCAAAGTGGTCTGGGTCTTTTCCAAGAATTTGTAAAAGAAATTTGTAGAATTTTTAGTTCAATCTTACTAGAAATTTTCTTCTTTTGCATTTCTCTTACGCTATCCTTAGGACACTCTCATTCATCATTATAACATTTATCTAATTCTTTCCATGTAGAAACCATCTTATTATAGTAACACCTCTCTCCCCCTGCCTTCCTTTCTACAATCTGACAAACATTTTCTACATCAGAGTAAGTCTCTCTAGCAGCTCCCCAAACATCTTAACAGTGGGGAGAAACAATTATGGTTTTACCTATGGCGGCAGGTTCCGTTGAGTTAAATAGCCAAGCGATTACCATTGAGTTTTGTGATCTCCATGCATTCATATTTTGTGATCTCCACGCATTCATTTTCGGGTCTCTTGGTGAAGGCCTTCTTGTCTATCTAGTTAGGTGTCCAAGTTTCCGTTGACCATCAATTACCAAACAGACAGATTGTGCCCATTCCAAATTATTCTTGCCATTCAGGTTGTGACAAGTAAGTTAAAATGATAAATGAGAGGAATCGTCACTTTGGCTCATAGTTGTCTTGGTCGGAACTTTGTTGATAGAACTCTTAGCTTCTATTGATGCTGCTAGGTGAAGTTTCCCTGTAAATGTTGTTTAGAGATTGACTTTTCTTTTTTGACTATTTGTATCAAATTTCAGCTTATGCTAAGGGCTTATAGGAACTTTTTTGATTTATGCAAACACTCTAAAAGTGGTTAATAGTTATTTTGCTTTAAACCGCTTAAAATAAGCCAATCCAAGCAGGCTCTTAATGATGAACAACCCAAGAATAAACCAGCTCTGGTACCATATAAGGTACCAAGAATAAAGTTGTTCTGGTATCATATGGTATGGAAACGCTATGGCAATAGAGATGACGAAACAAACTAGAAGTTTGATTCTTGATTTTAGGATTTTTGAGAATCAAAAGATGATTTAAACTGATCTAATTTCCTAAATACATAACAACATTAGATCTGATTTTATCGGATAAATTAGATCCTACAAATTAAATCCGATTATAATCAAATATTCACAAAACAACTATATCGGCCCTTATTGATGCCATAAGGAGGAATTTTTTGTGGAATGGACAAAAGGAGTACAAAGGATTCCATTTAGTTGAATGGAAGACTGTAATCCTATCAAAAAAGCAGGGAGACTAAAGAAGAGCAGACATTGTGGGTGAGGGTGATCCAAGCAAAATACGAGAAGGAAGTTTTTTGGAAGACTAAAGAAGTTTTCTCTGCTTATGGCATTAGTCTGTGGAGGTCAATCAGAAACTTGGGGCATGTTTTCTTTAAATGAACAAGCTTCAATGTAAAGAGTGGAAGGAAGATCATGTTTTGGGATGATGATTAGTTAGGAAATGGCAGTCTCAAGCAACTTTTTCCAGATATTACCTACTAAATCAGCAACAGGAGTCTACTCTACAAGAAGTATGAGTCTACTCTACAAGAAGTATGGACTCCTCAAGGGTGGAACCTGACATATAGAAGACTGATGCAAGATTGGGAGGTGGAAAGACTGGGTGAATTTTATGGCACCTTAGATCAGTATACAGGACCAAAGGAAGGAGATGATACTCTTAGATGGAAGTGCCATAACAACGGTTTATTCACAGTCACCTCAGCTCTGCTTATAAGAGTTTGAATCAGATGGGGTCTCAAATCAGTTTCTTGCCCTGGAAGCTTATATGGAAAGTAAAAATTCACTACAAAGTGGCAGTATTCACTTGGCTGGTAGTGAAAGAGGCTGCTCTAAGCAAGAAAACCTCATGAAGAAGGGCATACAAATGTGTCCAAGATGTTTTTTTTCTGAGCAAAAGGCAGAGACAATCAACCATCTGTTTTTACACTGTAAAGTGGTTAGCCAACTATGGAACTCGTTTACTAATTTCATTGCATAAGGTGGACTATGCCTAAAAGGGCAGGTCAGGCTCTAGTAAGCTGGAACTATGAGGGGAGTGGTAGCATGGACAAAAACAGATGGAAAATTGTCCCAGCAGTGATATGGTGGACCATTTGGAAGGAGAGAAATTCGAGATGTTATGAAAGTGTTAGCAGTCCTCTGCATAGGATTAAAATGAACTGCATCATCATTTTTTGCTATTGGTGTAGTTCGGAATATATAGATGATCCTGTAGCGATTATAGACATCTTAGGATCCTTGTAAGATGAGATTGGACCTAGAGGTAGATTTTCTTTTTTTTTTGGGTTGCTGAACCTACTCAGTTGTAGCTCTGTGATGTAAATTTTTGGGACCCCAGCCTTGGTGCTGAAGATTTATACAAAAACTTGTTACCTTTGTCAAAATAACTAGATCTACTAATAACTAAATAGTGAATACGAAAGAGGTATCAGTAATGGGCAAAATAAATATGAGCAAAAGGAAATTAGACCATAATGAAGAATGGGAAAACACATATTTTAATTACCATTAAAAGTATAGACTTTAGCAGGAATAGCTATTCGATCTAATTTTTTTTACAATAGTCACCATTAAATAATTACCTTGAGTTGAGGGTCTTTCAGGAACAATTTCTCTACCTTTGAGGTAGGAGTAAGATCTGCTATATTCTAACCTTCCTAGACCCTATTTTGTGGGACTACGCTGGTCGCTTGGTATGTTGTTGTACCTTTAAATAATTAATCTTGTACTTATTTGATCTCATAAAAACTCAAGTCTCATATCACAATTCTTACTTTCCTTTTTTCCCCACTTGAGTTATTAATTTTCTCATCCTTAATTTCTTTCTTTTTCTATCTCAACGTCAATTTTGCTTGAAGTGTAGGAACTTTAAATGAAGAGAACCATTCTTTTGTTTCTTTGGGTGAGGTAGGTCACATCCCTCATTTCCGTAGATTCTCTTAAAATGAATCTTGTATGGAAGAACTTGAGTCTTCAGTAGCCACATATTTTCCCTTTTTAATGTATTCATACAAGGCTCTCAAACTATTCTGGAAACCTCTTTCAAATTGTGTCACATAAGCAATGGAATATCACAAGCCTCCAGAAATATTTTCCACAATATTTATCTTTAGTCTCTAAGGAATTTAGAATAAAATATTTTCCATCAACGTTGTGTCCAAATGCACACCCAAGTGTACGTGGTCAAACAAGCAATATATTGACTCTTAAGAGCTAGACTATCAAATCGAAAGGACTTATGACCAACAAATAAACAATTCCACTTGTAACTATAAGTACTCGCAAGTGTGTACATAGAGTTCGAATTGTGTACTAGACTAGTAATTGCTCATCTGGAGAAAACTTTCTTACCTGGATAAGTGGTCTGCAATTTTATTCTTTGTACTTTTTCTATTCTTGATCTCCGGTTCAAATTCTTGCAGTAGTAAGATCCACCTAATAAGCCTCGGTTTCACATCCGTTTTGTTGAATAGGTACCTAATAGTTGCATGGACAGTGTAAACAATAACTTTGGTACCCACCAAATATGATCTGGACTTGTCTATTGCAAAGATCAAAGCAAGCATTTCCTTTTCAGTCACAGTGTAGTTATAACAGAAAGGATTAGAAATAAATAAAGATTAGAGATCATTTCCTTCCCTTTGCATGTGTCCAAGGAGAGATGGAGGGAGAAAAATGCTAAATGTTGCTTTTTCTTTGCGTAGTCGTCTTAATGCTTGAGTAGAATCTTATTGGTTTTGAACGTGCATGACTACCACCAGGAGAGAAGTGATGTCTTAGGCTCTGAAGTTGCTTCCAAGAAGTTTAGCAGATCAAGATGGAGGAAGTGCAAGTGGCGACGCAGGAAAACTGTAAGAATAGCTGAGGGTGGAAGAATGGAAAATGGCAGTCAGTGTGGCATGCGACAAGAATACCAGTCTTCGGAAGAAGCAAAACCAAAGTGTTGTTGAAACCGACACCAACGTAACATTGAGGCACCATTATGGTCTTTACTTTGGTGGACTAAGTACTATGCGATTTCAGTCATCATCTGAGCTTCTTTTATCAACTGTTTGGGTGAACCCTACAACTTTTATGAATCATACTAGTGAATGCTCACACCACCCATCTCTCTAAACCATGTCCACAACAAATTTTCGTTCAGGAGAGCAGAATTAAAAACTCAACTACTCTGCAATGATCTGTACGGAAGGTTCCTAACAAGAAGCAACTATAACTCAAAACAGTTGAAGGCCCAGTACTGTTCTGTTTACTTTCTGATTAATTGCATTAGCCAGCAGTAACGAAATACCCATTACCTTGACAATTGAAGGATACCGTGAAAGTGCAAGGTGGTTGAGAATACAGCCAGCCCTTTGATTTTCAATAATTAGTTTACATTTCTTTGTCAAATAAAAAAAAAATGTTAATTAGTTTACATTTCTTTGTCAAATCAAAAAAAAAAAATGTTAATTAGTTCAAGGAATAATCACTGTTTCTACATTAAGTTCCTTGAGAGAGCACCGCAAAACACCATTAAGGAGCATAGTTCAAGTTGTAACCAGCAGGTATAAATTTTACCAACTATCCTTGTTTCAAAATTTGCTTATTCTCACATTGTCATCTGGTTCTGCCAGTCTTTTTTTAATCGGTTGGTAAATTGACTGTCTATATACTTTTTTCTCTGGATGATGAGGAAAGTTAGTTTTCTTGTTATTCTTCAAAGCTTTCTAGTTGAATATTTTTCTGATGTTGTAGATTCTGTACAAGTACAGTACTTTCAGTGAAATGTCAAACCTTGCCTATTCCAATGTGCGCTGTTATCACTGCAGATCACTATATTTAAGTGTATTCTGTTAGTTATTATCGAACTTATATACTTAGGAGTAACGAGAGGTGCAATGAGAACATTACTATCGTACCAGTATGTGCATAATTGATTACCAAATATTCTTTGAGCTATATCATGACATGAAAAACCATATATATTCTGTATAGAAAACCATAATAATAAAAGCACATAGTGTGTTTCTATTTCAAGTTAAAAGTCTATTGTGAACTCTGCACATAGAAAACTAAAGTGGTTGGAAAAGGGAGATACAGCTAGTTCCCCTACAGAAAAAAGAAAATAAAAAGGAGATTTGTTTGTACCACAAATATGATCTTTATTGTTTTTTTTTTAACTACTCATTTAATGGAAAAATATTTGAATATTTGTCCCGCTAGCCGCTAGGTATAAGTTTTGTAGGAATTAAGTTAACTGGGATGTTATCGGCCATTAGTTAAGTACAGTATTTATTAAATTTAACTAATGTTAATTATCTATTCAAAGCAGTAACTCCCAAAGTTATTATTTTTAACTAACTAAACTAAAAATAAAATGAAAATAACTAATGAACAATTAACCAAACGAAGATCCTATTTTTACGTAAACAAAGAATGGAATCGATCTAGAGTTGGGAATTCCTCAATTATGTTGAGCAATATCACTTGAACTGACTCTAATTTCTTGTCGTGTTAATAGTTGCATGTTAATATTGCTTGTTGAGCATCATGCCGATAACTCTAAGACTACTCAACTATTTTTAGTGCCTATATTCAAATGATCGTCAGTCGATAGTGAAGTGCATATCTATATTTCTTCTGTATCAACCAAGCAAGGCCAACAAAAATTTTTAATCCATGTTAGCGAATCAATTACCCCTCCCTATGGAGTTCAAGACCAAGTTGTACTTTCTCTTACTATGTTTGGAAATTTCCTCTTTTGGGTCCAATTTGTCATAGACATTATGTGAAAGATGATCAAACAATCAAATAATTAAGATGATAAAGAATTAAGAAACCGCACGAGCCGTAGCACATATCAATTCAAATTCATGTAACAACAATTATGCAACTACCATAACTTAGAACGAGAAGTTTAGCTCTACACAGACATGAGAAGTTACAACAATAATCCAAAGAAAAACATAAAAACAATCCAAAGAAGAACCAATGTTCTTTGACTTCTAAGATGATTTCTAGTTTTTCCTGGGTCAAAAATTCTGTTCCAAAATGTTCTTAAAAATATTAAGAGTAGAAAATATCCCCCAGAAAAACTAAATCTAAAACTAATTAGAAAAAATAGAACAAAGTTGGCGCGCCTCGGACGGCGTAGTGCCTAGTGACGCAGTAGGACATTCCTCTAGCAGCTTAATTTACCTTCTTGTCATATTGAATTCCTTTTTTGGGCCATTTTTATTGTCTTAACTTGGGGAACAATGGAAATCATTTTTGTCCCTCATTTATTCTCCCTTTTCTTTTTAAAGTAATACTCTACCTCTTATTAAAAGAGGAACTTTCTCATATAGCCACTCAAAGATAGCCTAATTATGCTCCATAGCTATAGTTTACTAATTACAATTTGTAGCTACATGTTATAGGGAGAGAGTGACGAGCGAGATTGGGGGAGGGAGGAGAATGACGAGCGAGAGAGGGCAGAGAGTGGGAGAGAGGTGAATCGTATATGTATAACGGTTAGATAATTGTAATTATACATATGTCTTTGTATATTTTGGCAAGAGAGATTGGGAGAGGAAGGAGAGAGGCGATTGAGAGAGGGAGGAGAGAGTCGAGCGAGATTGTATATTACTGTTTTCCTCTTTGTTGCTGCTTCTGTTATCCTTAATGCTAAATGTTTATCTGCCTTGTCCTGATACTTAATGTTGGTATTAGTGCTTTTTCGTTGTTTATTTGTCTCCTGATGTGTATTAGAAGGTCCCCAAAGGTTGTATACTCTCTTGTATATTGCGAGTCCACCACCTCTTTTGCTAGTAGATCTGGCACACTTTTAGCTTTTCTAAATGTATGGCTAATTGTAACATTTAGTCCTTGTTACCTTTTCCTTGCGCTTTCTCATCTTTCCACCAATTCCCATGGTATCTTACATTGTCCCCTTATCATCTTCACTAAACTCAAAGAATCTATTTCTATTATGACCCCTCTTACCTTTTTGTTTTTCCCAACAATACTCCAATGCTTCATGAATTGCTAAAGACTTTACCTCAATATTAGTGGTATTACCCACCCCTGCAACTCTTGCATAAATTAGATTCCCTTGTGAATTTCTTAGGCAGAATCCATATGAACTTGGTCCTGGCTTACCTCTTGATGCTCCATCTGTGTCACATTTCAGCTTTTGCATGTCTGGGGTCTCCATACCGCACTATGATGTGTAGTTTTGGCTTGTACCTCCTCGGCCTTCTAGTTATATCTGACCATTGGGTTAACTCCCAATATATCCAAGGGTATAACATTTTCACTAGATTTTTTATTATATCTTGCACTTGCATCACCATCCCATTGAAGATTGAGTTCCCTCCATGTTTCAGATTATTTCTCCCCATCCATAAAGTCCACATGATTACAGCTGGCATAGCCCTCAAAACTCCTTGTAATTGTGGTGAGCTTTTGTGTTTCTACCATGCAATGATTAGTTGTTACAAATACATCCCTTCCATATGTATACCTGCAAAATCAGCAAACTGCTTTCATAGCCAATAGGCTTTGGAGGTTGTTAGAAATAAATGTGTCATTGTTTCGTCCTCTTTCTTCTCATAGCACCAACATTTTGATACTACATGATTTTCATTCTCTTTAGATCATCATTAATTGAGACTCTCCTCTTCCATACACTCCGTAGGAAAAAAAATCACTTTAAAAGGCAAACTATTATTCCATATATCATCAAAATTAGTTCTGATCTCCTCCTTTTTCCTCATTATCTGCCATGTAGATTTTACCGTAAAATTTTCTTGTAAACGCTCTTCCACGAAATTATATCATTTTGATGTTCCCTGTTAGGAGGAATCATGTTATCCTTAATATACTCCATTTCTGTAGACATGTACTCAACTAGTTTTCCTCATCCCATCTTTCCTATATGACAAAGTCCTTCAATTCAATTTCTTCTTCACTATCTCCACTTTTAGTATAATAAAGGCCCCCTAATCTTGTCTATATCAAACAAACAACTTGGTGTTCTTACCTTTATCTTCTACCAGATGTTGTGCTCTACCTCATCCCTCACCCCAATCATTTTCCTAAACACATGTGATGAACCCCATCCAGTAGCTATAACTGGATTATACTTCTTGCAATACTTGTCCCATATGTATCCACTTAATAGTGAGGATGTTGAAGTCATAAAATTCCACAATAGCTTTGCAAATAAAGTTGTTGGTACATCATGTAAAGATTTGAAATCCAAACCTCTCTCTTCGTTAGGGTAACGTAAAATGTCCCAAAGACACCTAATGTTTATTTTTGGCCCCATTAGCATTTCCCCCCAAAATATCTAGCTAGCAGTTTATGCATTTGAGTTATGACACTGGCTGGAGGGTTCGTTACTGATAGTAAGTACATTGTCATTGAATGTAAGACATGTTCTATTAAAACATGCCTTCCACCAAATGTAAGAAACCTATTTTGCCACAGAACCACTCTTTTTGCTACTTTTTTTTTATCAAATCTTTAGAGTGAACTTTATTCTTTCTACCATTGAATATAGGACATTCTAGATAGATGAATGAAAATTTACCTTATTTGACCCCTGTAATCCTTTTTATTTTATTGCATACCTTTACTGTCACCTTTTCATGCAGATAGCACATACTTTTGTCAATGTTTATAATTTGACCAGAGACAACCTCATATCTTCTTAGTACCTTCATTATCATCCTCATTAATTTAGGTTGTCTTGAACAAAAAAGTATAGTATCATCTACATAAGATAAATGATTAATTTTGAGACTCCATTTTGAAAGCCCAAAACCTTCAAAGTCATCTTGTTCAAATACATCATTTAAGTTTCTTGCCAATAATAAACAAAGTAGGTGATAGAGGGTTTGCTTGTTTCAACCCTCTTGATGATTGGAAGTAACCATAAGACTTCCCATCACGAGGATTGAATACCAGTTGTTACTAATCAGTCTTACTATCATGTCAATCCTTCTTTCTGAGAAGCCAAACTTCCTAATAACTTGAATAGATACTTGAAGAGACTCTGTCATAGACCTTTGACATATCTAACTTCACAATCACATTATGTAGTTTGTTTCTCTTGTTAATATCCTTTATGATCTCTTGAGCTAATAGAACATTTTTAGTTTTACTCCTCTCTTTAACAAACCAGTAGTCATACTCCTCCCTTCAACAAACCTCGACTGATTAATTGATAAAATTCGTGGCAGCACTATTGAGATTCTCTCATGTATTAGACTTGATATGATCTTGTTCGCAAACGTGCTCAAATTGATTGGTCTTTAATTCCCATAACTCTCTACTATCTCCTTCTTTAGAATTAGGACCAAGTTTGTGTGTGTTATGTATCTTGGTAGTTCAAAACCACTGAAAAAGGCCCTTTCCATATTCCATACTTCATCTTCAATGATTTCCCAACAACAAAGATATAAATGGTCTGAGTAGCCATCTTGTCCACTCGCACTCTCCATTTAAGTTAAAAACCACCTGCTTCACCTCCTTTTTGGTAGGCATCCTCTCTACTTCGTTATTCTCCTTTTCTGTGATCATTTTTGGGATACATTGAAGCATTGAAAAGTCCACTATATCGTGTGTTTCCTTAAATTGATCCCTAAAAACATTTATTGCTTCCTCTCCAATATTCTGAGGTGGTAGTAGTTACCCTCCGCTTAGTTGTTATTTCTTAAATGTTCAATTTCCTCTTTCTCCCTTTCATATATGCATGGAAGAATTTTGTGTTTCTGTCCCCATCTGTAAACCACCTCATTCTCGCCTTTTTGCTTCCTAAAATCTTCTTCCATCTTCATATATCTCTTATACTCTGCATTAGCCTTGCTAAGTTCAACCCTTCTGGCCTCCGTAGAAGCTATTTCAAACTGCACCTCCTTTCCTTTAATCACATCCTCCAAAGTTGCAATATTTTGAAAGATGTTCCCGAATGTCTTCTTGCTCCACTACCTGAGTACTTTTTTGAGTTGTCTCAATTTTGTGTGAAAAGTGGTAAAAGGGGAATCTTCAACCTGATTCCTTCGGTTGTCCTCTACAACCTTCTTGAATTCTACATGTTTGGTTCAAAAATTTAATAACTTGAAAGACATGCTGACTGGTCCATGATCAGAGTTATACTTTACATGTAGTGGTGTGTAATATGATCCCTACCTTATCAAATGGTGGTGGTGATATTTCTATCTATGACTTGTGATGGTGGTGATAAATATTGTAATGGTGGTGATTTCTAGATCGTGATGGTGAAATTTGATGGCTGACATTATTCTCTACCAAGTTGCTCAGAAGAAGAAAAGAAATTAGAGATGAGATAGTTGTCTTGAAAGAAATATATCCAAGCATTTTGTGTTATTTCCATGACATATCTATGATGATGATTTATATAGCTGGTAATTTCATAGGAGTTTCAAGTTTTGTGTGATTGAAATTGGCTTCACCTATGTACCTCGATTTTCCGGCATCAATACGACGACATCTGATCGTCGCTTGGAGCTCCAAGGAAGAAAGAAGCTTAGTTTTAAAATTGTTCTATAGCCTTTTTTTTCTTTTGATTTTGTTTGTTTTGAATTTTTAATTACTTTGGGTGTTTTAATTTGACTTCCTTTTTAAAATTAAAAAAAAAAAAACGAAAAGAATATTAAAATAAACTTTTAATATTTATTTTTGGTCTTAACTCTCTCAAAGAGAGTGAAATACACTCATTTTGCCACGTAAGCATTTAGAGAGGTAAGAATTTCAATTTCAAATAGTTTGGAGGTAGGACCCCCATAAAGTATAAGTGTGTTATTGAAAATCTGATAACAAGTTGGAGGTTCATTTGACCATTTCTCTATATTTGTACTTTTAAAGAATTATTAACGTATAATATAAATGAGACCATAGATTTATATGAGATCCTTTGAAAATATAGGAAAAATGCACAAGTACCCCCTCAACCTATGTCCGAAATTCCAGAGACACATTTATACTATATAAAGGTCCTATTACCCCCCTGAACTTATTTTATAAGTAATTTTCTACCCCTTTTCGGCCTACGTGACACTAGCATGGAAAAAAAAGTCAACCACCATTGGACCCACAAGATAGTGCCACGTAGGTCGAAAAGGGGTAGAAAATTATTAATAAAATAAGTTCAGGGGGTAATAGGACCTTAGTATAATATAAGTGTGTCTCTAAAATTTCGGACATAGTTAGAGGGGGGTACTTGTGCATTATCCCAAAAATATATTATCTTATTATTTTATTAAAATGAGTGATTTTTTCCCAAGTCGGGAATAGAGGATATTTTAAATTTGGTAGGACGATTAAAGTTCAATGAAAACATGTGTGTAATGAGTACTAAAATGCAACAATCTCAAATAAATGTTATGATAATATTTTTTTTATATAGAAAATTAAATTAAGGAAGACTAATTTTCTAAGTTTTTGTCGACATCTTCTCTCATATCCAATCAAAACTTTAAAGTCTTCTTCATCGAGTCAAACTAAAACATGAATCAAATAAAAAAATTACTTTATTTTCGTAAAGTGATATATAATATATCATATACTTTTAATGTTGATGGCTTCACTACTTAAAATATAAAATTAAAAGGATAATTTTGGATATGAGTTTCATGAAACAAAAAAAATAAATTTATATAGATAAAAATAGAGGAATATCAAAAAGTATCTTAAAGTTTTAAATTAAATATTTGAAGGTTTTAAAATGCCAAAATAGATAAAAGAGAACAACTTTAAGAATACTAAATATATGCAATGAAACTCTAAAATTTGAAAGAGTAAACAATCTCCCGTTGAACACCACCACCCCACCACCACTTTTAGTAATATATGATTTGATAATACTAGTGTTGTTCACCCACAAAATCAAGGGAAAATGCTTAAATTACATCTCATCAGGGAGTTACTATTAGTAAAACACTAATCAACTGATTGCTATAGAAAAGGTCAAATTTAAGTACAATAGATAAAGATGTAGATGTGATAAAATTCATGTCAGAATAGTTTGCTTTAATTTAACAGATAAATATTCAATACTCTTAAGATCTATATAATAACTTGGAAAATAAATCAAGAAATAACTTTGGAAACACCGAGCTTTTGAAGAATAAACTTCATGGGTCATTAATATTCTACTTGAAAAAATTTGATAGCTAAATTGACACATAAGATATAGTAGTATGGTAGAGTAGAAAACATATATATATATATATATATATATATATATATATATATATATATATATATATATATATATATATATATAACAACAATGTTTTGAGGCAAAGGAACAAAAATAGATTATGAGAAGTTAATACATAGGAAGACAGAAAATAGAAATAATTAATAATAACCAAGGTAATTTACAGTGTATTACAATGAATTTAAAGCATATGTAATTAATTTATAATGATGAAAAAAATTGCACACTCTAAAAAATAACCAAACTTTATCACTGAAACTACAAATTAAATTAACTATTTGTAGTTATTTATATAAAATCATGATTTGACTATCACTTTTATATGAAAAAAGAAGGCAAATGAATAGTGATTACATTAGGAAAGAAATCATTTTTATCATTTTAAAAGTGACAACGGAAATAGAAAAATGAGAAAGGAGGACTACAATAATCATATGCAACATTCAAATGTGCTTACATTATAAATCGGCTCTAAATATGTTTTTTTCACGATATTTGGAATGTCTTTTACTTATATTTTTTTTTGAAGGAACTGCCACTCCAATTATAAAACTCCATAAACAGTAAAAAATTCAGTTGAAGAATGCATCAACATTATTAAAGAATCAGGGATGAATGAGAATATAAATGCACATATCTTATGATTTACGAATGAGAATAATATGAAAGAAAAATTATTCACCTAAATGCCCTATTATAAGCAAAGAAATACACTACATTAGACATGAAACAGTAAAAAAAAATAAATTAAAGCAATGTAAAGAAAATGAGGCAAAAAGATATCATAATATTACATTGCAGCTGAAGTGAAGCAGCTCTATTACCTTATATGATAATAATATGCATTTATATAAATTATATTAAGTGCACAAAAAAGAATATGAAACGGTATATTCAGAAAGTGGGGGAAAAGGAAAATTAGATAATTGAGAGAGTTACTGGAATTGGGAAGATGAAAGATTAGATAATTTAGAGAGTTATTTGTCACGGACTTAGTATTTTTGCTTAAGCTTTGTGCGACGCTTGACAACTTACTCACTACTCTTGCAAGATCTTGTAAGCTCAAGCGAACCTTTAAGACTAAGATCACTAAGAAAATATAAGGAAAGACTTAGAAAGATTTGAGAATTTTTGGAAGAAGACTTTGTATTACTTGGAAGAAAGCTTTATAACTTGAGTGATGCTTGTTTCAAGCTTGGATGCCTTACAAATGCTCCATCTATTTATATTACAACCTAGGGGCTAAAGTGTAAATAATATTTACTTGATAAGTCCCTCTAATAATTACACTTTGGTATCATTCTAGAATTCTCTACATATTATAGGATTTCAAAGTTTTCTAAGACATCTTCTAAGTTATTCTAGATTCTTTTAAAAAAAGGTCTAAGGAGTTCTACAACTTTCTTAAAAGTGTCTAGAAAATTCTAGAGTGTTCTACTAACCTCCCCACAACTCTAGATTCTTCTCCTAATTCCGGTGCCAAATTTGAAATGTGAAGTGGCGGGAAATGACACTCTCACCCACCTATTGATGCGACGATTGTGTCGCATCGCTGCCACATAAACAACCAAGTCTTGTGCCACATAGTCCATTGACTCGATCAACGCCCTCGCATAACTCCTTTAGTTGCTTCCTCATCTCCTCTAGCTCGATATTATGATCTACCTCCTTCCTAGGAGGCACGCGTCTTGGCGGCTTCTATTGCATCACGACCTTGATTTCCTTATGATCCTTCTTTAATACCGACGGTAAAGACTCATTGGCATCATTGTCTTCTCCCATACTTGTAATGGTGTCTATAAACGTTGACTCCTTCTTCTTAGGGTCTCTTACGAGCTGCATGGCTGTTAAACAGACTTTTTCATCCGTCTTCGGGACCTTAACAAAGGGGACCATTCATGATCCTTCTTGTTCCATGACTAGAATTGTTCGAGGTAAGGATTGATCACTATGTGACACTATGTCAAAGATATCTAAAGGAGCGACAATGAAGTTTGTGTTACCTTGCCACTCGCCTAACATGATGCTTACTCCATGTGTGACTCCACACACGGGAGTTGGTGGTGCATTGACCGTCCTGAGTTGGACGTTAATGAGACTGTAACTTAACCCCATTCTTGTGGTTGTCGTCTTTGTCATGATATTAGCCTTTGCACCCGTGTTGACCATGGAATGAAGGTCTTCCATTGATCGTAATGTCGACATACTGTGCGGCGTATTCTCTCGGCTACCGTGGTTGTTTCGTGATGGCTCTGCATAGTCCTATCAAGCCCAACTGCGTCATCTCTTTGCCTTGCTCTTTCTCTTGTGCATCCTTCTCTTTCCGCTCTTATAGTATAACACCAAGACTCTTCAGTTTGGGGCACCTTGCATAGCCGTGCGTCCCACTGCATATGTAAAAACCATTCCTCTTTGTAGGCTATGTCTTTTTCTCAACATTGCTATGACGTCCAAACTACTTACCATCAGACTTACAGGTATCGTGATCCCAATCGTGGGTATGGAAACAAAGGGTTAGAGACTTCATGATGATGAATCCTTCCGAATTTCATGATTTAAAAGTGGATGACACAAGATTTTATTAGGGGATACATAAGATTGTGAACATTATGGGAGTGAATTTGGTTGAAAAGACATATTTGGCCATATACCAATTGAAAGGGGTTGCATAAGTTTGGTATTATCAATGGAAGGGAGAAAGGGCATTAAATGTGGGTCCCTTGGATTGAAACAAGTTCAAATGGGCGTTTCTTGATCAATTCTTTCTCTTTTAGATGAGGGAGGCTGAAGTGAAAATGCTCATAAATCTAAGGGAATGAATTATGAGTGTGAATTAGTGCTCATTTAAGTTATCCCAATTGTGTAACTACACTCCGACAATCATTGACTCTTGGACATTATGTCTTCAAGACATATACTTCATTTAGACATTGTGTCTTCAAGACACACACATTGCCAATTCATAATACATTACATTCATATTCAACATACTTTCACTTCACCTCACGTCCAATGCCTTCAAGGCCATAATCACAATACACATATAACTTCATATTCACAAGGTAAACACCGCCACAAAAGGTGGACCATACCACTCAAGATTCAATTTTATAAGAGTTAAAGCAATAAGAACAACTTACCCTTCATCCATGCTTTCAACACCTCTTCTCAAGTTCTCCAATAATTCAATAATAAGAATTTAAGGAGTAACTAATCACAATATAACCATAAGAAAACCATAGTTCTAACATTATCTAAACATGTTCATCAAACCAACTTCATAAGTCAAAAGTTGAGAATTTGCATAAGTATGGGTTCATTGAGTTTTTGGCCTTAAAATCATCAACTAATTATCAATAATATCATAATATATTCATTGAAAATTTTTAATGCAAGATCCCATACTTAGAATTTGAAATAGAAGAAACTAGGATTTGAAATCTTTTTGAAAAGCCTTTGGATTGGCTCCTTGAATGAAAGAAGAGTCAATGATGAACTACCATACATTTATTGATGAGAAGCCCACGAAATTTGGTGAAGAAATCACCCAAGAACTTCAATCCAAGCTCTACCTTGAGTTCTAGCTTCAATGGAGTTTGATAGGGTGTTTCTTCATAGGGAGGTTTTGATTTTTGAATAGTGAAGACTAATCTAGGTTCTAGGAGTATAAACTAACTTAAAATATCCTAATTACCCCTAAACAAACGTCCATGGGTGAATTTATAAAAACACCCCAAGTGAGGCTGAATTGCTGCAGCTTTTGCAGGTGCCAAACGACAGACCCAAGCTACTGGGCGTCGATTGAACGACGACCCGTACTGCTGGGCGTCGTTTGGTTCAGACACTGGCTTCATGAGGCAAATATCCCCACCACTAAGTGTGAAGATACGCCCAGGATGATGGGGCGTGGACCAGTGCACGGCCCGTTGATGAGGGGTCATCGACTGGAGTAGTTTTGGCATCTTTGTTGTCAAGTCTTGGGTCCCTCTCTAGGCCCCCTCGTGGGTCTTAGGTGGAGTCGTACCCAGACTTTGAACCCCTAAACATGGTCATCTAGCTTTTAGGATTCCTTCACATCAATTTGGACTCCAAATAACACACCAAATATGTCAGGCACACAAGAACACACCTTAGCACATAGACGTCTAGTCGTCGAACGTCTAGGACGTCCCTTGACGTTTGACTTCCAAACTTACCAAACTGACCTCAAATACTAAAATTAACTATTTTAACACATAATTAACTCATGAAACACATTTGAACCTCTAGTTTCACTTAGTTCATTTTTAGGATCGTTACATTCTCCCCCACTTAGAACAACATTCATCCTCAAATGACACTAAACACTTTTAAGGACATCAAAGACACAACTAGAAGCATACTACACATATCATAAATGTCATAACATTCATAGTCAATGCACCAAACTTACAAGGAATACTAACTACACATCTTTAGGCACTATAAGCAACATAAGTCAATTTGGAATTAATTTCACAATTCAAAGTGCACACATACTTTGTCATTCTCATTTCATTTAGGGAGGAACTACCTTCTCCAACATTAAACATACTCATCATATTCTCATAAATCTCAACATGCAATAACTTTCAAATCACACATTGGCACATAACATAACAACTTGAAGCACTTAAGAAAATATCCTTAGCTACACAATGACATGAGAAATATAGGTTAGCTACCAATCTCCCCATGTAATCATGATATTATCAATAACATGCAAAACAATACACCATCAAAGGAACTCATATCATAAAGAGAAATGCAACTCATACTATTATGCAAAGCTCTAAATCATAACCAAACTACTAAGAATTTTGGTCTCAAGCTTGAGTAAGAATAGAAGGAAAAATGAGGATATCAACTACCTTTCTACTCAACTCAATCTCCCCCACTTAGGGTAAACTCATCTAAATCAAAACAAAACAACCATAAAGAGCTTAGGGCTTACCAAAGCCTTCACTCCGGATTAGGTCATGTGTTAGCTTGAAGTGCATAAAAAAGATTCTTCTTTGGAGCATTAGGATCCGGGCCATCATGATGAGCGTGGTTGACCTCCTTCCCTTTTGTATTGAGGTTAGGGCAATACCTCATCTTATGACCCCTATTACCACATCCAAAGCAACTATTCGTACAAGCAAGACACTTACCCAAATGTTGCTTCCCACAAGTAGTACACTTAGGCCTCTCATATGCATAACCACCTCCACTTCCTCCTTGGGAGTTTTGGTTGGAACCCTTACCTTGTTCCCCATGAAGGTATCTTGGTTATAGAACCTATTATTAGACTTAGTTTGACTTGGTTAATCCAACCTAGCCCTCTTCCCATCACTAGTCATCTTTCTAAGCTTGGACTCCTCAATTTTTTGAGCATACACCATAAGTCTAGAGATATACATATCATTATAAAGCATCGTCGTACAACACTCTTCTTCAACCAAACTAGACACTCCCATCACGAACTTATTCATTGTAGCCCTAGAGTTGGTTACCAAGTTTGGGGCATACTTAAAGAGTTGGGTGAACTTGAGAGAATACTCCTTCACACTCATTTCCCCTTGATGAAGGTTCATGAATTCTACTAAGTTTCTCTCCCTCATCTCTAGGGGAAAAAACCTATCAAGAAAAGTCGTCTTAAACACTCCCCAATATATCGGGCCTGCTCTTACGGGCCTTTCATCTCTCCATTGCTCAAACCACACTTGAGCCACATCTTTTAGTTGATAAGTGGATAGCTCCGCTTTCTCTCTTGGAGTCACCCCCATTGCATCTACTACCTTGAACACCTCATCTATAAAGCCTTGTGGATCTTTATCCACCTTAGTTCCATGGAAAGTAGGAGGATTCATCCTCATGAAATCTCGGATTCTCGAAGAGGGAGTACTAGTATTAGGGTTCCCTTTTGAGGTCCAACTCTTTAGTTAGCTTGGGCCATCACATGGTTAGTGATAACATAAGCTTGAGTCGTCATGAGTTGTGTCAAAGCTCGAAAATCAGCCCTGATCTCAACATTAGACATATCCCCTTCAACATTGGGAGCTTGAGGAGCTTGTGGAACTTGAGGCACTTTAGCGGGAACCGCCTAATTCACATTCTCTTGATTAGCTATAGGAACATGTTCACCTTGGGGAGGAATTCCCTCATTCCCTACTCCTTCTTACACCCTCCTTGTGGTATCCTTCTAGTGTTCATGCTCCTAAAAATCACAAGAATAGGATTATGAACTCATAGACATACACTCTAAGGCACGACTTCAAGAGTAATTAAGAAGGGAAACTTTCTATCGTCCTATAGCCTCTCGCTCATGGATGTGTCGCGACTCACACCAATGAACAAGACTCTACTAGACGTGGCTTGTGAGACTTTAGACCCTAAACGATTACCCAAAACCTTATACTCTGATAGCAAGTTTGTAACGACCCGCAAGTACACCCTAAAAGTTAGAGAACTCTTGAGTCGCCACACGGTGTACTTGACCTCACGGAGGTTTCACACAAGCCTCTTAACTATCATTCATTAAATAAGTATGAAAATTAGTGTGGAATAAAACTTTTCACAAAACATCATAAAAGGAAATCTTTATAAATGTAAGAACGAGTCTCATCATCACAAGTCAACTTAAAAACACTTCCAAATCTTAGGGTCACAACCCTTTTACATTGAACGAAAATACTAAGTCTTAACATAAAAGAAAATACTAAAATGAAACATAAACTATGTCCTTCGATAAATGAGGACATACCAATCTAGAGAGATTCGATTTCCCAAGCTTTGCCTTCTAGGACCTTCCACTTGCCTTCCACCTATACTCATAGAGATATATAAATGTATGGAATTAGTACAAACATTGTACTGAGTATGGCATAATGCAAAAAATATGCTAAAATAGGACATTTTAGTCGAAACATACTTTTCATGCTATTTTAATAAAGTCTTCATGAACCAATCTTTCAAAACATCATATAAACCACCATTTAGAAATTGGGGTAAAACCTCCATATTTTCTCACATAAAGACATAATTACGATAAACCTTTTTAAACACATAACTCTTCCTATCCTAAGTTATCCTAAGACTCACTCAGGTAAGACTTGAAGAAACCGCCCATACAATCTCTTCAATGCACACCTAAGTGATCCTTAAGGCTACCAAGGATAAGCATACTCCATTATAATTCAACAAGTCAACATGATTCTACTAAAAACACTTAGAAAAACATACATATACTTAGGAACTTCACATAAGAACCATGCTCCAAGAAAACTCCTAAGTTACACTTAGTGCAATGTAAAAGTAGCATCCCACACTACTACTTCCACTTAGTGCTCCTTAGGAAACACCCTAGACTAGGCACATCACATTCATCATATACATAGCTTTCATCATACAAGACATAATATCAACATACTTCATTAACTTTATCCATATTGTCAACATACTTCATTTCATAAAGTAAACTTACTTCACTTCATCATATAAAGACCCGTTCATACATTCTCATAAAGACAACGAAGACTCCCTCCAAATGTTTACTTGTGCAATAGATCGATAGCGTCTCAGACCACCACCTACCCTAAGTAGTACACACTTAAGAAGACTTAGTTCATAACATTCATTTGTGTGGGGGCTAGCTTTAACCGACATAGACCATGAGAGGTAGACATGGAATCTCGGTATTGACCCCTACCGGATGAGGGATCCCTACTTGCCTAAGGTATGGTCATATTCTTAGCCTTTACATGGATAATAGCTACACCTATGCGGGCGCATAGTTAAGAGATAAGGAGATTTCTACTAAGTAACTCATTCTCTACTAACCAGGAGTACTCATCTCAAGAGGAACATTTGGATACAACATCTCTACTCACGAAGTGTAGCCACCCCTTCTTCAAATCCTCTTAGTGCAATACATAACTCCCCCACGGAGTATTAAACATTCATAGACTATAGGTTAAGGGATAGCTATTTAGTACCACATCTCAACTCACGAAGTGTACTTATCCCTAGAGGTTACTTTTGAATACCACATCTCAACTCACGAATGGCATCAACCTCCAACCTATCTTGGAAAGCTCATTGGGAATAGTGAGGTTGCTACTAAACACTTCATTTCAACTCACAAAGAGTGTTCACCCCTAAATCCCCCTTTTCATACTATAGGGATTGTAAGGATGGTCTAGACACTTCATCTCAACTTACGAAGAGTGTCTACCCTACAATCATAACTTCATTCTTTCATTCATAGTGTGTGTGTACATGTGAGCACACCTTTTACATAACCCCTATCATGCATGACCTTGACATTCTAGACATGATCATTTAATATTCATCATAATCATACACTATCATACTTCACATATACATATACTTCATTTAGACACAGTGTCTTCAAGACACACACACATTGCCAATTCATACTACATTACATGCATAATCAACATACTTTCACTTCACCTCACATACAATGCCTCAAGGCCATAATCAGAATACACATATAACTTCATATTCACAAGGTAAACACCACCACCAAAGGTGGACCATACCACTGAAGATTCAATTTTATAAGAGTTAAGCAATAAGAACAACTTACCGTTCATCCATGCTTTCACCACCTCTTCTCAATTTCTCCAATAATTCATCAATAATAAGAATTTAAGGCAGTGACTAATCACAATATAACCATAAGAAAACCATAGTTCTAATGTTATCTAAACATGTTCATCAAACCCACTTCATAAGTCAAAAATTGAGAATTTGTATGAGTATGAGTTCATTGAGTTTTTGGCCTTAAAATCATCAATAATATCATAATATATTCATTGAAAATTTTTCATGCAAGAACCCATATTTAGAATTTGAAATAGAAGAAACTAGGATTTGAAACCTTTTTGAAAAGCCTTTGGATTGACTCCTTGAATGAAAGAAGAATCAAGGATGAACTACCGTACCTTTATTGATGAGAAACCCACGAAATTTGGTGAAGAAATCACCCAAGAACTTCAATCCAAGCACTTCCTTGAGTTCTAGCTTCAATGGAGTTTGAGAGGGTGTTTCTTCACAGGGAGATTTTGATTTTTGAAAAGTGAAGACTAATCTAGGTTCTAGGAGTATAAACTAACTTAAAATATCCTAATTACCCCTAAACAAACGTCCATGGGTGAATTTACAAAAACACCCCAAGTGAGGCCGAATCCCTAGTGCCAAACGACGGACTCAAGCTACTGGGCGTCAATTGAACGAAGGTCCGTACTGCTGGGAGTCGTTTGGTTTAGAGACTGTATTAATGGGGCAAAGCTCCCTACCACTAAGTGTGTAGCTACACCTAGGACGACGGGGCGTCGACCAGTGCATGGCCCGTTGATGAGGGGTTGTCGACTGGAGCAATTTTGGCAGCTTTGTTGCCAAGTCTTGGGTACCTCTCTAGGGCCCCTCGTGGGTCCTAGGTGGAGTCGTACCCAGACGTTGAACCCCTAAACATGGTAATCTAGGTCTTAGGATACCTTCACATCAATTTGGACTCCAAACAACACACCAAACATGACAAGGCACACAAGAACACACCGAAGCACATAGACGTCTAGTCGTCGAATCCCTGGTGCCAAACGACGGACTCAAGCTACTGGGCGTCAATTGAACGAAGGTCCGTACTGCTGGGAGTCGTTTGGTTTAGAGACTGTATTAATGGGGTAAATCTCCCTACCACTAAGTGTGTAGCTACACCTAGGACGACGGGGCGTCGACCAGTGCATGGCCCGTTGATGAGGGGTTGTCGACTGGAGCAGTTTTGGCAGCTTTGTTGCCAAGTCTTGGGTACCTCTCTAGGGCCCCTCGTGGGTCCTAGGTGGAGTCGTACCCAGACGTTGAACCCCTAAACATGGTAATATAGGTCTTAGGATCCCTTCACATCAATTTGGACTCCAACAACACACCAAACATGACAAGGCACACAAGAACACACCTAAGCACATAGACGTCTAGTCGTCGAACGTCTTGGACGTCCCTTGACGTTTGACTTCCAAACTTACTAAACTGACCTCAAACAATAAAATTAACTATTTTAACACATAATTAACTCATTAAACACATGTGAATCTCTAGTTTCACTTAGTTTATTTTTAGGGTCGTTACATATTCTTCCTTACTATATGGATCCAGAAGAACTTGAGGAGTTAAATGATTAGTTGAAGGATTTTTTTCAAACTCGATATGGTCAATTTGAGTTTCTAGTGATGTCATTTGGTTTCAATAATCCTTAGTGGCTTTCATGGACTTTATGAATAGAATTTTCAAGTAATATCTTGACATGTTCGTAATTGTATTTATTGATGATATTTTGATTTACTCATGGAGTAAGGATGAACATGTTGATTACCTATGGATTGTTGTGAATCCGCAAGGATAATCAATTCTATGCTAATTTTGGCAAATGTGAGTTTTGTTGAGATATGTTTCTTTACTTGACCATATTGTTTGTAGTGAATGTATCAAAGTTAATTCTAAGAAGATTGAGCCAATTAAGAACTGGCCTAGACCTCTTTCCCCTTTAGATATTTAGAGTTTCTTGGATTTAACCGGTTATTATAGATGGTTTTTCAAGGATCTTTCCTGTACTGTTTCCCGTTTGACTATGTTGACCCACAAAAGGGTGAAATTCCAACGGTTGGAAGCTTGTGACAAAAGTTTTCAAGAATTGACAACTAGACTCACTTCAGCCCCAATTTTGACGTTATCAGAATGATCTGATAGATTTGTGGTTTATTATGATGCTTCACGGATCAGTCTTGGTTGTGTATTGATGCAACATGGTAAAGTAATTTCTTATGTTTCAAAGCGATTGAAGTTGCATGTAAATAATTATCTGACTCATGATTTGGAGTCAGCAACAGTGGTTTTTACTTTAAAGATTTAGAGTCATTATCTTTATGGTGTTCATATGAATGTTTTCACCGATCATAAGAGTTTGAAATATGTGTTTAAGAAAAAAAATTGAATCTTCCCTAAAGAAGGTTGCTTGAATTGTAGAAAGATATGAATGTTCTTTATCATCCGGATAAGACAAATGTGGTTGTTGATTGTCGATGTGTAGTGCTGTTCACATTGTGGATGGTAAAAAAGAGTTAGTTCATGATGTTCTAGATTATATCATTTGAGTACTCTCTTATTTCACTCTGAGAATGATTGTGTCTTTATTTATAATGACTTAGAATCGTCTCTTTGTTTATTATGTGAAAGCTAAGCAAGTATTAATCCGACTAAGGTTGAGCTGAAGAAAATGGTTTCCAAAAATGCCATTGAGGATTTCTCTCAAGGGGGAGATGGCGTGCTTCATTACCAAGGTTGGTTATGTGTTCCAAATGTTGATGAGTTGAAGCATCCGATTTTATGGAAGCTCACAATTCTTGGTATTCTATTCACTTTGGAGTCACCAAGATATACCGTAATTTGCGAGAGGTTTATTGATGTAATAAGATGAATATGAATACTGCGGATTTTGTGGCTAAGTATCCTAATTGTCAATAAGTAAAAGTTGAGCATCAGAAGCTGAGAGGTTTGGCTCAAGATGTTAGTATTCATACTTCGAAGTGGGAAGAGTAAAATATGGACTTTATTATGAGTTTACCTCGTAATCTTTGACAGTTTGATTCAATTTGGGTTGTTGTGCATTGAATGACTAAGTCGGTTCATGTTTTCCCCATGAAGACCTCATAGTCAGCCGAAGACTATACTAGATTTTGTATTCGGGAAATAGTGAAGTTGCACGGAGTTCCTCTATCCATTATCTTCGACAAGGGTACTCAATTTACTTATTATCTTTGGAGGTTGTCTCAGTAAAGTCTTCGTACTCAATCAAGGGAATGGTTTTTAAATTTGTTTTGTTTGATATTTTAATCTATATCTATACTATCTTAAAAGTATGAACTCCCAAACTTGAAGGTTGAATTACTGTAATAGCCCCAATTAAAAACACTCAATTTATTTTATTTATTAATTTAATTAATTTTATTATTTTAAAAGTAGATATCTTCTTAAATTAAAGGATTGTGATTTTTTCAATGAGGTGTGACTTTTACAAAGGGTTGTGACTTTTTTGGCAGGTTGTGACTTTTTCAATGAGTTGTGACTTTTCCGAAGGGTTGTGACTTTTCTGATAAGCAATGACTTTTTCGAAAGGTTGTGACTTTTCGGATAAGGCACAATTAACACCTATTCATACTACTATTTTGTAGCTATAAATAGAAGGGTTTCCACACACTTTTAAACTACAATTTTTAAAAGTTCTCTACTCTTCTTCTTCTTAAAAAATGTCAAGTGTTATTTGCAAAAATTGATCAAATTCAAAATTCAATCAAATTCGAGGTATCTCATAAAAAAGAGTTGGTGAAAATATTGTAGCAAATTATTCATCAATTCACACTCATATTTTTTTTAAGTATTTTTACGAGTTAACATTGACGAAAAGTTGTGGGAGAGACAATAATATTAAACAGATATGAAAAAAGGCATATGATTTGGGTAAGTTTTTTTTTTTTTTTTATTCTTTCCCATCAAACGAAGGAGTTTCTTCCTAATTTTGCTAAAACAATAGATACCAATGTAGTCCATTGAATTATTAGTTTTGATGTTAAATTCACTATTTCAAAAATAGGTTTTCATTTTTACTTATAATATGATAACATAGCATGATTATAATTATTTTTAATATATATATATATATATATATGTAAAAAATGAACGAAGAAATTAAAGTGTCGGTGACAATAATTTAAATCAAATGGAACACTAGAGTGAATATAGTATGAACACATATTTTTGTCTTCCTTCTTCATTTGCTATGAATATATTCTTTCATATAATTTTTCTTTATGTCACAAGATACACTCCTTACTAGCTATATGAAAATAGAAAAGGAAATAGTGATTGATCATAAAATGATCTTAAATCAAATTAATGATTCTATAAATACTACTTTAAATTTTATTTATCTATTAATTTTAATTATTGAAAAACTTAAATATTTTATATCATGATAAAGCTTATATAAGATATACTAGATACTTTCATTAGACAACAACTATATGATATGTATGCAACAAAAAAAGGAGAAGACTACAATTCCAGAAAGTTAAAGTAGAAACTTAATGAAAGAAAACATTTTTCATTATAGGTTATGTTATTCACATATTCAAATTAAATTATTCTAGTGAAGTATATATAACCATCATTCATGATAACAACCAAGTACACTTTTCTGGTAAAATTACTCCTCTTTGATAGTCTTACTCAAGTATTAATTTAAATAATAAAATTTCGTAAAAAATATGTTATATATAAAGATAAAATATTGATATATGTATGGTAATCCTTATTAGTGTCACATACTAAATTTCTAGTATAATGGTTTTGGTGACATTTTTTGAATGGGTATTTTTTTTTTGTATATTGTTGGTTAGATTTGTTTACAAAATTGAGTGAAGTAAGAAATAATATTATTAAAGAAATGTCACTTTCTCCCATATTTAAACTTTAAATGTATTTTGAAATGTTTTAATCATATCTAGTCATTTTGATCTCAAAGTCCAAGTAACTCTATGACAATATATAATAATTTAAAAACATTTGTCCTATTTCGTTCAATTATAATTATTTACTAAAAAGCTTTATTTTATTAATATTAATTTTATTTTACATCATCATATACTATATATACGACATACATGTGCAACGCACGTGCCGTAAAACTAGTTATTTTTAAATTATTATGTTCATATTATATTAATATTTTATTTATAGTATTGATAGAAAATTTAAATAGGTATATTTTAATTTAATTAAACTAAAATTCTAATTAAAGCTTTTGTAATAGATATTTAAAATAGTTTTTCTATAAAATAATTTTAATATTAAAAGTATATTGATAGTTACCCTTTTTCGTAATTTGACTCTAAAATTGCTTTTTAAAAAAGATTAATCAGACACAATTTATTTATGAAAATTATTTTTTAAATAATTTACTCAAACACGCCATTTTAAAAAAGTGCTTTACTATGTCAAACCCTCTCTAACCCGTTATCTTTTCGGATTACCCAAAGTGTCCCTTGGATTGCAGATAAGGCATCAAAACCTCTTAAGTAGGCTGTAGATAGATAGAAGAGGAGGAGGGAAAGTTTTGAAAGAGAGAAAAAATGGCTTCTTTGTCAATGGGAAGTTTGGTCTGTTCAGGAATAGGAAACCACGGACCATCCGCTTCGCTTTCTCTACGTACTGGTTCTTCAACAACGACTACTTCTGTGTCTTTGAAAATGGCTGCTAATGCCTCTACTCGTTCTGGGCTGCTTCACTGCTCTTTTCTTCCTTCCTCTGCACTTTCTACCTTATCTTCTTCAACATCCTTTTCTGGTAAGTTCCATAAATTCTCTATCTTCCTTTTCAATTTTGATGTGGAAATTGGAGATTTCAGTTGTTATTGAATTGGTAATGTGGGGGTGTTTATTGATTCCCGTTGTAGGCAGGTAGTCTCAAGTATGTTCATTTGAATTGCTTCTTTTGAGAACAACGTGATAGGCAATTATTCCCTTGTGTGTATCTTGTGTCCTGTTTAATTATATACACTATTTGAAGGTAAAAGGGGGAGACAAGAGTAGGTTGCAATTCTCCATTCTGATGTTTATAATCCAAATTTGTGGTCTGACATTGCTGTGCTATTCAAAAAAGTGAATCCTATTTCTGATTTTATAGTCAAAATCCATTGGTTAAAGCTAGATTATAAAACAATTGAACGAAAAAAGTTTCAACAAAGAGGAAACCCTTAAGGTCCAAGAGGCATATGATCTTAAATTGGCATGATGAGTAGTAGTGAGCTAATAGTTAATATCTGGCGTAGGTTCTTCATTTGGCTTTGGCTTCGGCTTCAATTCCAACATTGGAGTGAGCACCACTAAAAGGCGTGGCCTGGTGGTGCAGGCAAAGAAGTATGCCCTTTGTCAGACTAAGAGGAATAGGTCAAGGAAGTCGTTGGCTCGAACACATGGTTTTCGCAAGCGTATGAGCACCACCAGTGGCAGAGCAACTATTCAGCGAAGACGTGCAAAGGGCCGATGGGATCTCTGCCCAAAGTCTTCACCTAGAACTGGCAAACGAGCTTAATGTTTATTGTTTTCTTGTAACTGATTTTTGTTGGTAATATGTTACTATCTTTTTCGCTGCTGTAATTTTCATCTGTTTTATTTGAAGAACTAATTCACTAGTTTCCATATTTTTCTACTGTCCACTCTTTCTTTGATTGGTTTTTGCTTTCTCCTTCTGGTCAACAAATCACCCTGAGAAATTCATAGACTCAGCAGGTTTTCATTTGTCTGATTCATTATAGGGCTTTTTCAGAGGTCTAATGTTTTTTTTTTCCATTTGTCATTGGATAAAGAATTATAAGAAACTTGTTCCACCAAAGAGGGGAATATGAGACTGACATGTTGAGGTGTTTTATGGGCATTGAACAAGGCTCTATATAAGGGTGCTATTTTGTTCACATGTTGTTGGGTGAGCTTGGATTGTAACTGCAATTATTTGGAAATTTCAAACTTGCATCTGTGTTCATGGTGCATATACTAATGAGGATTTTACTATATATGCTGCAGGATCATCCGGCTGTTGGCATGTGTAGGTTGAAATACAATTTAGAAATGTGCCCAAATCGAACCAGAAACTGACCTGTTTATGCTTCTTTTCTCTAAATTAGTAGCTAGAAAAAGACGATATGTATTCCTCATCAATATGTATAAGATGCATCCTGTCCTAATGCAGGAAAAGTTTGTATGAGCGAAATATTAACTTTATTTAGTAGACTTGGTGTTCAGATCAGATATCCAGCACCAGTGAAAATTTGGTCTTCTTCATATCAAATCTCAATTCGTATCTTGTTTTCACTACCTGAAACAAATGAAGCATTATTTACACTTGGAAGCAGTTCTATTTATAGGATTCAAACTCTGACATTGACTCATGAGCTTCTAATTGCTCTAATATGCATTTCTCCAAATCAACTAAACCAATAAATTTGCAAATATCATAAGCTCACTTCTACAAGCCTAAGTATGCAAAATTAAGAAAAACGATGATGGGAGCAACATGTTTCTAACCCAATATTCGTTTTTGTTCACTACTACAAGTTAGAAAGGTAAAGGGTGTCTTTGGTAGGAGTGAAACGTTTCATGAAATTTTTCTAAAAAATGTGTTTTAGACTTTTAGGAAAATAAATTACTTATTTTCTGGTGTTCGAAAAGTAATTAAATTTTTTTTTTATTCCCAAGAAGTTTTAGATCTAATATAAATTCTTATTTTAGTTTTTGCAAAAACTAAAGAAGTAGTTAAAAACTGATTATGGAGTATTATTTTTTCCTAATATGACTTGTGGTTAGGAGAAAATTTGAAAATAATAAACGTTCAAAAATATTCAGTCCATTTGGATATTGTGAATAACATAGGTAAGTTTTAGCCTGAGAAAGAATGTAATGAAAAACAGAGTAAAGTGTTGTTGTACCAAATGGATAAATGGTTGTACCAAATGGATAAATGGTTCGACCTACATTTTGGAATGTGCAGTGAGCCACAAGAAGCAGCTCCAATGGCGTCGGGAGTGATGTTCATATTGATACCGACATGCTTAGGTGTTGTGAGTTGTCTCTTCATTCTATTCTACATTTCCTTCACTTCCAATTTCTTTATCCATTCCCACCAAACCCATCTCACGTTCAACTCTACCCTCGACATTTCCTTTGTTGAAAATCCAATTATTCAGACACATACGCATGTCCAATTCAATGGTATGACCACACCACTAAAATAATTTATTCTCTCTCTCTCTGGGTGTAAGCTATTCTGCACAAAAATTCTACCTTTTAATTTAAATATTAGGGATTTGATATGATGCTTAAAGGCCTTACCTTATTTAGAATTGGAGACGCTCAACTATTTATTCATCAGCACAACTTAAGTTTCTGTTTTAAGCAACTATTTAGCATCACTACTATATTCTTACTTAGATGTCTAAGGAATCCCAATTTTGATTATTTAAGCCACCTAATACAACAATCATATTTTATTTACATGTATATATGTAAATAAATACTAATTTCACGTCTTCACAGCAATTCCCAGTTTGCTAGAGCCACTGTCTAGGTTTATATTTTATACTTTCACACCTGAAGTGCAATCTTTTTCTTACTTTACCATGTTTAAATTGTTATACAGAAGCCTTTATATCTGGGAGACATGTCTTACAAACTACTATGGCCTTGAGGGTCGCATTAGTTGTTTTTGAATTTCCCTTGGGACTGTGAAAAGGAGTACTTTTGAGAACTTACCCGCTATTGTAGTGACTTACAAAAACGGATAAGTAAACAAGATGACAATGTAACATTTTTGTTGTTGTATCCTGTCTTATTATGTTGATTAAGCACGGCCTGTAGATAGATGTCCCAGTCTAATTTTGTTCAGTTATCCACTGGTTGGCCTATTTATAAGTTATACTAACATGGAATAACCAGTATCTTTGACCCAGTTTACCTTTGAAAAACTAAATAGATTGTAGTGTAATGCAATTGTGTAGTCCAACCATGTCCTTTCAGCCTTATTTAAGTTGTATCTCTTTGCCATATTGATAACTACTATTTCTTTTCTTAAGTATGACGTGTAGATAGTCTATTTCTGAAATAATTATATTCTATGAATGCTATAGTATCTGCTGCAGATGTAATTGCCTTCAGCCCGACCATATTCTGTCCTGATTGGCAGGGTTTGTCAGCCCTGATTACTCTATTGTCTGTGATTTGTCGCTTATTTGCTGGATCTAGAAATGGTTGGCTTTTATTTTCAGGAAACCATGTGAATGAAAATGACGTATTCTATGACAGAGATGCCTTTGTGGACAACTACAAAGAAATGAATAGGAGCTTGAAGATATATGTTTATCCTCACCAAAAGGATGATCCCTTTTCCAATGTACTCTTGGCTGTTGATTTTGAGCCAGGTGGAAACTATGCAAGTGAAAGTTACTTCAAGAAAGTTCTCAAGATGAGCCATTTTATTACAAGGGATCCTTCGAATGCCGATCTCTTCTTTCTACCTTTCTCAATTGCACGATTGCGACATGATCCACGAGTGGGGATCAATGGTATTAAAGACTTCATAAAAAGCTACATCTTCAATATTAGTCATGAGTACCCTTACTGGAACCTGACCAATGGGGCTGACCATTTCTATGTTGCCTGTCATTCTATTGGTCGTTTTGCCATGGAGAAAGTAGTTGATGTTAAGATCAACGCGATCCAAGTTGTGTGTACTTCAAGTTATTTCGTATCAGCATATATTCCACATAAAGATGCATCATTGCCACAGATTTGGCCAAGGACAGGTGGTAACCCAAATTTTGCACCTTATAAAAGGTCAGCTGAGTCCTTTCTAGTTATTTACTTATTTCATGCATGTGTTTCAGATATGGAACTACTTACCTGAGGTTAATATCAAAATCATTTATTAAAAACTACATGAAATCTTACGGAATAGTTTTGTTTATTTTGTCATATAATCTTGGAAAACTTTTACTGGGATTCATCATATCCCCAACTTTTGGGAAGCTTTTTATTGGCATTCATCGTATGCCATTCTTTCTGGTGTCATGTATATTAAACCTTATTAGATTCTACACCTGCCTATGAGGATTTGAATTCCTTCAAGAGATAACCAATCATCTTCCCTTTATGATAGGGGTAGGGAGGTTAAATTGAAGTGGGAGTCCTTCTACAGGGGACTTTTGCACCAAGGGCTTTGGATCGGTGTGAGGATCGATGTGTAGCTAGGGGAGTTGTAGGACTAATTCCATTTCCAAAGCTATAAGTCCTAGAGTAGGAAAGAGATTTGCTTGGTGTTAAGTCAACTCTACTAGATGCAGTTGCCCAAACCTGCAGATTGACTTGTCTTGTACGGAAATCTGTTCATAGAACTCCAAAGCAATCAAATCCAATTTTCAGTTAGACGTTTTTATTGTTTTAACCTTTATTCTTAGTTCCATTTTCATGGCTTAATATGGTCTATGTTTTGGTCTTCTCAGTTATTCCTTTTGGTCATTTGGCTTTTGTGGAGGATTTTCACCCCCTTGGTGTCCCCATATTAGTACAAATATCCCTGTTACATATTTAAGAAAATTGTTAGATGTGGACATCACACCAGAGCCTAAAGAGATATTTGCGCCATCAAGTATAATAACTATCCCCACATGTTACTTGGTCTTGGGTAGTTTGCTGAGCCTGTGAGATTATCCAACATAGTGGAACAATTTAAGTAAGTTTAAGTATATTTGACAGAATTTTTTTTCTTTTTTTTCTAATAAGTTAATTGTATAACCATATGAACTTGGTGCTTGTCGATAGCACAAAGCTTGATACTAGCCAAAACCTCATGCTCCTCAAAAGGTCTTTGTAGACATTCTTCTTCTTCAACTGATTCATGGAACGTTTTCATGTGTAAAATCAGGTCTCCAAACTTCAGTTTCAGCATATAATATCTTGTAGAAATCTAATATATCCCCTTGAATACTCTGTGGATCTGTCATTTTTCCATTTACTTTCAGCTTGTTTATTTATTTTTATTTTTTTGAAAACTGGTTACATTTGAATTTCAAATAGTACTTAGGTAGTACCGAAAAACCATATTTACAAAAGCAGAAAGGAAGTATAATCTATCCAAAAAACTGAACCAAATTTAAATGGATCCTAAAACATCTATGATTGACTCAGTTTCATTGGAGTAGACATTTGTACACCAAAAGCAGAACAACAAAATACACTTAAACATAACTTCCTGCAGGTTGTTGTTCCTATTCTCAAAACATCTCTCTTTTCTCTCCCTCCATATAGTCCACCAAATACTAGCAGGGATCATCCTCCATCTTTCTCTGTTTGTAGCCCCAACTCCAGCCGTCTCCCAACTGAATAGAGTCTCATCAATCTTGCTAGGCATACACCAAGATATGCCTCTGAGATTAAGGAAAATCTGCCACAGCTGCCCAGTAATGTTGCAATGTAAGACGAGATGTCTCACTATCTCATTAGCCTTCACACACAAGGAACATCTGTTGCATAGAGAGATTCCTCTCTTGGCCACATTATCCAATGTCAAAACTGCTTCAGTGGCTAGTAGCCATGTAAAGCATGCCACTTTGTGTGGCACTTTGATCCTCCAGATTTGCTTCCAAGGCCATTTGAAGTCTTGAATGCCACCAGTACTTATCTGTTTGTATTCTTCTTTCACCTTGTAACTACCTTTGTTGTGCCCCTGCCACCATAGATAATCCTCGCCTGATTGTATACCTTGAAAATTCTCCAGAACCTTAAATAATTCAATTATACTGGGAATTTCCCAGTCATTCAGATTTCTTCTGAAGATTAATTATCTTTGAGCATTTGCCATTCTATGGAAAATTATGTTCTTGTCACCCTGCTTTAGCCACAACTGGACCTTTGTCTTCATCTGGATTAATTGTATCAATCTCCCAATCAACTTAGTTCCATCTCAAATGAAGGTCCCATCCCCAAAAGGAACAACTTTCTGCCACTTTAGTTCCTTTATAAACAAATCTCAAAAGCAAATCTGGAAATTGCTCTTCTAAAGGAATGTCATCAAGCCACCTATGTGTCCACATTTTTACCTTCTTTTATTGCCAACTTTCAGGTTTACATTGTAAAAAGTTGTCACGACACGGAACCTCAAGTCACTATGACACCTACCATAACGCATCAGTCATAAGACAACCCATATCCCGGAACGACCAGTAACATGCATATTGGGCAGAATCAACGACCAACGTAAAAAGTAAAATAATTTAAAGGAAACACAATGGAAAAGAGAACAACAACAATATATACAAAGGCCAAAATACAAGATCCAATCCCAAGACCTGGGACGGAAGTACAAATCTACTATAAGAGTACAAGTCCCAAAAGTGGAATAAAAAGTACATACTTGTCTTGAATACAAAAGACTAGTCAAAAACTATATACAGTTGGAGATAGGTCAAACAAGTCTCCATCAACTCACCTTCTATCTCTGAAGATATGCATATCTTCAAGAAGGCTCAATTCACTGTTGTCGGCTAGTGCTCGGATCTGCATCAAGAATACAGATGCAAAGTGTAACATGAGTGTCAAAACAATAGGTACCCAATAGCATCATAGGCCGACTGAGCTTGGAAAGTAAAAACAATATGAAAGCGAGAAAGTGATAGCAACTAGAGGTCACAAGAACGAAGCGATAACGGAAATCCTAACTATATAGCCCACGATCTAGAACAAGGACGATATGGTAAAGTAAAACAGTTAGCTATAGCCTAATTGGGCCCTGATAAGCCCAAAAGGTACACTCGTGCGCAATTCGAAATTAAATAACTCAAACGGACCCTATAAGCTCGATGAGTACACAGAAGAGCTAAGGGTGACGCTAACTAAGTCTAAAGTATTCCAGAACTGAAATGGCCATTCTCGGACTCAAACCACGGTGAAGGCATCACGAAGAACCCAGTAGAACCCACCAAGTCAGTGCTTGATCTCGACTAATAGAAGAGATACCCAGACTTAAATCCTGGCTAGTAGAAATACGACCGAACCTCGAACCATGGCTAATGGGCATGCGCGCGAACCTCAAACTGCAGCTAGTAATCATGCGCACGAACCTCAAACTGCGACTAGTAGGCGCTGAATGTCTTCTTTTTCATACGGGAAGATACCATAGAGTGAAACCATCTAAAAAGTCACCAGGAACCACTCTAGCTCGAATCCCAGACCTGACCCAATATAGCCAAAAGGCCAGAAATCGCCAAAGAACAAATAAGGATCGAAACATAAGAAAAGTTATGGATGAACGGTAACAAGAGTTGAGTTGTTCTCTTGACGCTTTACAAAAGACGACTTTCGAGAGTCACTTAGCCCCTTGACCTCTTTTCTCAACTCAAAAAAGACGCTGTGCGGGCAAGTTGCGTAGGTAAGGATTCATAATATTATACCCAAGTATGTTATATCAGTCTATACAAAGTCGTGCAAAGCGACGTTAGAGAATTTCTAAGGAAAACGACTCCAAATTGCAATTCTAAGGAAATCACTAGCCTACGTCTAGGCTGAGTCCAAGAACAAGCTACCAATCAATACAACCAACACAAAAGATACCCCAAGACACGATACAATCCACACAACCAAAGTAGGCATGCTCAATTTCCCGAATGGCATGCGTTCTATCAACTTAATATGATACAAGCTAGAAACCCCACCCAAAGCTAGCTAATCAACATGAATTTACTAACACAAGCTCAATCAAAAGACCGGTAAGTCGTAGCCTACCTCAAAGCTGATCGTGCGCACTTCAAATCCTCTAAAACAGAGCTTTACCCTTCCAAACCACCTCCAATTGCTGCCATGCTATCAAATAAGTGATCACAACGACAATATGAATGTGTTGACACCCAAATCACAGTAATTGGAGACGGGCCCAAAAAGAGTTAAAATGGCAATGTGGGACCCATCAGGAATCCCGAAATTGACTTTTTCAAATGGTCTCAATATTCTCAAGGAAGTTTTGCCCGACAATGGAATCCGAGCTCCGAAACAAGCTAAATGGTTCATGCAATTAAGCTATCACAAAATCACCATTAAAGAGAGAAAGAAGGGTCTCCAAGACAAGAATTTACCTCTAATACGAGTCCCCAACACAGTCTCGTTGGTCCCAACTCCATTAATTCCTGACCTAACGGAACGAAAACAATCTCAATCAGAGGTCTAGAGACAATGAAATCAACTTCTCCAATTTGCACATTGATTAGAATTTTCGAGACTGCTCCTTTGAAAAAGACCACTTAAATGACTCCACGAATGCAGGCCTATGGCTGCGATCACGGTGGTCAACAGGCTCAGGTCAACCCCGACCCTTCTTTGGGAATGCAAAGGGTCGGGGACCCTTCTCTTCGCGAATGCAGAGCTGAGCTCGTTATTGCGGTGACCATATCTCTAAGTATTCCCAAACGCGTCTCCAAGCCCGCAAACACAATGAACAAATTGAGGTGCACCATCAAAGCGCTGCACCAGCTCAAGTTGGGCTTAGCGAAACGCCACGACAGGGACTCAAGATTTATTCAGAACCCTGTGCATGCAAACGAACTATGCTACCCCACCAAATTCGACATTCTGGACTCAACGGAGATGTCAAATCTTCTAGCTGAGGTTGTCTCGACAAAGTGGATCCCACACTCGAGCTATGTTTTAAGACAAAATCCACGAGGTAGCTCGGAGTGAGCCCAAAAGCCTCAAGGTCCGCACCAAAGGTCCTTCTAGACCAAACTTGATGTTTCGTAGCTAACAAAACCTTCATAGTTGCATTCTGAGGCCGTCGACCTGAATTTTTTACGGAGTCAACCATTCAAGTTTCAAAAGCTCCAAAACACAAAAACTTGCACAAAACCAAATGAATGACCAGGTGATAAACTGTGAGTCCCATCTAGTAAAAAATGACTAGTGGCTGCTATAGGCCCACGATGTATTTCCTAACAGAAGCCATCAACACTTTTAACATTGTTGGTGCACAATTCATCTCCTTTACCATATTTAAGACTTAAGAGTAATAGCGTTTTCCTATAAGTCATTTCTTCTGTCATCAACCTCTAATGCCATTTTAATAAAGCTCTTGTGCAGCATCTTCAAATGCTTGATTCTCGATCCCCCAGTTTTTTTTGTCTCTTGTAACAGTTTCCTGTTTCACCAAATAGAGCTTTCTCTTGTTTTGGCCCCCTTCTCGTAGGACGTTTCTTCTAATCCTATCCAATTGACTTTCAACCTTTGCAGGCATGGAAAATAAGGACATTATATGAGTGGAGTTCCGTCGAGAAAATTGTCAGTAATTGTTAGCCTGCCTCTAAAGGATTTGTACTGCTTCGTCCATATTTATGCAATAACCCCTTGCCATACAACAAGATCCTTCATTTTTGCACCCAGAGGCATACCAAGATACATATGTAGAAGGATTAGGAAACCATTCAATCCTACAACATAATGGCAGCCAACTCATGGATGATGTGATTAGCACCGGGTTTCTTTTCATTTCCTTAGCTTCTCCTTTTTCCCCCTTGCTTGAGATCCATTCATCAAAGGTCATCAATCTATTTGGTCTGGTGTATGCCAGATGTTCCTCCTGACAACCTTCAACAAGGAATTTTCTCACCAATTCATCTTGAGTTGGCCCTTGTATTTGTGCCAGTGCTCATTCTTTTGTGCAGTGAGGGAAAAACTGGTAGATGAGCAAGCAGTTTAACCCGGCTGGTAGTTCTCTGATATTGTTACACCCATCTTCATATTGTTTGAAGTGTGTACATGTAACCCTCTACAATGTGAAAAGAGGATACATAGAGCAAAAAAGAGAAAGAGGGGGAGGGGGGAACTAATCCAAAGCTTAACAAAGTTTTCTTCTTTATCAAGTTTGCTGTCGGTAAGAAGTATTGGTTGCACTATCAATGAAAATATTTACTCTGCACTGTTAGAGAATCTGTTGGTTTTTAAAAAACTAGTGCAACAAAATTGGTTTGAAGAGTGACTAAAAATATCTCTCAATAATTTTTTTAAGCATAGGAGGTTTTCTTAAATAGCCAAGTTGAAGACATAATTTGTAGAAAATCTGCATAACAAAATTCAAATAAAACTAAAACAACCTAATAGAAATATAAATTTAATATGTAGATTCATGCTAAACTTAAGCAACATATTATGCTAAAAAAATAATTGCACTAATTGAAAGTCAATTTCAACTTTCATTCTTTGATTTAGCTACTGCAATTTAAAAAAATGCCCCTCCTCAGTTTCTACTCTTTTTTAACTTGCACGTTTTTAAATTAATTTGATCTTTCTTTTTCTTTATGATCATTTAGCTTTGTGCTTAAAAATACCCTCAATAAGTCTTGTCTGAAAGTTTTTCTTGAATTTTTTTTAATCTGGAGAGTAATAGGATTTGCATGGAGTGTTTATAAGGATCGTTCTTACATTACAACATCCATAAATCATAGATTCAAAATATGATTTCATCCTCACCGATCAAATAATTTGATATAATTATCGTAGAGTGCTATTACTAACTCAAAGACATATATTTATATTTATAGTTGCTATTCATAACTTAAAAAGAAAGAAGTAAAATATGCTAATGATTTATGAAAACAAATTTCAACCATAGCTTTTGCATGAATATATATATTATTCATAACTTTGTTTGCCATGTTGGGGGGTTGATGGAGATTCTTGAGGTAGAGAAACTCATATTATTGGATGGTTTCAGGAAAAAGCTGGGATTTTTTGCTGGATCACTAAATTCTCCTGTACGTGAAAAGCTTCTAGAGTGGTGGGGAAATGATTCCGACATCTTTGTGCACTTTGGTCGCCTCGAAAGATCTTATACTGAAGAACTTCTTGGTAGCAAATTCTGCCTTCATGTGAAAGGTTATGAAATCAACACTGCTCGCATTGTTGATGTGTTGTTTCATGGGTGTGTACCTGTGATCATTGCCAACCATTATGATCTTCCATTTGCAGACATATTAGATTGGAAACATTTTTCAGTCATTGTAGCCACACTAGATATCCCTTTATTGAAGAAAATCCTTCAAGGCATAACTCAACAGGAGTATTTAGTATTGCAAAGCAATGTTCTTAAGGTAAGAGAACACTTCCAGTGGCATGTTTCCCCAATTCATTTTGATGCCTTTTATATGGTTATGTATGAGTTATGGCTAAGGAGAAGTTCTTTAAGGATTCAATGAACGATTTACCAGATAATGTCTTCATTCTGATATTAATCCCATTTTTCATGGGGGTTCCGATGAACCCTTCTTTAAGTTACCGTTCTGAGGAAACTATTGTTTTTAGATTTTTATCATAATGTTATAAATATGGTGAATATATTTGTTGTAGAGATAATTTAGGAATCCTAACTTTGGGATCAATTCAATCTCTTCATTGTAAAATTGCCAAGAGAAATAATAAGTCTTCTCTTCTCCCTACTTCTCATTATTTTATATAGTTTCATAACACATTATTAACATGAAACTCTAACCAATTGAGAATAGTTTTCTGTTCACTGCAAAATCATCCCAAAGGTATAATATGTTTTATTTTGTACTTGTATGCGTTCTTAAAGTGCTGCGACAGAAACAATTTTAAAACAGGATGCGAACTGCTACAAATGCCTAATGATGGTAATGATCTGTATAAGGAATATACCGGGTAACGGGGTAAGTTTGTGTTTATTTATCTCTTCTTCAGAACAAGATATTTTTTGTAAACAAATAATCTATTAATTAATTTTGTTCATTGATGGCAAATAATTAATTTTGTTAAATTTGAGGAACCCATAGGTTTAGACGTTCCAGAAAAATAACATCGTGAAAAAACCTCAAGTATTGAAGTCTTTCGGTTTTCTTTTTGTCTACTTTATTCATCTTTGTTTGTCATGGCTTCATATGGCATATAATTATATTATTTAGTGTGCACACTAGGACTAAATTCACTTGTATTCATAATCATTGAAAGTGCTTATATTTTTAAATGGCAGTGAATGAATCTTTATTACACTTTGATCTATTATGTTATTGGTTGAGAGTGGAGCGACAAACAACTAGTTGAATCGAATACGAGTCATTTGAAAACGAATTAAACAAAAATGGATAAAATACTCTACTCACATTATAAATGGGTAAAACAAGTTATCCAATAGATAATATGGATAAAAAATGGGTACTCATATTATAGTAAAGATCTTGTTAAAAGCATTAAAACTAGATTTTGTTTTAAAAAAATCATACTCCACCCTCCCTACCAGCCCCCAAACCCCCTATCCCGCCCCCCCAAAAAAAGTAAAATAAATTAGTTTTTCAAAAAGTTCTTTTTTTCACAAAATCCCCTAACAGCCCCCCCCTCCCTCCTTCCCCACCCCCACCCCCCTCCCCCCATTCCAAAAAAAATGTAAGTTTTTATCACCCAACCCAACCCCCCCCACCCCCCCCCCCATCCCAAAAAATGTAAAAGAAATTTTAATTTTTTTATTATAAAAAAGTTTCTTTTTAATCACCCCACCCCCACATACCTATCCCCAAAAAATGAAAAAAAACATTTTAAAAAAATAATTACCACCCCACCCCTACCCCATCCAAAAAATGTAAGGAAAAATTAATATTTTTAAAAAAAACTTTTTTTACCACTCACCCCTACTTTTCTTTCTTTTATGAATGAACATTTTTTTATCCATATTATGCATTTAACTATCTACTTTTAAATTGGTAAATATGGGTATTATTCGCTTTTATCCATATTAAATGAGTTGGGTACCCAACCCATTTTAAATGGGTAAATATGAGTGGATACCCATATAAATTACCCATTTTCCCACCTCTAGTGGAGACTAAGACGATGGATTCTGTCACGATCCAGGGGTACCCCCTAGATGTAACACGAAGTACTTGACCCCGAAGGAGTCTCATACAAGTCCTTAACATAATCATAAACACAAGTAATAGAAATGAAACTTTTTACAATCGAAGTCTTTTGCAAAAAGCCAATATAGAAGTCTAGACATTGTCTCAAAAACCATCTAATACAATCGAGAATCAATAAGGGTCACAACCCTTTACAACATAGTCTCAAAAGATAAAGTACAAAAGAAACTAGAAATGAATAAGTCTTGTCCTTGAACCATGAGAACTCAAAAAGCGTGGATAATAGTCAATCCAAGCTCTACTCAAGAGGAGCGACGGGAACCTACACTTATAAAAAATGTAAAAAATATGGGTTAGCACAAATATTGCACTAAGTATGGAAGCCATGCATAAAAATCCTTAAATCCTGTAAAAATGGACATTTTAGTTAAAACCATGCACTTTGTAAACTTTAAGAATCATCATGCACATTAGTGTAATTACATAGTCAAACCATCTCATAAGCAACCCTAGGCTATACTTGTGCAATGCATAAACAATATTGTCACGATCCGAGCCTACACCTTAGACGTGACGGGCACTCGAGAACCATTGTTGGTCCCTAAGTGAACTCTCATCCTGGCTTTCTACAAGCGGACGACTAACTTAAGCATACAAAGATTAAAAAACTGAATAAAATTCATGAAACTTAAATACAAAACTTTAACTCAAAAGAAAACTCAGAATAATAAAATATATTCTACTCGCCCAAAATAGGAAACTTAAGTCTTTAAAAAATCTAAGAAAAATAAATTACACAGATTTCTCGGCTATATTGACTATCTATGAAGCCTTTAACCGTTAAAGATGGAAGTCGGGACAAGACCCACGACAACCTGACTAAACTGAAAATGTAAATGAAACCTTCTGGAAACAAGGAGGCTCACCATAGCTAACTCGAACTCCCGAATGTATCAACGATCTTCGTTGATGATCCTAATACTTGTGTCTGCATCATGAAAAGATGCAGGCTAAATGATGCATTACGTGGAAAGTACGTGGAATGTATGAGCATGTAAGAGGAATTCTAAAGCATAAACATAAGCGTGAACTTTGATAAAATGAAACATAGTTACCTCTTCTCAACTCAGGAATAAGATACTCAACTCAAAGATAAGATATTCAACTCAGTGAAATAAGTCTCAACTCAATAATAAGACACTTAACTCTTGGTACTCAAACTCTGGATACTCAACTCAATATAAAGCAAAAATAAGAGATGCAATATGTGGAAAGCTTTTAAAATAGTTTGAAAACAACTCAATGTGTTTAAGAATACAATGTACTCAATTTGTATGCAAGAATACAATATAAACTCTGTTTGTATATGAAAATACAAGTAAACTCTGTGTATATAAAAATACAAATATCTCTGGGAGTTTTGTCTAACTGACAACCATCACTCAAGAGCTATTGTGATGATACGCCGTTTTTCCTCACGCTTCCAGGGTCGTCTCATACCTTGCCAAGGGTATAGAATGTGACTACTAAGTGTATCCACTAGTCTATGCTAAAAAGCACTAAGGAATCATTTAAAAAGTATGACTCTTTTCTACCCATGGTGGCTATATGGTGTACGTGGGCTTTGAGTTATCTGAACTCTCCCCCATATCAGTGCTCAATACGACTCCCAAAATATGATACTAGCTCTTATGTTTTAAAACACACTTCTTTCTGTGATTTGAGATAATTGTTCAAAACTTAGCTCAAAGTCTATCTTGAAAATCAAGTTTCCTCTCTCGCTTAATTGTGGAAACATTATTCTTTTCTGAAACTAGCTCAAAGGATCTTTGGAAATCAAGGTTTCCTTTTCTTAAATGTGAAAACATTTTATCTTTGGGAATACTTAGTTCCCATATAATCTTTTGAAGAAACTAAACTTCACTTTTACTCCTTACACAACTCAATGCTTAAGTCTTAAAACAAGTTTAAAATATTTGTAAAAGACTTCTTAAAATATGGTTCATGTCAAATTATGGACGTGAACGGCCCAATACAAGCTTTTCAATAATCACAAATAGAACTCAATACTCAAAACTCAAGAACTTCAATGATACTATTCATTTCAAGAATGCACAACTTAGAAGATTCATGCCAAAATTATGAGCATGAACTACTCAATCCAAGGACTCAAAGATACTTCTCATCTCAGAATGTTCGACTTATAAAGTTCATGCGGAATTATGAGCATGAAAAATTCAACTCAAGGACTTCATGGGAACATGTAATAGCTCCATGATTAGAAATATAATCTCAAAGGGTATTATGAACTCAACACTCAAGACTTAGAACTTTAAGGTACTACTTCTATCAATGATACTCAATTTATGAAGTTCATGCAGAATTTATGGGCATGAACGACTCGAATCGAAGGTTTAAATAACTATATGAAACTCATTTACACGACTATTCTCATTCTTTTACTTACTTCCTCAAAACTTATTTCAAATCAATGATGGATCTCAAATGATTCACAATTGAACTCAAAGGCTTTCTTGAACTCTACTCTTAAGTCTCTCTTTAATGTGAATTATGAATTCAATAGTTATGATTCATGAGGTGAAGGATATCATGATGATAAAGTAGACTCATGAATACATTTCCCTCAATCTCATGCTCACTTGCTCGAGTCTTGAAACAAGTTACTAGAAGTTGTAGAAGACTCCTCAAATGGGCTCAAAGGAACTTTCTTAGAATGTTTGAAAGTATCCTCAAAACTTAACTCAACTCTACCTTGAATTTGAATTATGAATTCAAGGTTATGGTTCATATTATGAATGATTTCTAGGTGGTTAGAAGTAGTTTAGAGTGTTTAGAATCAAGGGGGGGGGGGGGTAGAGGTACCCTTTGAAAGAACTCAAACGGACGAAACGTTGAAGAACGGTGAGGTAGGTGACCCTGGCACTATGAGTGGCGTGGGAAGACAGCCCCTAAAATTCATAGAAGATTTTGGGATGAATTTTAGGGGCGCTTTGACTGGCATAACACGTTAGGCTCCAACCTAGAAAACTTCGACGACTTTCTTTGCTCGTTTTCTAACCTTAACTTGCCTAGAATCGAACGGTTTCTTTCCCAATAACTTGGATTCGATTGCTTAACATAATTACACTCTACTATACTCGAAAAAACACTCAATTACTAAATTCCATCTCAATAAATTATCAAAACCCCAACATAACAAAAATTAAAATGAACTTCAAGAACACCTATAAAGAAATCATCAAGAACTCTATCTTTCAACTTCAAGAATGAAATTTCGCTAAAAATAACATGATTGACGTGTGGGTGAACTAATCCAACACTATGTAAGCTTACACATATTAGGGATTCAACTCATGGAGAAAATCCGCATCAAGACGAAAAAATCTCGACGAACGCTTGATCCTCTCCTCTTTTCTCCTATTTTTCTCTTCTTTTCTCTTCTTGAACTCTCAACTAAAACCCTCGGTGTATATTAGGATTATAAAACCGGACATAATAGGATTAGGCACTTAAAACCTTACTAAAAATTAATTAAAGCTGATTAGATGAGGAAAAGATCAAAATACCCCTTACTATTTTTGGATAACTTTCTTTAACTGGACAACCTAACTTCAAAAGGGCATATATCACTCATCTAAACTCAAAACTTAGAAAACTCGGTGGTGTTGGAAAGAACATTCAAAGAAATTTCATTAGATATATTGTATCCCACTTAAATAATCTTCTAATAAGAGTTATGGTCGTTTGAAGTTGACCCAAAATTTAGAAGAACTAGGACTGACTTGAATGTTTTTCTCTTTGGTTATTATTGGAAATCAAGATGCTATATCCAGTGACATTAACACTCAATAAATTTTAAATTCCTCAGTAAAAATCCTACTCACAACGAAGTATGGTTCAAGTCTTAGTTCAAAAAAATTTCTAGGGTGTTACAATATCTCCCCATTGGGATCATTCGTCCTCGAGTAATGACTGGTCTGGGTATGGAACGGGGTTACTCTTACTAAGGTTTGAGTCTAGTGATCTGATCTTACTATATTTAAGCTTAACCCAAATCCTTAAGGTCAAGTTCTATACCTCTCTATAGGGAATCTCATCCCACGACTATTACTGCATACCACCACATTCAAGCTTAGGACTCTATCAACTCCATGAAATCCTACTAACGAACTCTTTTAGAACCAACTAAGGGATCTCATTTAACTATTCCTCATAGTACAACCTCATACTTCTCTTCATTGTCATTTATAACGTTAGATGGAATCATCACACTATCACAATCACAATAAGAACATCAACCTCTTGTTTTTAACATCACTACACTACTAAAAGGACCTCTAAGAAGATATCCCCCAAACTCTTTGGAACTCATTACTATCTTACTCTCAAACACCTGACCTTATTTCTCATCTTGTCATCTCCCCCTTAGGTATAAAGATAACACTTGAGCTATGACTTATTCCAACATCTCTAACTGGTCTGCGTCCTCTTTTACTCTATCACTCGAGAGAAGATTATATCATGATTATCGAACTCTCCATTAGCAGGTACTAAGACCTCTTTATAATTACATACCCTCTCGGCACACCTCTTAATGCTCTTGTTACTCTTGTCACTTAGCCATACTTCACTAACCTTATACTCTATGTCAGGTCTTCTAGTTCAAATCTCAAGACAACATCATCACCCTCATGTTTCCATTCTTTGAATCATGAGACTCATCTCAAATTCAATTTTAATGTTCATTACCAAACCTGAATATCAATAAAATTGTCACCTACTATACTATACCTCATTACTTGATCAATTCTATAACCTTATGAACATCATGACCCTCTCGAACAAATCATAAGCCTATCTTAGATATGTCACTTTATAAATACTTTTGTCTTCTATTCAACACTTACACTTGGTCATTACCTACACAATGACACTTCATCGCAAACTCCTTTCTAGCTAAAACACACTCTACCTCCTATGATGGAATCTTCACTACTAATCACTTCTTAGTCTAACCATAAGTGAATACTCTTCATCAGTAACTTACTAGGTGCATGACTATACCAACATAGTTTCCCAAAACACCATCTCCCTTACTTAGATAACGAAGCCTTTATATACTTTCCTCTAACTCTGGGCTCTTTCACTACTAGTACTCATGGTCTCGTCATTCATACTAACTTTCAGGGTGATAATACTACTCAAGTCGTAAACATATTTTTTCATAAGGATATTAGCTGAAACAAGGCTTAGAGGAGAGAGTACAACTCATTTTTAGCTCAAACGCACGATTCACATGAATATGAGGGAATTTTCTCGAACACAACAATTAACTCACTCATGGGCTTCTCTAAAGCCCCTATGGAGTCTCATGACTTTCTCAAGGTTTTAATAAGAACAACTCATCAACTAGGGACTGACTTTTTTGTTCGACCACCTCTAGTATGATGGGTAGTCGAATGAATGAATATGAGAAATTCACGAGTAAAAATAAAATATCTATGACATAGCTCTATTGCAAGATTAATAGTCCCTTAGAAGTGGGTCCCTCACAACCATAAACAAGCTCCTACTTGACAAAGATTCATAAACCCTAGGACACTTGAACTCTGTGCTTGATATCAAGTTTGTCACAATCCGAGCCTACACCCTGGATGTGGCCAACACTCGAGAGCCATTGTTGGTGTCCAAGCGAATCCTCATTCTGGCTGACAACAAGCGAAAGACTAACATAAGCATACAAAGCTTACAATGAATAAATTTCATGAAAATTAAATACAAAACTTTAACTCAAAAGAAAACTCAGAATAATAAAATATATTTAACTCACCCAAAATAGAAAACTTAAGTCTTTAAAACATTTAATAAAAATAAGTGATACAGATTTCTCAGCTATACTGACTATCTATGAAGACTCTAACTATTAAATATGAAAGTCGATACAAGACCCATGAAATGCTGACTAAACTTAAAAAGTAAATGAAATCCTCCAGAAACAAGGAGGCTCACCATAGCTAACTCGAACTCTCGGATGTATCAAAGAAACTCCTATTGATGATCCCAAATACCTGTGTCTGCATCATGAAAAGATGCAGGCCAAATGGTTCAGTACGTGGAATTCCACGAGCATGTAATAGAAATTCTAAAACATAAATATAAGCTTGAACTTTGATAAAAATGAAACACACTTACCTCTTCTCAACTCACTCAACTTACTCAACTCAGGAATAAGATACTCAACTCAGCTGAGGCTTCCTATTATAGAAATAATTGCAAAAATTAATTTGAGTTATTCTTACAATAATAAATTACAAATTATTACACTAAAAATTCATAATTACTACTTATTATTATATATTAGAGCTTCCAAATGAAGGGAGAACTTTAATAAGCATGGATAAGAATCAAATTCCAATCTATGCCTAACAAAATGTCGAAATAGGAATTTCATGGTTCACTAAATAAGAGACAGCACACACATATTGAGCACTGGAGTATATGAATTTGAGATACAAGAGCACACTCAAACAACAAATATAGAATTGTTAAGGGATGGGAGAAAGCTTCCAACCTAAAGCCTGTAACCAAGTTTTGAAATATACATGATGTTTTTATTTGATCTCTCCCAGTGGTATTAGCTCTTTGCGATCTCAACGTTTTGAGAATAAATAAATAAAATTATTAGAATATTTTCAAATTAAAATCGTTTAATAGTAGCAAGAAAGGGGAGGTGGTTCGAATCTGCGAGTCGGTGGCTGAAAATCGTATGATGAAGTTGGAGAAGTCTTTTCTTGGAATGAATTTCATGGCATTCGTGAGGGTCGGTGAATGTCGAAGGTGAAATTTATCCAACGTTTACCCTTTGAGATTTTGGATTTGCAAACATAAGGATTCACTTCATTTGATTTAACTCACATATAGATGTGGAGGTCAGATCGTGAAGAACAAGAAGGAATCGTTGACATAGAAGCCCTTTCACCTATGGATCTTTTGTTTCCAAGTTTGAAGGTTGAATTGCACCTTCATTTTCGGAAAAAGAGCATCTGAAAGATATGGATTTCTATGTGATTTCTTTGGTTTCCTATTTTTTATTTCTTTTATTTTATTATGCTTCATTAATTTGGGATATGTCATTTTGGGCTGTTTTTTGTACAAATGTTTTATTTCAAATAAATTGGCCCAATGGGATCTTTAATTTATTTTTTTACAAAAAATAACAATTAATTGCACTCCTTCATTATATTTTGAAATTTCTCATTAAACATTTATCTATTCTCATGTTTAGATTTTAGATATTAATCAATAAAATAAATTACTTACAAATTTAATTCAATATTTCAGAGCAATACTTAAGTTATTTCATGTGTCAGATTCATATATCTACCGCCCGAGTTTATATATGAAAACTTATAAGTTTGTCATAAAAAACTGTATCATTAATCTCTATATTGAGACATGAATTTCATCAACGAACTAACATATCACCAATATTTATATTATTATCATCCAATCTTGATCTATCTCATAATCTTACCTTTTAATAAATCAATACGACGATTGATATATAAAAATCATAATAGTTATATCAAGATTGAGAAAATAAGTACATTTAACAGTTTGAAAATATGTTTTTATCAGTTAGTCTAGAACATCTATCTCTATTTGATCTCGTTCAATACATACAAAATACACTAGCATGAGAAGTTAGAACTATACCATTCTTATAATCAAAATAGATTACATTTACTCTCATGCTACAATCTTTTTGATGGGTTGTCCAAATTCGGATCTAGGATTGTGAACTATAACTTGTAACTCATAAGAACCGGTGATTTAATCTTCTGTGTATAAGCTTAAACTCGATGCACCAAATCATCTACTATAGAAGTTGAGGACACATATATGACAAATTGATCTATTTAATGTAACACATTATTGAATTGAATAAATAAATAAACAATTGTTTAATAAATAATACTATATAAAAAATGCATGGTTAATAGTATATTATAACAATATTCCAGTTAGATTCATACCCATGCACCTACAACTCTAACACTCATTACTACAACATGACTAACAAAAGATTTCAGCGGTAAAATTTTTGTGAAAGGGTTTGCCAAGTTTTTCTCTCATACAATCTCACAACTATCACATTCCTCTCCGTACTATGTATCAAATCCAATGGCACTCACGCTCAATGTGATTTGTGATGAGTTGGTAATTTCGACTCATTTAAGGCTTAATATTCATAGTTTTAGTGTCCTAAATGCCTATTTTATGATGTAAATTGATGTTAGAGTGTTAATTTAAAGTAATAAAGGCAACAGAGCAAGGCAAGGACATTACTGGGTAAAAATAAGTGAAAAAAAAACAAAGTTGGTGATCGCCAAGACCACTCGGTGAACCGCCAAGTGGTTCTTTAACTCACCAAAAATTCTAGAAGGCCAGCCCTGGAAAAAACCCAACTCGGCAATGAAATGTGCAACTTGGCAAAGTGCCAAATGGATCGGCGAGAGAGATCCAGATTTCCTAAAGTTACAAAGGTGAAAGGTGACGATTCAAGTCAAGATGACGATGGAATAAGGCATTATACTCGACTTATTTCGCCGAATGACCCTTAAAGCAAAAATTTGAAAAAGTATAAATAATATTTTTAAAAGATGAAATGGATTTTCGAAAAGTTCTAAAAATGTTGACACGGTTCCCACACATTATCTCAATGTTGAATGCTCGAGGCTTAACATATCTTACATAAACTATGTGTTAAATTCTTCAGAAAATTGTTGATCATCATAATTATTTAATATTTTAATGATACTCAATAGTTTTTCATCTATAGAAATAGAAAAATTGAGAATAACTCAAACAAGTCGTAGTATCACATATTTTCCATTTGGTAACATCGTAAAGATGATTGCTACTTAATAATTGTTTTTAAAATATATAGTCAACTTTTACATGTTCATTTGTGATTGGGCTTCATGTTTTGTCATATGTATCAAAATTATCATATTTTATTATTTTGCTATTTGAAAGTAATTTTATTTTTATTTATGATGGAGTGATGTTTTCATTATAATAGCAATAAGTTTTATTGACTATTTTATTTTAGGGATGTAAATTACATAGTATAATAAATATATTTTAAAAAAATAATGATTCCTATCTTATTTGAAAGTTAAGATATTAGAGTGGATTTGCGTCTCATAATACTTTTTATTTCGTTTCATTATTTATACTCTAAATATTATGTTAGAAATTTTATTTTCTATGAGTTTTCTTAATAACATCTTAAATTATATTGATGTTTTTTTTTAGCTTTGTATTATTATATCATAAATTAAGAATTTAAAGATTCATAAGGCTTACACAACATACTTTAATTAGAGCTTATGACTCATCTCATACTAATTAAAACCTCATCATACACCTACCACCGTTTAAAACACTGACACCAACCAATGATGTACTGGTTATGCAATAATTTGCTTTTTTTTTTACAGGATCATCACATGAGCAACTTAAAAAATGGCTATAATTTTAGGATTGTTGAAGCTTAGTAGCTGTAAGTATGCTACTTACATAAAATGGCTACATTTCATGTCTAAATCTCGTTGTATTCATGTATTATTATTTCTAATACACGGATACATTTATACTTATAATGCACTAAATAAGGTGTTGTTTGTTATAATAGCGGAATGAACCTTTAATTACGTCCCTAAAACTCTCAACCTTCATTATTAAACTAAAAAGGAAAAAGCGTTCAAACTACACTTCAACTTTGGTCAAAATTGTTGTTACACACTCAAACTTTGCGGGAGTCCTATGGTGCCCCCAGACTATTTTTAACAAGAATTATTATACCTTTAACTGCTTATGTGGCAAAGAAAGTATAATACAAAAATATTCTTGGTGAACAAAATGTGAATGAAGGATCCCACTGAATTGAATTGGGTCCATAAATCTAAGAAATGGTGAAAATTCTTGATCTCTCTCAATTCAAAAATCCAGGATTTGAATTGATTTCCTCTCATTGATTCCTCTTAAATTGGATACACATAGAAATAAACATCTTTGAGCAAGGAATTCATAGTTGAATGATTCCTGATCAATTCAATATCATTATTCATACTGAAACTTAAAAAGTCATCTTTTTGAAGATCGAAGAAATTTCCCGGCTTTGATAAAAAAAATTAATCGACATTGGTTAAGATCACATTATCAATACGATTTATATCAAATTAGATGGTCTATGTTAATGGCAAAAAGATGGCGAAATAGGGTTAATTAAAGTTGTATGGCTCAAAATAAAAATAGAAACTTAAACAAATGGACTTCATGTAGCGACCCTCATAATGAAATAGTTCTAACTAGATACTCGCTTGTGTTTCATGAGTTAATAATGTGTTTAAATAGTGAATTTTAGTGGTTTAGGTCAGTTTGATAAATTTGGAAGTCAAATATCAAGGGACGGCCAAGACGTTCGACGACTAGACGTCTATGTGCTTGTGTGTGTTCTAGTGTGCCTTTGCATGTTTCGTGAGTAGTTTGGTGTCTAAAATGATTGGTGAGGACCCTATGACCTTGATGACCATGTTTAGGGGTTTAACATCTGGGTACGACTCCACTTAGGACCCACGAGGGGCCCTAGAGGAGGACCCCATCTCCTAGCCTAGAAGCTGCTAGGCAGCCGCCTCCTTGGCAGTGTCAAATGATGAACTAAACGACGACCAATCGATCAAACAACGGCTCATCGACATGGTCCGTCGATTGAACCTGCAGGCCTGCACAAAGGAAAGCCTCTAATCAAATGACGCCCATGCAGGATGGTCCGTCGATCAGACGATGCCCCGTGCATGGTGCTCGTCGTTTGATGACTGCAACACTGCCTGCAAATCGGCCAAGTGAGGGGTGAATTGGGAAATTCACCCCACATCCTGATTAGCTAATGATCGATTGTTTAAAGGGGTTTTAGGTATTTTTTGTTAATTTATACTCCTAGAACCTAAGTTAGTCTTCATTTTCAAAAATCAAAACCCCTCCCTCAAGAAAAACTCTCTCAAAACCTCATTGTAGCTTGAACACAAGGAAGGGTTAGGATTGAAGGTTTTGGGTTATTTCTTCACCAAATCTCGTGGGTTTCTTCATATTAAGGTATGGTAGTTCATCCTTGATTCTTCTTTCATTCAAGGAGCCATTCCAAAGACTTTTCAAAAAGGTTTCAAATTTCCTAAATTTTCTATTTTGAATTCTAAGCATGGATCTTTGCATGAAACATTTTAATGAACAAAATATGATATTTTTCAATGTTAGTTGATGATTTTAAGGTCGAAATCCCAATGAACCCATGCTCATGCATATTCTCAACTTTTCACTTATGAAGTAGGTATAATGTATATGATTAGATAATGTTAGAGTTGTGTTTCTTATGTTGTATTGTGGATTTCCTACTGCCTTATTATGCTTTATTAATGATTTTGTGAAATATTGAGTAAAGGTGGTAAAGGCTTGGATGAAGGGTAAGTTGATCTATCTTGCTTAGTTCTTATTGATTTGATCTTGAGTGGTATGGTCCCCCTTTGGTAGCGGTGTTTGTTTGAAGTATATGAATATATATATATATATATATATATATATATATATATATATATATATATATATATATATATATATATATATATATATATATATGTGTGTGTGTGTGTGTGTGTGTGTGTGTGTGTGTGTGTGTGTGTTTGTGTGTGTGTATTGTGAATATGGCCTTGAAGGCATTGATTTTGTAGTAATGAAATGTTATGATGTATATGCATGATATGTCTTAGAAAGTTGAAAATGTGTATCTTGAAAATGCTATGTCTAAATGAGGTATAATGTGAATGTGAAGCATGATAGTGTGTGAAATATGATAAATGTGGTATGATCATGTTTAGAAGTCAATGTTATGAATATAGTTGTTATGTGAAGAGTGTTCTCACATGTAGTCACACACAAACTTTGAATGAATGAATGAAGTTAATGAATGAAAATGGGTGATTGTAGGGTAGACACTCTTTGTGAGTAGAGATAAAGTTTCTAGACCATTCCCTACCATTCCTAAAGAACTCTAGTGAATAAAAGGGGGATTTTGGGGTGAACACTCTGCTGAGTTTGAGATGAAGTGTTTAGTAGCAACCTCACTATTCCCAAGAGCTTTCCAAAGAAAGGTTGGAGGTTGGATACTCTTCATGAGTTTGAGATGTAGTATTCGAAAGTAACCTCTAGAGATTAATACTATTCGTGAGTTGAGATGTAGTACTTGGTAGAATCTCTTAACCTATAGCTAATGAATGAAATGAATGTCTAGAACTCCGTGTGGACTTATTCTTAGCACCAAGAGGATTTGAATAAGGGGTGGATACTCTTCGTGAGTAGAGATGCTGTATCCAATGTACCTCTTGAGATGAGTGCTCTTCGTGAGTAGAGATGAGTTACTTAGAGGCAATCTACTTATCCCTTAACTATGCGCCCATATGGGTATAGCTATTGGAGATCCATGTAAAGGCTAAGAGTATGACCCTACCTTAGGCAAGTTGGGATCCCTCATCCGGTAGGGGTTAATACCGGGATTCCATATGTATAGCTCTCATGGTCTATGTCGGTTAATGCTAGCCCCCACAAATGAATGTAATGAACTAAGTCTTCTAAAGGGTGTACTAATTAGGATAGGTGGTGGAATGGGATGCTATCTATCCATTGCACAAGTAGGCATTTGGAGGGAGTCTTGGTGTGTCCTTATATGAAAATGAATGAATGGATCACTATATGATGTTAATGAAGTAGGTTGACTTAATGTCTAATGTTAAAGAAGCATGTTGATATTATGTCTTGTATAATGGAAGCTATGTATATGATGAATGTGATGTGCCTAGTCTAAGGGAATTCAAGGAGCACTAAGCTGGAAGTAGTAATATGGGATGCTACTTTCACATTGCACTAGTGTAACTTGGGGGTTGTCTTGGAGGATGGTCATTTATGTGAAGTTCCTAAATGCTTGTATGTTTATTCTAGTATCCTTAGCAATGAGTGATGACTTGTTAAATGGAATGAAGCATGCTTATCTTTGGTATTCTTAAGGATCACTTAGGTGTGTATTGAAGAGGTTGTATGGGCGATCTCTTCATGTCTTACCTACGTGAGTCTTAGGATAACTTTGGATAGGAAAAATCTATATGATAAATGGGTTTACTATTAAATATGACTTTATGTTGAGAAGTATGGAATTTTTACCTTATATGCTAAATGATGATTTATATGATGTTTTATAACTTGATATCATGAAGGTTTTACTAAAAACACATGAAAAGTATGTTTCAACTAAAATTTCTTCTTTTGCATGTTTTTTCATAATGCCATACTTAGTACAATGTTTATACTAACCCCATACTCTTTTATTTCTATAAGTATAGGTGGAAGGCAAGGGAAGGTTTCTTAGAAGGTGAAGCTTGGGAAGTTGATTCTCACAAGATTTGGTATGTCCTCATATGTTCGAGGACATAGACTATGTTTCTATAATATCCCGCTAGACCCAAAAATCTTCTAATGTTAGATGGAGTCAATGGTCTAGGCCAATTTTTGACCTCCTCGATTTTTTTGGATCAACCTCAACCCCATCACTAGAGATGATATGACCAAGAAATGCCACCGACCTCAACCAAAACTCGCATTTAATATACTTGGAAAATAATTGGTGTTACCTAAGCACTTGAAACACCACTCTCAAATGTTCCATGTGTTCATCCTCATTTTTTGAATATACCAAGATGTTGTCAATGAAGACAATGACAAAATAATCTAGGTAACTTCGAAGCACCCTATTCATGAGATCCATAAATGCCACCGGAGCATTAGTGAGACCAAAGGACATTAGTAAGAAATCATAGTGACCATATCTAGTTCGGAATGGCATTTTTGGTATATCCTCACCTCTCACCCTAAGTTGGTGATACCCCGATCTCAAGTCAATCTTTGAAAAGTAGCTTGCCCCTTGGAGTTGATCAAACAACTCATCAATCTGAGGGAGAGGATACTTGTTCTTAATAGTGACTTTATTGAGTTGGCGATAATCAATACACATTCTAAGGGACCCATCCTTCTTCTTCACAAACAATACCGGAGCACCCCATGGAGAAATACTAGGTCTAATGAAGCCTTTGTCTAGTAAATCCTTGAGTTGAGCCTTCAACTCTTTCAATTCGACCGTAGCCATCTGATAAGGAGGAATTGAAATGGGGTTGGTATCCGGTAGCAAGCCAATACAAAATCAATTTCCCATTCGGGAGGGATTCCGAGAAGATCATCAGGAAATACCTCCGGAAATTCCCTCTCTACGGGGACTAACTCAATGGGAGGATTTTCGGAGTCTAAATCTTTGACTCTTACAATATGGTATAAACACCCTTTGAGATCATTTACAAGCCTTAATACAAGAGATAATACGACCTCTAGGAATAGAATTTCCCCCCTTCCACTCTAAGACGGGTTCATTTGGAAAATTGAAATTGACATTTCTTGTTCTACAATCAATGGAAGCAAAATAATCATGCAACCAATCCATCCCCAAAATAACATCAAAATCGATCATATCAGTTCTACTAATTCAACATGAGTAACTCTATTGGGCAACATTATAGGACAATTTTTATATACCCTCTTTGCAACCACCGACTCACCTATCGGGGTAGTTACCATGAAAGGTTCTTTTAGGATATCGGGCAAAATATCAAACTTCTAGCTATCAATAGAGTAACAAAAGATAATGTAGCACCCGGATTAAGTGAAGCATAGACATCAATAGAGAAGACTTGTAACATACCAGTCACCACATCGGGAGACTTTTCTTGTTCACCTATAGAGCGAAGAGCATAAAAATGATTCTTCTTTGGAGCATTCACGTTAGAACCACTAGCTTGAGCTTGCTCACTTCCTTTGTCTTTGTAACGACCACCAAGTACACCTTAAAAGTTAGGGCAACCCTTAGGTCAGAACAAGGCGTACTTGACCTTTTGAAGGTCTTGTACTATCCTCTTTGCTATCATTCATTACATAAGACATGAAAAGTAGTGTGGAATTAAAACTTTTCACGATAAATAATAATAAGGAAAACATCTTTTATAAATACCAAAGGATAGTCTCATCGTCACAAGCCAACTTAAAGACACGACATAAATATCTTAGGGACATGACCCTTTTACATTGAAAGAAAATACATAATAAGTCTTATACAAGTCTTAAAGAAGAACTAAAGAAATAAATACTATGCCCTCGAATATATGAGGACATACTTAGTCTTGAGAGAGTCGATTGCCAAGCTTGCTTTCTACCCTTCAACTTGCCTCCAACATATACTTAAAGAGTATAGAGAAGTATGAGGTTAGTACAAACATTGTACTAAGTATGACATTATGCAAAATCATGCAAAAAGGGAAAATTTAGGTGGAACATACAAGTCAAGCTATTTTGATAAAAACCTTCATGAATTAAGTTACAAAACATCATATAGTATCATCATTTAGCACATAACGTAAAACTTCATTTTTTTTTAACATAGGAGCACACTTACAGTAAACCCAAAAATCGCAACATGAACTACTCTTATCCTAAGTTATCCTAAGAATCACCTAAGTAAGACATAGGGAAATTTCCCATACAATCTCCTCAATATCTACTTAAGAGATCCTTAAGACTACTAAGGATAAGCATACTTCATTTCATTCATACAAGTCACCATTCAATATCAAGAATACTATAGAAACATACATATACTTAGGAACTTCACATAAGAACCATCCTCCAAGGCAACTCCCAATTTACACTTAGTGCAATGTGAAAGTAGAATCCCATACTACCACTTCCACTTAGTGCTCCTTAGGAATAACTTTAGAATATGCACATCACATTAATCACATACTAAGCTTTCATCATACAAGTCATAACATCAGCATGCTTCCTTAATATTAAACATAATGTCACATTACTTTCATTTGCATCATATCATGACCCATTCATACATTTCATAGAAAGACACACCAAGACTCCCTCCAAATGTCTACTTGTGCAATGGACAGGTAGCGTTCCATTTCACCACCTACCCTAAGTAGTACACCCTTAAGAAGACTTAGTTGTTTTACATACATTTGTGGGGGCTATATTTAACCGACATAGACCATGAGAGCTTGACATGGAATCTCGATACTAACCCTTACCAGATGAGGGATCCCTACTTGTCTAAGGTAGGGTCATATTCTTTAGCCTTCACATGGATTCTCCAACAGCTAACCTACGCGGGCGCATAGTTAAGGGATAGGAGATTGCTACTAAGTAACTCATTCTCTACTAACGAGGAGCACCCATATCAAGAGGTACATTGAATACAACATCTCTACTCACGAAGTGTACCCACCCCTTTTTCAAATTCTCTCGGTGCTAAGCATAACTCCCCCACGGATTCTTAAACATTCATTAACTATAGGTTAAGAGGTAACTATTGAACACCCTATCTCAACTCATGAAGGGTATCCAACCTCCAACCTATCTTTGGAAAGCTCATCGGGAATAGTGAGGTTGCTACTAAACACTTTATCTCAACTCACGAAGAGTGTTCAGCCTAAAATCCCCCTTTTCATACTTAGGAATAGTAGGGATGGTCTAGACACTTCATCTCTACTCATGAAGAGTGTCCACCCTACAATCCCCCATTTTCATTCATTGACTTCATTCATGAATTCAAGTGTGTGTGAGTACATGTGAGCACACCTTTCACATAATAGCCATTATTCATATCATTGACTTCTTGACATGCTCATACCCACATTTATCACAATTCACACATTATCAAACTTCACATATTAACTACATACTTCATTTAGACATAAACCCTTCAAAATACTCATTTCGACCTCCTAAAACATATCATACATATACATATCAAAATCATCACTTTAATCCATATATCATGCCTTCAAGGAAATTTTTACAATACACTTATAACTTCATAAACTTCAAGTAAACACCGCCACCAAAGATGGACCATACCAATCAAGAGCATTTCACAATAAGGATTAAACAACATAGCCAACTTACCATTCATCCAAGCTTTCACCACCTATCCACAATTTATCCAACAATTCATCATAAAATAGACCTTAGGGAAGTATCTAATCCTCAACGAAACCACCAAGAAACAATATTTTTAACATTATCTAATCATGCTCATTAAACCCATTTCATAAGCTAAAACTTGATAAAAAGAATAGACATCATTCCATTGGGGTTTTTGACATTAAAACCATCATTTAAAACTAAGAACAACTCATTTTAAATCATTAAAACATTTCATGCAAAGACCCATACATAGAGTCAAGGAATAAAGAAGTTTGAAGTTGAAATTCTTTTTAAAATCTATTTGAAATGGCTCCTTGAATGAAAGAATGTTCAAGGATGACTACCATACCTTAATATGAAGAAACCCACTAATTTGGTGAAGAAAACGTGAAGAACTTGGTCCTCTTCCTTGGAGCTTGAAGCTTTTTGAAAATGAGGTTCTTGGAGAAAAGGTTTTGGAGGAATTTGATTTGATCTTTAGGGTTTGAATTGGTAGGTGAAATGAGGTTTAAAATGACCTAAATCAGTCCACAAATGATCCCCAAAGTTCCCAAAAGACCCTTACACTATTTGTACCCTTTTCCAATTTCTAATTAGACTTAAAAACGATGCGGACAAATATGGGACTTGGCTGCGCGTCGCGAGGTCATTTTCACATTTTGGTTCTGGAAAATATTTTGGGATAGTAAGGTTCGTGTTGTCCCCGTGTCTCAGGACCAAAATTTCCCACCAAGTGCTGGCTGCGCGTCGCGCAGCAGCTATCAAATCTTGGCTGCCTGGCAGCTTCGATGGCCCATGTTTGGGTCCTCCTCGGGGGCCCTTAGGATGGTCCCAGGAGCGTCGTTCTCGGACTTTTCGACCTTTTACATGTCAGTATACGCATAGAAACCATCTATACTTAATTTCACCCTCAAACCATCCCCCAAAACTTTACTACAAAACGCTACGGTACACTAGTTCAACTTCGACTAGTACCCGGACGTCTTGGGCGTTTGACTTTTGAACACTCCCAAAATTTACAAACTGACTTATAATGCTAAAAACACTATTTTAATACATTATTAACTCATGAAGCACATGCAAAATTCTAGTTTGACCTATTTCATTTTTAGGGTCGTTATAGTCTTGCCCCTTCACATTAGGGTAATCCCTAACCTTGTGGCCACTTTTTCCACTCCCAAAGCAATTGTCCGTCCCAACAAGGCCATCACCATAATGCTTCTTTCAACACTTTCCAAAATTTGGCTTCTTTATTGGTGAACTAGTACCTCTTCCCTTTTGAGACTTAGGGTTAGACACCCTATCATCACGAGCCTTGGGAAATTTGGAAGGAACTTGATTAGTAAACCTCTTCTTGAACCTAGGCTTATCTTGAATGTCAAGCCTACCCTTAGAAGAGACCTTTCCTTCTTGGCCTCCCTATTCTTCCTCCTTAGCCTAGTTTCTTCCACTTGTTGAGCATGAACCATGAGACGAGAAATATTCATATTATCATGAAGCATAGCCGAACGACAATCTTCAACCAAGTCTTTGGACACCCCCGTAATAAAATGACTCATATCATCCCTTAGGTTTGACACCAAGGATGGAGCATACTTGGACAATTTAGTGAACTTCAAAGAATAGTCAAGTACACTCATACCTCCTTGACGAAGGTTGATGAATTCTTCCACCTTAGCTTCCCTCAACTCTATAGGAAAGAACCTATCAAGTAAAGTCCTCTTGAAGATCTTCCAAGTCACTAGACCACCTCTTAGGGTCCAATTATCCCTCCATTGCACGTACCACGTTTGGGCCACATCTTTGAGTTGATAAGCCGCCAACTCAGCCTTCTCAATTGAGGTCACCCCCATAGCATAGAGAATCTTATAGACCTCATCAAGGAAATCTTTAAGGTCCTCATCCGACTTTGACGCAAAGAACATAAGTGGATTCATTCTAGTAAAGTATCTCAAACGAGATGCCATAGTGTTAGCATGTTGAGGCACTAGAGGTCCAACCTCCCTATTCACTTGGGCTGTCATAGCTTGTACTTGAGAAGTGACATCATTATCTTGAGAGGTCATGGCTTGGGCCAACTTGAGAAAGGCTTCCCTTATCTCTCTATCGGTCATTGGTGGAGGAACAATCGGAAATTGATCACCCATAGTAACTTCTTCAAGTGGAGGCACTTGGTTGACTTATGGAGGAACTTTGTTGTCATGAGCTCCCACATTAGCAATGCCTTCTTCGGCCCTTCTTCTTCGAGTATTCATACCTATAACCACGATATAAGGTTTAGGTAAAAGCACATAATAAGACTCTCGAGGCACGACATAGGAATGCAAGAAGATGAGAGTTCCCTAAGCATCACATAGTCTCTCATTTATAAGTGTGGCACGCTTTACAATTTTGAATAAGAATCTACATAGACGTGGTTTAATAAGACATCGTTTCTAGGGATATTCAACCTCATGCTCTGATACCAAGTTTGTCATATCCGGGAAGTACCCCCAGACGTAACTGGCGTCGTCGTCCTTGGAGAGGATTAGAACTAGCCTCTTAACATTCATCATTACATTAATAGGTTAAAAAGTGCGGAAAATTTTAAACTTTTCACCTATATCTACTTCGTGAGGTTTACTTAGACCTCTCGCTTACACTTAATATATTCATAGCGAGTATACATAGACTCCTCGTATAAGAATATTACATAGTCTTCTACTTTTATGCCACATATAGACAACATACATAATAAAGTCTTAAAAGGGATGTCTCATATTAAACCATCTAAACAGAATCAAACCATATGGGCACAAGCCCTTACACAATGTATATATGTCACTTAGGGCTTACAACAATATCTTGAAACAAGTAGAATGAAATGATCCTTTAGACTATAACAAAGAACCATAGCTAGAGTAATAAAAGGACATCATCCTCGGACTTGAGGAAATACCTACTTGGAGAATGATTCCAAGCCTTCCTTGCAAATGGCCACAATCTCTTCAACGACCGAAACCTAAAATGTTGGGGAAAAAGGGAGAAATGGGGTTAGCACATCACTTGTACTAAGTATAGGATCATATGCACACACAACATAAAAATCATGACAAAGGGGGAAAATTATTCAAAAGCATGCAAAGTCACTTTGGAAATACCTTATGCACATTGAAGAACCAATACAAGTCAATAAACACATATTACTTAAGTCAGGACTAGGTACACAAGACCAACAATACTAAGTCTAGTCAAGTCAACATGCATATCAACATAATTGAGCACATAATCAAGACAACTCTATTATCATGTTATAATATCAACAAGCATGCATAAGAGTTCATAACATCATAACCTAAGCAAGACCATTACTCATGAACACCCATTAAGTCCACTAGTGCAATGACTAAGTAAGGTCCCATAGCTTTACTCAATCAAGTAAACCCAACAAGAACTATAAGAAATGTCCAACTTTACATACTATATGATTAAGAGTAGACATTATCATACTTTAGCAATAGAGACCAACCACATGTTCGTAAGTGAAACCAATATTACATAGTGTCATTAATCATGTAAGATCAACATATACATATCATTTACATTTATAAGCATATAAGCACATAAGAACATCCTTCGAAGACTTCCTTCAAGGATAGCTAGTGCAATGTATATGTAGAGTCCCATACCCCTACCTAGACTAAGTCAAAACCCTTAGGTCATCCTATTTAGAGTTCACTTTATTAGTTGGGAACATCTTGCCTTAACCGACATAGACCACATGAGCTAATGTAATTCGGTGGCATGGAACCCTACACCGAAAGAATGTGGACTACTTGGTAGTACCAAAATATGAACATAACATCTATGTGGATCCACTAGCTAGTATTCTTATAAGGGCAATATATTTCAAGAACTAGGAGATGTAGTTGGGACCCTCTTTATGCTACATGCATTATAGTCTCCAATCTCATTAGTACAATAGTGATCCTACCTTCCCTGTGTGGGAAGGGAAACTCCTCACTTTTAGTTTACTCGGTACTAAGCTAGATTCCCTTTTGAAATGTCTTTCATTATTAATCATAACTTAGTTTAGGTCATAGGGGTATACCCCTTATATAGTCATAGTCATAGCTCAATAGGAATTGCATGAGTATGTCCTTTAAACACAATCCACACATCTGAGGTTAGCACATTTACATAACCATATTATGATAAGGCAAATAGGCAATTCATCTCCATCATTATATCATTACATCCTAGCCAACAACTCACAAGCCATAAATCAAGACATTTCTGTCACGACCGGAATCTAGACCCCAGACGAGACCGGCGTTGTTGACCTCTCAGAGGTCACAAACAAGCCTACATACGTCATTCTTACTTCATCTAGGTTAATTTTAGCGGAAAATTTGAAATTTTTGTTTTCTTATTTCATGCTAAACATTTTAAACTTAAAATCATGGGCGTTCACAAATCAACCATCTAATATAGAGATAATCAAATGAAAGAAATGGTTCATAATTACATTAAACGTATTTTCGCCAAAATGGCACCAATACAAAGTCTGGAATGAAAGTGGAAAGAAACACTAGTGGAACATGCTCCACTAGCTAAAGCCTACATCTAAGCTAGATAATAACGGTAGACATCCTCGAAAGCATGAGGGCCTACCAAGTCCAGATGAAAGCTCCACGTCCGGATATCTGCAACGTCAACCTGTAAGCTCTAGCGTCCACCTGTGCCTGCACCTAAAAATATAGAGTTGTATGGGATTAGTACACACTTGTACTAAGTATGGGTATATGCAAGCACACACCAAGGACATGCATGAGAAAGAATAGCTCTTTCCTAACAACATGATTATGGAAAGTCAAGTCAGTGGACTTGCCAAATTGGGATTAGGAAAGTTAGTGAACTTTCCAAATTTGGATTAGGAAAGTCAGTGAGCTTTCCAAATTTGGATTAGGAAAGTCATGCCATGAGAGTAACATGCATCATCATACTTATCATATTGCACACAACACATAACATCTTACACATAGCACATATCATATAGCATATAGCACATAACATCTTTTATAACATTCATTCATATGCCATGAAATCTTGGAATCATGGACTTGACATTAAGACTTTCCAAAATGAGGGCTCAACATATTGGACCTCAACTAGAGAGTCTTCATTAGCAAACACAGAGTCTACTTCATTCATTCATACGTACTTCATTTTATTTCGTTCATGGGCTAGTGTGAACACCAGCTATACCTAGGATGTAGTTTAAGACTTTCATCGGGCTTGCGGTGCAATGATCAAGAATAACCTAGTGTCATTACTTGAGTCTAGCTCACCTCTTGATTATCCTATCCTAACACCTTTAGTATCATTCATTTCATTATGTGCATCATTTGAGGCTGACCTCATTCATTCATTGGGAACTTTAACTTTAACCGACATAGATCATGTGAGCATTATGAAATCCAGTGTCTCCCCCACACCGAAAAGAGGTGGAATCACCGGCCAAAGTGACCCAAAAACATGCTAGCGTACATGGGAATTTAAACCCGCCAGATCTCTATTTTGGCAGTATAGGTTCGAAGACCAGTAGATATAAGGAGACCCATACCTGGCAAGCCGAACAGTCTCATCTCATGAGAGTTACGTGAACCTCCGCCCTTCTCGAAAGAAGGCATCACCACTCATAGTTAGTCTATCGGTGCTCAGTATAAAGTTCCATTACATTCAACTCATACATCATGGAAGCTGGCTTCTAGTATGAGGACATCATAGCTCAATAGATGATTTCTTATCTCATCATTAGTATTAAGTGTGTTAATCTCAATACTTTCATTAGAGTGTTCATAGAGACTGGTCTCTTCATTAACTTTACACTCTCATAGGTGAGTACGTTTTGGTAACATTTACGTAGGCTCATTTGAGATTGTTCTCATCTTTTACATTAGCCTCATATCATGTTGTCACCACATTCATTAACATTAGCACAATTGCTCTTCATAATTACTCACCCCATTTTACGTGAATGTTCATTTCATCATATGCCAATGCACTTGGCCATTTGTGTGTTTCACACTCTTACTTAATCCTTCTAGGGTTTCATCATTTCATTACATAATAATCATTTCATCGTATGCCAATGCACTTGGCCATTTAGTGTGTTTTACACTCGTACTTAACCCTTCTAGGGTTACTTCATTTCATTACATACATCTTAGGTTCACTTATTTTTAAAGGTATGCTAGACTTATGGGTCTATACATACAAGCCATGAGGCTTCATTCATAGTTCGTTAAGTGACTCATATCTTCCTAAGATTATGTAGTGCAAGACTTATGTATCTTGTATGTATGCCAAGATCTCGATTTCGATCTAAGTAGGTGACATTATTCTTGAATATTTAATTCACGTAGGCCTTATGTATCAATACTGAAATTTGGGCTAGGGAACCCAAGTTTGAATCCCTTGGACAACACTTACATTTTTCTTTGATTTTTATTTTTAGTCCTTATGACATTGGGACCCTAGATCGAGCCCCAACATCAACATTTCTTTTTAGTTCCTTTTACTTAGAAACTCTCTCCCTTGGCCGAGGAGTTGTGGGTTCGAACCCCCACAGCCCCCCTTTTATTTTCCTATTTATTTTCCTTGTCTACTTCGCATTAACCATGATGTTGTGGGATCAAACCCCCACAGCCTCTCTTTATTTTTCTTTTATTCGTTTGGGACTAAGAGGTTGTGGGTTCGAACCCCCACAACCTTCTTATTTTAATTTCATTTAATTCTCTTGACTACCTCTGCGTTGGCAGTGAGGTTGTGGGATCGAGCCCCCAAAAGCCTCACTTTATTCTCCTTTTATTTCTCCCTTTCTCCTTTACTCTCCTTCACAGCCTTGAGGTCGTGGGTTCGATTCCCACGCCACACATTTCCTTTCTTTTATTTTTCTTTCACTTCATTCGCTGCCTGGAGGTCGTGGGTTCGATTCCCACGCCTCCCATTTTATTTTATTAATTTTTGCACTCTACTTTTTCAGCCAGCACACCCCATTTTGATTCCCCCAGACCCCATTTCTTTTCTTACGAGTTTAAGGAATCACACGGGTGAGGTCACAGGTTCGAATCCTGGTGGCCATCCCTTTATAATCAATTAAATTTCCAGATTTATTCCTCTACATATAGCCTAAACTAAACTTGTAAGTTTGCTGGAAATTTAGTCATTTTCTTAGCTTATTTTCACCAACATTTCACTTGAAAACTTAGGGAAATTCATAGATCATTTAACACTTTTTGGGGTGCATTTTCATAGATTCGTTTAGCCAAAATATTGATACTCAAATCAGCCCCACTTCAATTTTGATGAACTTCACGATTTACATAAGTTTATGCACGTAAAATGACAACCAAAACAATATCAAATTTGAAGCCTTAACCCGAGACCTCATTTACAGTAACATTTTTGCACACGCACACGCACACACACACAAAATTTCAAATACATGATTGTCTTTCATACGATTTCAAGTACACAAACATAATCATATTAATCACGAAAACATAACATACACCTAAGTCTACCAGCAATCATACCCAACCTACGATTCATTGGGAGCTAGTGACAGGGGCATGCAAAAGGGGAAACAATCCTAGTTTTCGAATGAATAATATGAACCTTAAGGGGTCTCTTGGGAAAGGGACCAAGAGAGAAGAAAACCCATACATTTTTGACGTTAAACCCTTGACTTGCTGCACAAAAACTTCACCCAAGAACACGTCTGAGACTCCTCAATGTCAACTCCACTCGAATGACAACCTCCCTTAGCCTAGTGTGCGATTAACGTTTGTTTTCTTGTAATTTCGTGTGAGTTCTTCAAGTGTGAAGAACTTGGTTTATTTTTATGCTTTTGTATCTTATTTTGGCAGAGAATTTTCGTGTGAAAGAGGAAGAGAGATTGAGCGTGAGAATGGAGAGATAAACGTGAGAGAGAGTTGGAGTTATAGGAGGCTTAGGATTCTAGTTTTAGGACTTACTCAATAGGGTTTTGTTTATTTAATAAAAATCTGATTTTTATTTTATTTTAAATCAGCTAATGAATTATAATTATTAATTAATTACATTAATTCAATAGCTTAAATAAAAATCATATTAATTCATTGCTTCCACCTAGGTTCGAACCTGGGTGGAGCAAGACTTCACTTCAAGAGCTCAATTTCGGCTCTCTCTCCCCAAATTGCCCCTCCACCTTATTAATTAAATAATTTATTACATATTTAGGGTAATTAGGATACTACCCTTAGCCAGGAAAAAGACCATTTTACCCCTAGACCCTTCAAACCTAAGATTTCCTCTTTTTAAGTCCGGTAAAGACTCCTCGAGTAAATCTTCGTATTCGAGAGCCCTACATGGTTGGACCCAACCTTTCTAAGCTCAACTAACTCCCCAAGTTAGTTGGATTGGCTGTACCAAGGGTTCCGAGGTCTTGTTCTACGCGCAACAATCCGCGTGAACCCTGGTCTAATCATAGGCATTCTTGACACATTAAGCATTTCTTATCTTATCCATTTTTAGGGTTGTTACATTATCCCCCCCTTAGGAACATTCGTCCCCGAATGACACTACTACTATCTAGCGTAATGCCAGTCAGATCATAATATAATCACTATGCACAGTCAAGCAATAGCAACAAAATATGGAGAGATAAGGAAACTTAGACTTAAGAGTAGGAAGTCTAACCTCAAGAGCTGAAAAGATGAGGGTAGCGGGATCTCATGTCGGCCTCAGCCTCCCACGTAGCACCCTCAACAAGATGATTTCTCCACAATACCTTCACTGTGGCAATCTCCTTGTTCCTCAGCCGCTTGATCTGTCTGTCTAAGATCTCAACAGGTACCTCCTCATAGGACAAGTCTTCATCGACCCCCAAACCTTCCACAGGTAGAATCGATGCTGGATCACCTAGGCACTTCTTTAACATGGATACATGAAAGACTGGATGGACAGAAGCTAGCTCCGCAGGCAATGCCAACTCATAGGCCACCTCACCCACACGCTGTAGGATCTCGTATGGCCCAACATACCTCGGACTCAACTTCCCCTTCCTGCCAAACCTCATCACCCCCTTCATAGGTGATATCTTCAGATAGACCTGGTCACCAACATCAAACTCTAAGGGCCATTTTCTGTTATCTGCATATGACTTCTGCCGACTGTAAGCAGTAGCCAACCTGTCCCTAATCACTCTGACCTTCTCTAAGGCCTCATGAATGATCTCTGGACCCAAAATGGATGACTCTCCAACCTCGAACCACCCAACTGGAGATCTACACCTCCTACCATACAGTGCCTCAAACGGTGCCATCCCAATGCTGGAGTGATAGCTATTATTATACGAGAACTCTATCAAAGGCAGATGGTCATCCCAGCTACCCCTGAAGTCAATCACACACGCTCTCAACATGTCCTCCAATGTCTGAATGGTGCGCTCTACCTGCCCATCAGTCTGAGGATGAAAGGCAGTACTAAGCTTTACCTGCGTGACCAAGCTCTTCTAAAAAGATCTCCAGAAATGTGAAGTAAACTGAGCTCCTCTATCTAAAATGATAGACAAAGGAACCCCATGCCATCTCACAATCTCATCAATGTAGAGTCTCGCATAATCCTCGGCTCTGTAAGTAGACTTCACAGGGATAAAGTGGGCAGACTTAGTCATCCTGTCCACAATAACCCATATGGAGTCATGCTGTCTCCTAGTCCTCGGAAGACCAACCACGAAGTCCATATTAATGGCCTCCCACTTCCAAGTCGGAACCTCAATAATCTGAGTAAGACCACCAGGTTTAAGATGTTCTGCCTTAACCTGCTGGCAATTAGGACACTTGGCCACATATTCTGCAATGTCCTTCTTCATGCCACCATACCAATAAATCTGCTTAAGATCATGATACATCTTGGTGGAATCTGGATGTATGGAATATCTGGAACCATGGGCCTCTGTAATAATCCTGGTCTGCAAATAATCCACATGTGGTACACACAGCCTGTCCTGATACCTAAGTAAGCCATCACCTCCCAAAGAGAAAGACTCATTCATCTTTATCAACACTGAGTCCTTCAGCTCCATCAACACAGAATCGAGATGCTGACCCTGCTTGACTTCAACTACCAAGGATGATTCAGAACTAGGATGAACTGAAACACCCCCACTAGTAGAGTCAACCAATCGCACACCCAGTCTGGCCAGTTTGTGTACATCTTTTGCCAACTCCTTCTTCTCATCCTCAACGTGGGCTGTACTTCCCATGCTCATCCTGCTCAAAGTATCAGCTACAACATTAGCCTTACCTGGATGGTAGTGAACATTCATGTCATAATCCTTCAACATCTCCAACCATATCTGCTGACGTAGATTCAACTCCCTCTGTGTGAACACGTACTGGAGACTCTTGTGGTCTGTGAACACATCCACATGCACTCCATACAAGTAGTGCCTCCACAGCTTCAGTGCAAACACCACAGCTGCCAACTCTAGGTCATGAGTGGGATAATTCTTCTCATGAACCTTGAGCTGTCTGGATGCATAGGCTATCACCTTACCAACCTGCATAAGAACACAACCCAAACCAACCCTAGATGCATCACAATAAACAGTGTAATTCTCACCACATTTAGGCAAAGTAAGCACCGGGGCTGAAGTGAGTCTGTCCTTGAGCTCCTGGAAACTCTTCTCACAAGTCTCCGTCCATTAAAACTTGGCTTTCTTCTTAGTCAAAGCTGTCAGTGGGGCAGCAATGGAAGAAAAACCCTCCACGAACCTGCGGTAGTAACCAGCCAATCCCAGAAAGCTACGGATGTCAGTGGGAGTAAGAGGCTTTGGCCAGTTCTTCACAGCCTTAGTCTTCTTGGGATCCACCTCCACGCCCTGATCAGACACAACATGACCTAGGAAGGTCAGTGATCTAAGCCAAAATTCACACTTGCTAAATTTGGCATACAACTGATGTTGTCTAAGTACCTGCAAGGTTAGTCTCAAATGCTGTACATGCTCTTCCTTGGTCCTAGATTAGATGAGGATGTCATCAATGAATACTATGACGAAAGAATCAAGGTATTCAGGGAAGACTCGGTTCATGAGGTCCATAAATGCAGCAGGTGCATTCGTAAGACCAAATGACATAACTAAGAACTCATAATGACCATAACGGGTACGAATGGCTGTCTTTGGGATATATCCATCCCTAACCCTAAGCTGATGATACCCTGAACGAAGATCAATCTTAGAGAAAAAACTAGACCCTTGGAGCTGATCGAACAAATCATCTATTCTTGGGAGTGGATACTTATTCTTTATAGTGACTTTGTTAAGCTGCCGATAATCGATACACATTCTAAGGGTTCCATCCTTCTTTTTCACAAATAACACTGGAGCGCCCCAAGGGGATATGCTCGGCTGAATGAAACCCTTATCAGTGAGATCTTTTAATTGCAGCTTCAAGTCTTTGAGTTCAGCTGGAGCCATTCTGTAAGGAGGAATTGAAATTGGTTTATTATCGGGTTCTAAGTTGATACCAAAGTCAATCTCTCGAGGGGGAGGGACTCCAGACAAATCATCAGGAAATACATCTAGGAACTCATTCACTACAGGCACTGAGTCTATGGAAGGAATGTCATGATCTAAATCATTAACACTCACAAGATGACACAATAACCCCTTGGACATCATTTTATTGGCCTTAAGGTTCGAAATCCAGGGATTAGGATGACTCAAGTTGTACCCCTCCCAGACTAGCTCCTCTTCATCAGGGAAACGAAATCTGACCACTCTACTACGACAACCCAAACAAGCATAACAACTGTGAAGCCAGTCCATGCCAAGAATAACATCAAAATCATACATGGGTAACTCAACCAAGTCTGCACACATATTCTTACCACTTACAACTATTGGGCAATCCTTGTATACTCTATCGGTTCTTACATTTTCTCCTAAAGGTGTACTAACCACTATAGGATCATGCAGAACTTCAGGCAATATCTCAAAAGTGAGAGCAAGCAAAGGAGTTACAAAGGAAGCGTAGACCCTGGATCAAGTAAAGCATAAACAGAAGTTGAGAATACTTGCAGCATACCTGTGACCACATCAGCGGACTTCTCCTGCTCCTCTCTGCCCTTCAGGGCATAGAATTTGTTCTTCTTAGGAGGATCGGCTGCTGCTACACCCTGTGGATTAGGCCTAGGCTGACCATTACCTCCAGCCTGACCTCTGTTCTGTGGGAAGTCTCTAACCATGTGTACACTCTTACCGCAACCAAAGCAGGCATTAGTGCCCTGTCTGCAATCTCCACTGTGAGCACGGCCACACTTAGCACAGTTCTTTTTGGGACGCTGCATCTCACCTCCATTGCCCTTCTTGGGCTCAGGTCTGCCTACTCTAGGTGTTGTACTCCTCTGAGAATTAGAGTTCCCAGAACTCTGTTGCCCCTTCTTGAACCTGGGCTGCTTACGGATGCCAAAATTGTTTCTGTGGCCTCCATGGCTGGGACCTGCCTGATCTTGAGGCTTAGGCCTCCTAGCATCACGAATGCCCCTCTTTTTTCGACTGTCCTCTACCTGCTGGACATGCACCATCAACCTGGAGAGGTCCATATTATCATGGAGCATCGCAGACCGACACTCCTCCTCCAGATCTCTATTTATTCCTGTGAGGAACCTGCTCATCTCATCCCTGCTGTTAGATACAAGGGAAGTAGCATACCTGGATAATTTAACAAACTTCAGTACTCATCTCATCCTTGATGTTAGATACTAAGAAAAGTAGCATACCTGGATAGTTTAACAAACTTCAGGGAATACTCCCTGACTGTCATTGATCCCTTCTTAAGGTTGATAAACTCCTCAACCTTTGCCTCCCTCATCTCTCTGGGAAAGAATCTCTCCAGTAAGGTTGTCTTAAATAGCTCCCAAGTGACTGGAACTCCGCCCAAAGCTCGGCTATCCTGTCACATCTTGCACCAAGTCTGTGCAACATCCTTGAGCTGATAGGAAGTCAGCTCAGCCTTCTCAATATCTGTGGCCCCCATAGCCACCAAAATCTTATGCACCTCATCCACAAACTCCTGGGGGTCCTCTAAAGTCTTAGACCCTGTGAAAATAGGAGGATTCATCCTCGTGAAGTCTCTCAGCCTGTCAGCCATGCTAAAAACCGGTGGGTTCTCCCTCTGAACATCCTGCCGGTTGATCTGGGCAGTCATAGCTTGGGCCTGCATAGTGATGGCTTGTGCCATCTGGGCCAGAGATGCCCGCAGCTCCGCATCAGTCAGCCCAGCTGGGTTAACTGGCATAGCACTCCTTCAGCTGGAGCCCGGGGATGAACCTGATTGCCCCCAGCAGCTGCACCTCCTCTCCTCTGACCAATGGTTCTCCTATTATTCATTATCTGAAAACAACAAAGATTGATGTTAGACACGCTCGTAACACCAAGAAATTAGACATTAGGAAAAGCACGATAAGATCAGAAGAAGGGAAATTTTACTACGCATAATGCAGTCTCTAATTCAAGATAGTGGTGCACTTCACTACCATGACTTAGAAACTACTCAATGTGGTTGATGTGAACTCATTACTCTCAGAATTTAACCTAGTGCTCTGATACCAACTTTTTCACGACCGAAATCTAGACCCCAGACGAGACTGGCGTCGTTGACCTCTCAGAGGTCACAGACAAGCCTACATACGTCATTCTTACTTCATCTAGGTTAATTTTAGCGGCAAATTTGAACTTTTTGTTTTCTTATTTCATGCTAAACATTTTAAACTTAACATCATGGGCGTTCACAAATCAACCATCTAATATAGAGATTATCAAATGAAAGAAACAGTTCATAATTGCAATTAACGTATTTTCGCCAAAACGGCACCAATACAAAGTCTGGAATGAAAGTGGAAAGAAACACTAGTGGAACATGCTCCACTAGCTAAAGCCTACATCTAAGCTAGATAATAATGGTAGACATCCTCGAAAGCATGAGGGCCTACCAAGTCCGGATGAAAGCTCCACGTCCGGATAGCTGCAACGTCAACCTGTAAGCTCTAGCGTCCACCTATGCCTGCACCTAAAAATATAGAGTTGTATGGGGATTAGTACACACTTGTACTAAGTATGGGTATATGCAAGCACACACCAAGGACATGCATGAGAAAGAATAGCCCTTTCCTAACAACATGATTATGGAAAGTCAAGTCAGTGGACTTGTCAAATTGGGATTAGAAAAGTTAGTGAACTTTCCAAATTTGGATTAGGAAAGTCAGTGAGCTTTCCAAATTTGGATTAGGAAAGTCATGCCATGATAGTAACATGCATCATCATACTTATCATATTGCACACAGCACATAACATCTTACACATAGCACATATCATATAGCATATAGCACATAACATCTTTTATAACATTCATTCATATGCCATGAGACCTTGGAATCATAGATTTGGCATTAAGACTTTCCAAAATGAGAGCTCAACATATGGGACCTCAACTAGGGAGTCTTCATTAGCAAACACAGAGTCTGCTTCATTCATTCATATGTACTTCATTTCATTTCGTTCATGGGCTAGTGTGAACACCAGCTATACCTAGGATGTAGTTTAAGACTTTCATCGGGTTTGCTGTGCAATGATCAAGAATAACCTAGTGTCATTACTTGAGTCTAGCTCACCTCTTGATTATCCTATCCTAACACCTTTAGTATCATTCATTTCATTATGTGCATCATTTGAGGCTGGCCTCATTCATTCATTGGGAACTTTAACTTTAACCGACATAGATCATGTGAGCATCATGAAATCCAGTGTCTCCCCCACACCGAAAAGAGGTGGAATTACCGGCCAAATTGACCCAAAACATTCTAGCATACATGGGAATTTAAACCCGCCAGATCCCTATATTGGCAGTATAGGTTCGAAAACCAGGAGATATAAGGAGACCCATACCCGGTAAGCCGGACAGTCTCATCTCATGAGAGTTACGTGAACCTCCGCCCTTCCCGAAAGAAGGCATCACCGCTTATAGCTAGTCTATCGGTGCTCAGTATAAAGTTCCATTACGTACAACTCATACGTCATGGAAGCTGGCTTCTAGTATGAGGACATCATAGCTTAATAGATGATTTCTCATCTCATCATAAGTATTAAGTGTGTTAATCTCAATACTTTCATTAAAGTGTTCATAGAGACTGGTCTCTTCATTAACTTTACACTCTCATAGGTGAGTACGTTTTGGTAACATTTACTTAGGCTCATTTGAGATTGTTCTCATCTTTTACATTAGCCTCATATCATGTTGTCACCACATTCATTAACATTAGCACAATTGTTCTTCATAATTACTCACCCCATTTTACGTGAATGTTCATTTCATCATATGCCAATGCACTTGGCCATTTGTGTGTTTCACACTCTTACTTAATCCTTCTAGGGTTTCATCATTTCATTACATAATAATCATTTCATCGTATGCCAATGCACTTGGCCATTTAGTGTGTTTTACACTCGTACTTAACCCTTCTAGGGTTACTTCATTTCATTACATACATCTTAGGTTCACTTATTTTTAAAGGTATGCTAGACTTATGGGTCTATACATACAAGCCATGAGGCTTCATTCATAGTTCGTTAAGTGACTCATATCTTTCTAAGATTATGTATTACAAGACTTATGTATCTTGTACGTATGCCAAGATCTCTATTTCGATCTAAGTAGGTGGCATTATTCTTGAATATTTAATTCATGTAGGCCTTATGTATCAATACGGAAATTTGTGCAAGGGAACCCAAGTTCGAATCCCTTGGACAACACTTACATTTTTCCTTGATTTTTATTTTTAGTCCTCTTGACATTGGGACCCTAGATCGAGCGCCAACATCAACATTTCTTTTTAGTTCCTTTTCCTTAGAAACTCTCTCCCTTGGCCGAGGGGTTGTGGGTTCGAACCCCCACAACCCCCTATTTATTTTCCTATTTATTTTCCTTGTCTACTTCGCAATAACCATGAGGTTGTGGGATCAAACCCCCACAACCTCTCTTTATTTTTCTTTTATTCGTTTGGGACTGAGAGGTTGTGGGTTCGAACCCCCACAGCCTCCTTATTTTAATTTCATTTAATTCTCTTGACTACCTCTGCGTTGGCAGTGAGGTTGTGGGATCGAGCCCCCACAGCCTCACTTTATTTTCTTTTTATTTCTCCCTTTCTCCTTTACTCTCCTTTACAGCCTTGAGGTCGTGGGTTCGATTCCCACGCCTCACATTTCCTTTATTTTATTTTTCTTTCGCTTCATTCGCTGCCTGGAGGTCGTGGGTTCGATTCCCACGCCTCCTATTTTATTTTATTAATTTTTGCACTCTACTTTTTCAGCCAGCATACCCCATTTCGATTCCCCCAGACCCCATTTCTTTTCTTGCGAGTTTAAGGCATCACACGGGTGAGGTCACAGGTTCGAATCCTGGTGGCCTCATCCCTTTATAATCAATTAAATTTCCAGATTTATTCCTCTACATTTAGCCTAAACTAAACTTGTAAGTTTGATGGAAATTTAGTCATTTTCTTAGCTTATTTTCACCAACATTTTCACTTGAAAATTTAGGGAAATTCATAGATCATTTAACACTTTTTAAGGTGCATTTTCATAGATTCGTTTAGCCAAAATATTGATACTCAAATCAGCCCCACTTCAATTTTAATGAACTTCACGATTTACATAGGTTTATGCACGTAAAATGACAAGCAAAACAATATCAAATTTGAAGCCTTAACCCGAGACCTCATTTACAGTAACATTTTTGCACACGCACACACTTGCACAAAATTTCAAATACATGGTTGTCTTTCATCACCTAAATCTACCAGCAATCATACCCAACCAATGATTCATTGGGAGCTAGTGACAGGGGCATGCAAAAGGGGAAACAATCCTAGTTTTCGAATGAATAATATGAACCTTAAGGGGTCTCTTAGGAAAGGGACCAAGAGAGAAGAAAACCCATACATTTTTTACGTTAAACCCTTGACTTGCTGCCCAAAAACTTCACCCAAGAACACGTCTGAGACTCCTCAATGTGAACTCCACTCGAATGACAACCTCCCTTAGCCTAGTGTGCGATTAACGTTTGTTTTCTTGTGATTTCGTGTGAGTTCTTCAAGTGTGAAGAACTTGGTTTATTTTTCTGCTTTTGCATCTTATTTTGGCAGAGAATTTTCTTGTGAAAGAGGAAGAGAGATTGAGCGTGAGAATGGAGAGATAAACGTGAGAGAGGGTTGGAGTTATAGGAGGCTTAGGATTCTAGTTTTAGGACTTACTCAATAGGGTTTTGTTTATTTAATAAAAATCTGATTTTTATTTTGTTTTAAATCAGCTAATGAATTATAATTATTAATTAATTACATTAATTCAATAGCTTAAATAAAAATCATATTAATTCATTGCTTCCACCTAGGTTCGAACCCGGGTGGAGCAAGACTTCACTTCAAGAGCTCAATTTCGGCTCTCTCTCCCCAAATTGCCCCTCCACCTTATTAATTAAATAATTAATTACATATTTAGGGTAATTACGATACTATCCTTAGCCAGGAAAAAGACCATTTTACCCCTAGACCCTTCAAACCTAAGATTTCCTCTTTTTAAGTTCAGTAAAGACTCCTTCGAGTAAATCTTCGTATTCGAGAGCCCTACATGGTTTGAACCAACCTTTCTAAGCTCAACTAACTCCCCAAGTTAGTTGGATTGGCTGTAGCAAGGGTTCCGAGGTCTGGTTCTACGCGCATCAATCCGTGTGAACCCTGGTCTAATCATAGGCATTCTTGACGCATTAAGCATTTCTTATCTTATCCATTTTTTAGGGTTGTTACAATTTCAATTCAACATTGTACCAACCCTAATCAATCTTATCATAATTTATACTTCAATATAACTTCATCACTAAACACAAGTAATCATAATTGAAGTAAAGGTTTGAGATTAGAAAGACTTACCCAATCTCCTTCATAAGCCATGATCCATTATTTTACCATCAACCAATCAATTCCACCAAACAATAGGTGTAACAACAACATACAATAGTAATCTATACAATGCTAAGCCAATTGTACCATCACTATCTCAATCAACTTCAATTCATAACCTAAGGTTTAAGGGAGAAGGGTTCATCATGAGTTCTTCAAAAACTAGGTCTAATCCCAATAATACATGTCTCTAGGCAATCCATAGATTGAATAGGATAGTTACAACAATCAACACATTCATAATTCCCCATCAATTCACACGTAAGAACCAAGATTTGGGGAAATTGGGGAAAGGAAATGATCTATAAAAAATTGCCACAATTAACATCTATTACACAACAATCTACACTAGTTTAGTCATAGGCAATCATAATTCAACATATTCAATCATCAATTTTGACTTTAGAAGAAAACTCATTTGTAGAGAAAAACCCTTAGAATTGGGTATTTGAAAATCAACTTTGAGAGGACCTCTTGGGAAAAGGATTCCCAAGAGTGAAGAACCCATACCTTAATGAAGCTTTACCCACGAAAATTCAGTGAAAACCTTGGAGACTTTGTCTTCTTCCTTAATCTTCTTGTTCTTCAATGGAGGATGAATGGAGAGAGAGAAAGTAGAGAGAAGTGGGAGCAATTTGGATTTCAATTTGTGTTTGAGTTTTGGAGTGGGAAATGAATGATTATTTTACCTAATTTCAATATATAGTCCACCCCCAAAATACCCAAACTACCCCTCATTAAGTTGGACTTCCAAAAGTGAAGTCCAAATTAACTTCATTGTGAGCTCCCCGTCCATCTTCACGCCCCACTTCATAGTCCGTGAAGTGCATGATGGACCGTTGTGGAGAGTGGAGGCAGTAGCTCATCTAAACGAGCCACCTCCATTTTTCCTCTAAGGCAAGACCACGAGACACCTTGCTCCCTTTCGTGAAGATGCACCACAGCCCGTTAAGTGGCTCGTGGTGCTTTTAGGCAGTATTTCCCCAACGCCTCACCAAACTCCCATCAATTGTCTAAGGCATTTTCACGGCAGCCTATCCCCTTCCGTCAAATTCACCACGAGTCGTGAAGAGGCTCGTGGTGTCTTGTACAGTAGCTAGGTCAAAAGACCTCTTCCCCTTCATGGCCAAGTCATCTTCACGAGCTCCACACCTTGGTCATGGTCATGCTCGTGAAGAGTGAGGCAGTAGCCTTCTTTCGTGGGCAGCCTTTGCCTCTTGGCTTTCGCTTGCTCTTGAAGGTTGGCACTCCTCAGTTGGACTTGCTTCCTTATACCCCCTCTTAGGAATATATGTCCACCCTTATCACCTCACCTTGACTAACCCATAGACACTTCCTTAAGACCATCAAGGCACTACACTAGTCCAAGTTACAAGTTCACCGGAAGTCGTGGACGTTCCTTGACGTTTTAACACCAACACATTCTAAATTACATAAATTAATTATTTCAGACTTCATAATAGTGTTTCAAACCTTAGACACTTGTTTAAGGCTCTAGATTAGGTTTTAGACTTTCAGAGCATTGCAAATAGCATCAACCAAAGACCGGAGCACTCTGTGGACAATTAGACATCCAACCTGTAATCGCAACGACCCAATTGAAAGAGCATATATCTACCAACTGAGATATATCCCCTTGAGCCAAGTAGAGCATGCATGGAGTAGTCAGATTCTTCTTCGTCATTTTATTCAAAACCCCAATTGTGACATCCCTTCTCTCCCACTTAACATGTAACATATCGTAACTCATAATAGACAAAAATAATCTAAGAAACTAAAACTTATCACTTTAGGAAAGAAAAAGGGAAAATCTGGAAAATTTCCTAAGTTTAAAAAGTGATTTTTGGTCAATTGTAAACGACCATAAATTTTAGCTCAAGATGAGTTAGGGTCAGTTCTTTATATGGTTGAAAATCCCTTGGAAATTTCTTTCCAATGGTTCCGAGTTTGCATGATTTACCGTATGAGGGAGATATGCCTTTCGGAAGTTGGGATATTGAAGTGAGGAAAGTCCCATTCCGAATTTAAGTAAGGTCAAACTTGTCTTTTCACCCATCTATTTCCTAGTTCGTTTTAAGGGTTTATTTGGGGTTAAAATAAGTTGGAATCCAGAATAGAAAAGTTATTTACGCTTAGGGATTGGAGAAGAGAAAAGAGAAGGAAGGAAACAAAAGGAGAAAATATCAAAAAATTCATCAAGAACGCCAAGATCTTCGAGTGGAATTCATCGGGGGTGATCCCTATTAAGGTATGTGAGATCTTTTTGGGTTGGTATAGTTCACTGATACACCAACTTGTTTAACTCAGAAAATTTTGAGTAGATTGAATGATGAAAAGTGAAGTTCTTGAAGAACATTATTGAAATCTTGTTGGTTGAGTTGTTACATGCCTTTAGTTGATTCGATTCGTGTTTCCATTGTGTTACGAGTCTAAACTAGTGGGTATTGAGGTTATTAGAAGTCCTAAGTGATTGGAGAAAGATCCATGGGAGTTTAGGAGGCTTAGAGATGAAAATCAGAGAAGAGAATTAGAAACTCTCGTCAGACAAGCCCTAGGGCACCGCGCCAGCCAGAGCCCTTCAGGACAAATTCTGTCCGTCAGGCTCTGGCGCTCCACTCCTCTCAGAGCGCCAAGGACGCCTGGAGACCCTGTTCATTCCACATCTTTTCGTACTAGTTCCTAAGATATGTATCCACATTTCTTAGTTGATTCCAACACTCTAAGATACATCTAAATATCATGAAATCATTCATAAACAAGACATAATGAACCTTGAATCCACAATCCAATTCAAGGAAAGTTAAGATCAAAGTTAGAGAAGTTGAGAGTCAAGTCTAAAAGTTAAGAAGAAAGTCAAAGTGAGCTCTTAAAGTTTTCAAGAATCTTAAGAAAACATTTTAACTTTGTTTTAAGGCTCAAGCTATAAGTTGAGTAAAGAGTAATGAGTTAAATTACAAGTCAAGCAAAGAATTGAGTTCATTTTTCAAAATATATAATGGAACTAAGTATTCCCTATAAGGTTTATAAGTGTTTTTACATTTAAGTTAAAAGAGATCTAAGATTTATCCAAAAGAGTTTTGAACAAGAAAAGGGAACATTGACTGCAAGAGAGCTTTTTAGTGCTAAAGTGTTGAGCAAATTATCTCAACCAAAATAAAGAAAGTTATTTTAAAAGCATGAGTTAAAGTATATTTTGGGTGTAGTATTGAGCACCGATGTGGGGATGAGAGTTCATATTAACTCAAATCTCCATGTAAATCATGTAGCCATCATGGGTATTAATGGATCATACTTTTTAGATGATCATGTAAGTTAAGCTAGTGGATCCACTAAGTTAAGGAGTTTAATATGACGGAAAAGTATGGGAAAGTTCTGGCAGCGCGAGCAAGACAATGTATCACCACTTAGGCTCATCGTGGTGATTCTCGGTTAGAGAATCTCCCACAGTACTATATTGCTTTCATATATAAGTAAAGTTGAGTTAGTTATTGCATTTTTTTTGATAAACTAAGTTGTTTTACTATTTTACAAAGATTTATATATATCGCATGTGTTTTAATTGCTTTATATATATACATTGAGTTGAATATTCATGTGTTGAGCAAAGCCAAGGTAAGTTCATATTATTATTATCAAGCTTAAGTTGCTTAGAATTCTAACTTGCATACTCCTACATTCAATGTACTGATGCCAGTTGGTCTGCATCGTCTTATGATGAAGACGCACGTAAACAGGATCAACATCCAGCGCCTCGTTGATCCAGTTTGAGCACTCAGAGTTAGTGGTGAGCCTCCTTGCATTTCAGAGGATCCTTGTTATTCCTTTCCAGTCTTTTCATTTATAGAATGTTGTGGGGGTTGTCCCAACATTCATCATAGTATTTTTAGAGGCTTCATAGACGGAGATTCAGTAAATTCAGTTGAGTCTCTTTTATTTTAGATATTTTATTTTGAGACATAAGTGCCATTTTGGACAGGACATAATTTATGTTATTTATGAGAATGTTCTTGCTTTATCATTGAGTAAATCTTCCGCTGAGTTAAGTAAGTCAGACCAAGGGTTTGCTCAAGGCTAGAAATGGTCATAGGGTTCCGATCACGTCCAGGGTGTAGGCTCGAGGCATGACATCACACCTCAGAACACACCCTTCAGTCTCGGGGACCTATTGTTAAGAATAATGAATTAATATTTTCAATAACAACATTTAACCAACCCGGCAACCAGATGCTTCTACCGAAAGTAGACGCAAAAATAAGATGTCAAAAATTATTTTATAATAATTTTCAAATAAAATTTGTATTCTTTTTTACTTTTACTTTTTTTATTTCTCTATCTATTTTTCCTATATTTTCATTTTCTCAATTGTATCATCGTTGTCATAGGAATAGACCGGAGCACTGCCTTGACAATTAGACATCCAATCTGTAATCGCAACGACCCAATTGAAAGAGCAGATATCTACCAACTGAGCTATATCCCCTTGAGACAAGTAGAGCATGCATGGAATAGTCAGATGCTTCTTCCTCATTTTATTCAAAACCCCAATTGTGACATCCCTTCTCTCCCACTTAACAAGTAACATCTCGTAACTCATAATAGCCAAGAATCATCTAAGAAACTAAAATTTATCACTTTAGGAAAGAATAAGGAAAAATCAAGAAAATTTCCTAAGTTTAAAAAGTGATTTTTGGTCAATTGTAAACGGCCATAACTTTTAGCTCAAGATGAGTTAGGGTCAGTTCTTTAGATGGTTGAAAATCCTTGGAAATTTCCTTCAAACGGTTCCGGGTTTGCATTATCGTATGAGGGAGATATGTCTTTCGGAAGTTGGGATGTTGAAGTGAGAAAAGTCCCATTCGGAAATTTAGTAAGGTCAAACTTGTCTTTTCACCCATCTATTTCCTAGTTCGTTTTAAGAGTTTATTTGGGGTTAAAATAAGTTGGAATCTATAATAGAAAAGTTATTTACGCTTAGGGATTGGAGAAGAGAAATGAGAATAAGGAAAAAAAGGAGAAAATATAAAAAAAATCATCAAGAACACCAAGATCTTCGAGTTGAATTCATCGTGGGTGATCCCTATTAAGGTGAGTGAGATCTTTTTGTGTTGGGTTAGTTCACCGGCACACCAACTTGTTTAATTCAGCAAATTATGTATAGATTGAATGATGAAAAGTGAAGTTCTTTAAGAAAATTGTTGAAATCTTGTTGGTTGAGTTGTTACATGCCTTTAGTTGATTCGATTCGTGTTTTCGGATTGTTTTAGGGATCTAATCTAGTGGGTATTGAGGTTATTAGTGATTCTAAGTGATTGGCGAAATATCCATTAGAGTTTAGGAGGTTTAGAGATAAAAAATGGAGAAGAAAAGTCGAAACTCCCGTCTGACAAGCCCTAGGGAACCGCACCAGCCAGATCCCCTCAAGACAAATTCTGTCCGTCAGGCTCTGGCGCTCCTCTCCTCTCAAAGTGCCACGGACGCCCGGAGACCCAGTTCATTCCACATCTTTTCGTACTAGTTCCTATGTGATATACCCACGTTTCTTAGTTGATTCCAATACTCTAAGGTACATCTAAACATCATGAAATTATTCATAAACATGACATGACGAACCTTTCCACAATCCAATTCAAGGAAAGTTAAGATCAAAGTTAGAGAAGTTGAGAGTCAAGTCTAAAAGTTAAAAATAAAGTCAAAGTGAATTCTTAAAGTTTTCAAGAGTCTTAAGAAAACATTTTAGCTTTGTTTTAAGGCTCAAGCTATAAGTTGAGTAAAGAGTAATGAGTTGAATTATATTTTCAAAAGTCATAAGGGAACTAAGTATTCCCTAAGAGTTAAGTTACAAGTCAAGCAAAGAGTTGAGTTCATTTCTCAAAAGATATAAGGGAACTAAGTATTCCCTAGAAGGTTTATAAATGTTTTCACATTTAAGTTAAAAGAGAACTATGATTTACCCAAAAGAGTTTTGAACAAGAAAATGGAACATTGACTGCAAGAGGGCTTTTTAATGCTTAAGTGTTGAGCAAATTATCTCAACCCGAAGAAAGGAAGTTATTTTAAAAGCATGAGTTAAAGTATATTTTGGGTGTAGTATTGAGCACCGATGTGGGGATGAGAGTTCATATTAACTCAAATCTACATGTAAATCATATTGCCATCATGGATATTAATAGGTCATACTTTTTAGATGATCATGTAAGTTAAGCTAGTGGATCCACTAAGTTAAGGAGTTTTATGTGACGCCAAAGTGTGGAAAAGTTCTGGCAGCGCGGGTAAGACGATGTATCACCACTTAGGCTCATAGTGGTGGTTGTCGGTTGGAGAATCTCCCATAGTACTATATTGCTTTCATATATAAGTAAAGTTGAGTTTGTTATTGCATTTCCTTTAATAAACTAAGTTGTTTTACTATTTTACAAAGATTTATATATATCGCATGTGTTTTAATTTCCTTATATATATACATTGAGTTGAATATTCATGAGTTGAGCAGAGCCAAGGTAAGTTCATATTATTATTATGAAGCTTAAGTTGTTGTTTAGAATTCTAACTCGCATACTCGTACATTCAATGTACTAATGCCAGTTGGTCTGCGTCGTCTTATGATGCAGATGCACGTAAACAGGATCAACATCCAGCGCCTCGTTGATCCAGTTTGAGCACTCAGAGTCAGTGGTGAGCCTCCTTGCATTTCGGAGGATCCTTGTTATTCCTTTTCAGTCTTTTCAGTTATAGAATGTTGTGGGGTTTGTCCCAACATTCATCGTAGTATTTTTAGAGGCTTCATAGACGGAGAGTCAGTAAATTCAGTTGAGTCTTTTTTATTTTAGATATTTTATTTTGAGACTTAAGTGCCATTTTGGACAAGACATAATTTATGTTATTTATGAGAATGTTCTTGCTTTATCATTGAGTAAGTCTTCCGATGAGTTAAGTAAGTCAGACCAAGGCTTTTCTCAAGGCCAGCAATGGTCATAGGGTTCCGAACACGTCCAGGGTGTAGGCTCGAGGCTTGACATCACACCTCAGAACACACCCTTCAGTCTCCGGGACCTATTGTTAAGAATAATGAATTAATATTTTCAATAACAACATTTAACCAACCCGACAACCATATGCTTCTGCCGAAAGTAAAAGCAAAAATAAGATGTCAAAATTTATTTTATAATAATATTCAAATAAAATTTGTATTCTTTTTTACTTTTACTTTTTTTATTTCTCTATCTATTTTTCTTATTTTTTCATTTTATCAATTGTATCATCATTGTCATAGGAATAGACCGGAGCACTGCCTGGACAATTAGACATCCAACCTGTAATCGCAACAACCCAATTGAAAGAGCAGATATCTACCAAATGAGATATATCCCCCTGAGCCAAGTAGAGCATGCATGGAATAGTCAGATGCTTCTTCGTCATTTTATTCAAAACCCCAATTGTGACATCCCTTCTCTCCCACATAACAAGAAACATCTCGTAACTCATAATAGCCAAGAATAATCTAAGAAACTAAAATTTATCACTTTAGGAAAGAAAAAGAAAAATCAAGAAAATTTCCTAAGCTTAAAAAGTGATTTTTGGTCAATTTTAAACGGCCATAACTTTTAGCTCAAGATGAGTTAGGGTCAGTTCTTTAGATGGTTGGAAATCCTTGGAAATTTCCTTCCAATGGTGCCGGGTTTGCATTATCGTATGAGGGAGATATGTCTTTCGGAAGTTGGAATGTTGAAGTGAGGAAAGTCCCATTCGGAATTTTAGTAAGGTCAAACTTGTCTTTTCACCCATCTATTTCCTAGTTCGTTTTAAGGGCTTATTTGGGGTTAAAATAAGTTGGAATCCAGAATAGAAAAGTTATTTACGCTTAGGGATTGGAGAGGAGAAATGAGAAGAAGGAAAAAAAGGAGAAAATATTAAAAAATTCATCAAGAACGCCAAGATCTTCGAGTGGAATTCATCGGGGGTGATCCCTATTAAGGTATGTGAGATCTTTTTGTATTGGGTTAGTTCACCGGCACACCAACTTGTTTAATTCAGCAAATTATGTATAGATTGAATGATGAAAAGTGAAGTTCTTTAAGAAAATTGTTGAAATCTTGTTGGTTGAGTTGTTACATGCCTTTAGTTGATTCGATTCATATTTTCGAATTGTTTTACGGGTCTAATCTAGTGGGTATTGAGGTTATTAGTGATTCTAAGTGATTGGCAAAAGATCCATTAGAGTTTAGGAGGTTTAGAGATGAAAAACGGAGAAGAAAAGTCGAAACTCCCGTCAGACAAGCCCTAGGGCACAGCGCCAGTCAGAGCCCTTCAGGACAAATTCTATCCGTCAGGCTCTGGCGCTCCGCTCCTCTCAAAGCGCCAAGGACGCCTGGAGACCCTGTTCATTCCACATCTTTTCGTACTAGTTCCTAAGTGATGTACCCACGTTTCTTAGTTGATTCCAACACTCTAAGGTACATCTAAACATCATGAAATCATTCATAAACATGACGTAATAAACCTTGAATCCACAATCCAATTCGAGGAAAGTTAAGATCAAAGTTAGAGAAGTTGAGAGTCAAGTCTAAAAGTTTAGAATAAAGTCAAAGTGAGTTCTTAGAGTTTTCAATAGTCTTAAGAAAACATTTTAACTTTGTTTTAAGGCTCAAGCTATAAGTTGAGTAAAGAGTAATGAGTTGAATTAAATTTTCAAAAGTTATAAGGGAACTAAGTATTCCCTAAGAGTTAAGTTACAAGTCAAGCAAAGAGTTGAGTTGATTTCTCAAAAGATATAAGGGAACTAAGTATTCCCTAGAAGGTTTATAAATGTTTTCACATTTAAGTTAAAAGAGAACAATGATTTACCCAAAAGAGTTTTGAACAAGAAAAGGAAACATTGACTGCAAGAGAGCTTTTTAATGCTTAAGTGTTGAGCAAATTATCTCAACCCGAAGAAAGGAAGTTATTTTAAAAGCATGAGTTAAAGTATATTTTGGGTGTAGAATTAAGCACCGATGTGGGAATGAGAGTTCATATTAACTCAAATCTCCGTGTAAATCATGTAGTCATCATGGGTATTAATGGGTCATACTTTTTAGATGATCATATAAGTTAAGCTAGTGGATCCACTAAGTTAAGGAGTTTTATGTGACGGCAATGTATAGGAAAGTTCTATCAGCGCGGGCAAGACGATGTATCACCACTTAGACTCATAGTGGTGGTTGTCGGTTGGAGAATCTACCACAGTTCTATATTGCTTTCTTATATAAGTAAAGTTGAGTTAGTTATTGCATTTCTTTTGATAAACTAAGTTGTTTTACTATTTTACAAAGATTTATATATATCGCATGAGTTTTAATTTCCTTATATATATACATTGAGTTGAATATTCATGTGTTGAGCAGAGCCAAGGTAAGTTCATATTATTATTATAAAGCTTAAGTTGTTGTTAAGAATTCTAACTCGCATACTCGTTCATTCAATGTACTGATGCCAGTTGGTCTGCATCGTCTTCTGATGCAGACGCACGTAACCAGGATCAACATCCAGCGCCTCGTTGATCCAGTTTGAGCACTCAGAGTCAGTGGTGAGCCTCCTTGCATTTCGGAGGATCCTTGTTATTCCTTTCCAGCCTTTTCGTTTATAGAATGTTGTGGGGTTTGTCCCAATATTCATCGTAGTATTTTTAGAGGCTTCATAGACGGAGAGTCAGTAAATTCAGTTGAGTCTTTTTTATTTTAGATATTTTATTTTGAGACTTAAGTGTCATTTTGGACAAGACATAATTTATGTTATTTATGAGAATGTTCTTGCTTTATCATTGAGTAAGTCTTCCGATGAGTTAAGTAAGTCAGACCAAGGGTTTTCTCAAGGCCAGCAATGGTCATAGGGTTCCGAACACGTCCAGGGTGTAGGCTCGAGGCTTGACATCACACCTCAGAACACACCCTTCAGTCTCCGGGACCTATTGTTAAGAATAATGAATTAATATTTTCAATAACAACATTTAACCAACCCGACAACCATATGCTTCTGCCGAAAGTAAAAGCAAAAATAAGATGTCAAAATTTATTTTATAATAATATTCAAATAAAATTTGTATTCTTTTTTACTTTTACTTTTTTTATTTCTCTATCTATTTTTCTTATTTTTTCATTTTATCAATTGTATCATCATTGTCATAGGAATAGACCGGAGCACTGCCTGGACAATTAGACATCCAACCTGTAATCGCAACAACCCAATTGAAAGAGCAGATATCTACCAAATGAGATATATCCCCCTGAGCCAAGTAGAGCATGCATGGAATAGTCAGATGCTTCTTCGTCATTTTATTCAAAACCCCAATTGTGACATCCCTTCTCTCCCACATAACAAGTAACATATCGTAACTCATAATAGCCAAGAATAATCTAAGAAACTAAAATTTATCACTTTAGGAAAGAAAAAGAAAAATCAAGAAAATTTCCTAAGTTTAAAAAGTGATTTTGGTCAATTGTAAACGGCCATAACTTTTAGCTCAAGATGAGTTAGGGTCAGTTCTTTAGATGGTTGGAAATCCTTGGAAATTTCCTTCCAATGGTGCCGGGTTTGCATTATCGTATGAGGGAGATATGTCTTTCGGAAGTTGGAATGTTGAAGTGAGGAAAGTCCCATTCGGAATTTTAGTAAGGTCAAACTTGTCTTTTCACCCATCTATTTCCTAGTTCGTTTTAAGGGCTTATTTGGGGTTAAAATAAGTTGGAATCCAGAATAGAAAAGTTATTTACGCTTAGGGATTGGAGAGGAGAAATGAGAAGAAGGAAAAAAAGGAGAAAATATTAAAAAATTCATCAAGAACGCCAAGATCTTCTAGTGGAATTCATCGGGGGTGATCCCTATTAAGGTATGTGAGATCTTTTTGTATTGGGTTAGTTCACCGGCACACCAACTTGTTTAATTCAGCAAATTATGTATAGATTGAATGATGAAAAGTGAAGTTCTTTAAGAAAATTGTTGAAATCTTGTTGGTTGAGTTGTTACATGCCTTTAGTTGATTCGATTCGTGTTTTCGAATTGTTTTACGGGTCTAATCTAGTGGGTATTGAGGTTATTAGTGATTCTAAGTGATTGGCAAAAGATCCATTAGAGTTTAGGAGGTTTAGAGATGAAAAACGGAGAAGAAAAGTCGAAACTCCCGTCAGACAAGCCCTAGGGCACAGCGCCAGTCAGAGCCCTTCAGGACAAATTCTATCCGTTAGGCTCTGGCGCTCCGCTCCTCTCAAAGGACCAAGGACGCCTGGAGACCCTGTTCATTCCACATCTTTTCGTACTAGTTCCTAAGTGATGTACCCACGTTTCTTAGTTGATTCCAACACTCTAAGGTACATCTAAACATCATGAAATCATTCATAAACATGACGTAATAAACCTTGAATCCACAATCCAATTCAAGGAAAGTTAAGATCAAAGTTAGAGAAGTTGAGAGTCAAGTTAAAAGTTAAGAATAAAGTCAAAGTGAGTTCTTAAAGTTTTCAATAGTCTTAAGAAAACATTTTAACTTTGTTTTAAGGCTCAAGCTATAAGTTGAGTAAAGAGTAATGAGTTGAATTAAATTTTCAAACGTTATAAGGGAACTAAGTATTCCCTAAGAGTTAAGTTACAAGTCAAGCAAAGAGTTGAGTTTATTTCTCAAAGATATAAGGGAACTAAGTATTCCCTAGAAGGTTTATAAATTTTTTTCACATTTAAGTTAAAAGAGAACTATGATTTACCCAAAAGAGTTTTGAACAAGAAAAGGAAACATTGACTGCAAGAGAGCTTTTTAATGCTTAAGTGTTGAGCAAATTATCTCAACCCGAAGAAACAAAGTTATTTTAAAAGCATGAGTTAAAGTATCTTTTGGGTGTAGAATTAAGCACCGATGTGGGAATGAGAGCTCATATTAACTCAAATCTCCGTGTAAATCATGTAGCCATCATGGGTATTAATGGGTCATACTTTTTAGATGATCATGTAGGTTAAGCTAGTGGATCCACTAAGTTAAGGATTTTTATGCGAAGGCAATGTATAGGAAAGTTCTAGAAGCGCAGGCAAGACGATGTAACACCACTTAGACTTATAGTGGTGGTTGTCGGTTGGAGAATCTCCCACAGTTCTATATTGCTTTCTTATATAAGTAAAGTTGAGTTAGTTATTGCATTTCTTTTGATAAACTAAGTTGTTTTACTATTTTACAAAGATTTATATATATCGCATATGTTTTAATTTCCTTATATATATACATTGAGTTGAATATTCATGTGTTGAGCAGAGCCAAGGTAAGTTCATATTATTATTATCAAGCTTAAGTTGTTGTTTAGAATTCTAACTCGCATACTCGTACATTCAATGTACTGATGCCAGTTGGTCTACATCGTCTTATGATGCAGACGCACGTAACCAGGATCAACATCCAGCTCCTCGTTGATCCAGTTTGAGCACTCAGAGTCTGTGGTGAGCCTCCTTGCATTTCGGAGGATCCTTGTTATTCCTTTCCAGTCTTTTCAGTTATAGAATGTTGTGGGGTTTGTCCCAACATTCATCGTAGTATTTTTAGAGGCTTCATAGACGGAGAGTCAGTAAATTCAGTTGATTCTTTTTTATTTTAGATATTTTATTTTGAGACTTAAGTGCCATTTTGAACAAGACATAATTTATGTTATTTATGAGAATGTTCTTGCTTTATCATTGAGTAAGTCTTCCGCTAAGTTAAGTAAGTCAGACCAAGGGTTTTCTCAAGGCCAACAATGGTCATAGGGTTCCGACCACGTCCAGGGTGTAGGCTCGAGGCATGACATCACACCTCAGAACACACCCTTCAGTCTCCGGGACCTATTGTTAAGAATAATGAATTAATATTTTCAATAACAATATTTAACCAACCCGACAACCAGATGCTTCTACAGTAAGTAAAAGCAAAAATAAGATGTCAAAAATTATTTTATAATAATTTTCAAATAAAATTTGTATTCTTTTTTACTTTTACTTTTTTTATTTCTCTATCTATTTTTCTTATTTTTTTCATTTTCTCAATTTATCATCGTTGTCATAGGAATAGACCGGAGCACTTCCTGGACAATTAGACATCCAACCTGTAATCGCAACGACCCAATTGAAAGAGCAGATATCTACCAACTGAGCTATATCCCCCTGAGCCAAGTAGAGCATGCATGGAGTAGTCAGATGCTTCTTCGTCATTTTATTCAAAACCCCAATTGTGACATTCCTTCTCTCCCACTTAACAAGTAACATCTCGTAACTCATAATAGCCAAGAATAATTTAAGAAACTAAAATTTATCACTTTAGGAAAGAAAAAGGAAAAATCAAGAAAATTTCCTAAGTTTAAAAAGTGATTTTTGGTCAATTGTAAACGGCCATAACTTTTAGCTCAAGATGAGTTAGGGTCAGTTCTTTAGATAGTTGGAAATCCTTGGAAATTTCCTTCCAACGGTGTCGGGTTTGCATTATCGTATGAGGGAGATATGTCTTTCGGAAGTTGAAATGTTGAAGTGAGGAAAGTCCCATTCGGAATTTTAGTAAGGTCAAACTTGTCTTTTCACCCATCTATTTCCTAATTCGTTTTAAGGGTTTATTTGGGGTTAAAATAAGTTGGAATCCAGAATAGAAAAGTTATTTACGCTTAGGGATTGGAGAGGAGAAATGATAAGAAGGAAAAAAAGGAGAAAATATAAAAAAAAATCATCAAGAACGCCAAGATCTTCTAGTGGAATTCATCGGGGGTGATCCCTATTAAGGTATGTGAGATCTTTTTGTGTTGGGTTAGTTCACCGGCACACCAACTTGTTTAATTCAGCAAATTATGTATAGATTGAATGATGAAAAGTGAAGTTCTTTAAGAAAATTGTTGAAATCTTGTTGGTTGAGTTGTTACATGCCTTTAGTTGATTCGATTCTTGTTTTCGAATTGTTTTACGGGTCTAATCTAGTGGGTATTGAGGTTATTAGTGATTCTAAGTGATTGGCGAAAGATCCATTAAAGTTTAGGAGGTTTAGAGATGAAAAACAGAGAAGAAAAGTCGAAACTCCCGTCAGACAAGCCCTAGGGCACAGCGCCAGCCAGAGCCCTTCAGGACAAATTCTATCCGTCAGGCTCTGGCGCTCCGCTCCTCTCAAAGCGCCAAGGACGCCTGGAGACCCTGTTCATTCCACATCTTTTCGTACTAGTTCCTAAGTGATGTACCCACGTTTATTAGTTGATTCCAACACTCTAAGGTACATCTAAACATCATGAAATCATTCATAAACATGACGTAATAAACCTTGAATCCACAATCCAATTCGAGGAAAGTTAAGATCAAAGTTAGAGAAGTTGAGAGTCAAGTCTAAAAGTTTAGAATAAAGTCAAAGTGAGTTCTTAGAGTTTTCAATAGTCTTAAGAAAACATTTTAACTTTGTTTTAAGGCTCAAGCTATAAGTTGAGTAAAGAGTAATGAGTTGAATTAAATTTTCAAAAGTTATAAGGGAACTAAGTATTCCCTAAGAGTTAAGTTACAAGTCAAGCGAAGAGTTGAGTTGATTTCTCAAAAGATATAAGGGAACTAAGTATTCCCTAGAAGGTTTATAAATGTTTTCACATTTAAGTTAAAAGAGAACAATGATTTACCCAAAAGAGTTTTGAACAAGAAAAGGAAACATTGACTGCAAGAGAGCTTTTTAATGCTTAAGTGTTGAGCAAATTATCTCAACCCGAAGAAAGGAAGTTATTTTAAAAGCATGAGTTAAAGTATATTTTGGGTGTAGAATTAAGCACCGATGTGGGAATGAGAGTTCATATTAACTCAAATCTCTGTGTAAATCATGTAGTCATCATGGGTATTAATGGGTCATACTTTTTAGATGATCATATAAGTTAAGCTAGTGGATCCACTAAGTTAAGGAGTTTTATGTGACGGCAATGTATAGGAAAGTTCTATCAGCGCGGGCAAGACGATGTATCACCACTTAGACTCATAGTGGTGGTTGTCGGTTGGAGAATCTCCCACAGTTCTATATTGCTTTCTTATATAAGTAAAGTTGAGTTAGTTATTGCATTTCTTTTGATAAACTAAGTTGTTTTACTATTTTACAAAGATTTATATATATCGCATGAGTTTTAATTTCCTTATATATATACATTGAGTTGAATATTCATGTGTTGAGCAGAGCCAAGGTAAGTTCATATTATTATTATAAAGCTTAAGTTGTTGTTTAGAATTCTAACTCGCATACTCGTTCATTCAATGTACTGATGCTAGTTGGTCTGCATCGTCTTCTGATGCAGACGCACGTAACTAGGATCAACATCCAGCGCCTCGTTGATCCAGTTTGAGCACTCAGAGTCAGTGGTGAGCCTCCTTGCATTTCGGAGGATCCTTGTTATTCCTTTCCAGCCTTTTCGTTTATAGAATGTTGTGGGGTTTGTCCCAATATTCATCGTAGTATTTTTAGAGGCTTCATAGACGGAGAGTCAGTAAATTCAGTTGTTTTTTTTTTATTTTAGATATTTTATTTTGAGACTTAAGTGCCATTTTGGACAAGACATAATTTATGTTATTTATGAGAATGTTCTTGCTTTATCATTGAGTAAGTCTTCCGCTGAGTTAAGTAAGTCAGACCAAGGGTTTGCTCAAGGCCAGCAATGGACATAGGGTTCCGACCACGTCCAGGGTGTAGGCTCGAGGCATGACATCACATCTCAGAACACACCCTTCAGTCTCCGGGACCTATTGTTAAGAATAATGAATTAATATTTTCAATAACAACATTTAACCAACCCGACAGATGCTTTTACCGAAAGTAAAAGCAAAAATAAGATGTCAAAAATTATTTCATAATAATTTTCAAATAAAATTTGTATTCTTTTTTACTTTTACTTTTCTTATTTCTCTATCTATTTTTCTTATTTTTTCATTTTCTCAATTGTATCATCGTTGTCATAGGAATAGACCGGAGCACTGCCTGGACAATTAGACATCCAACCTGTAATCGAAATGACCCAATTGAAAGAGCAGATATCTACCAACTGAGCTATATCCCCCTGAGCCAAGTAGAGCATGCATGGAATAGTCAGATGCTTCTTCGTCATTTTATTCAAAACCCCAATTGTGACATCCCTTCTCTCCCACTTAACGAGTAACATCTCGTAACTCATAATAACCAAGAATAATCTATGAAACTAAAATTTATCACTTTAGGAAAGAAAAAGGAAAAATCAAGAAAATTTCCTAAGTTTAAAAAGTGACTTTTGGTCAATTGTAAACGGCCATAACTTTAAGCTCAAGATGAGTTAGGGTCAGTTCTTTAGATGGTTGGAAATCCTTGGAAATTTCCTTCCAACGGTTCCGGGTTTGCATTATCGTATGAGGGAGATATGTCTTTCGGAAGTTGGGATGTTGAAGTGAGGAAAGTCCCATTCGGAATTTTACTAAGGTCAAACTTGTCTTTTCACCCATCTATTTCCTAGTTCATTTTAAGAGTTTTTTTGGGGTTAAAATAAGTTGGAATCCAGAATAGAAAAGTTATTTACGCTTAGGGATTGGAGAAGACAAAAGAGAAGAAGGAAAAAAAAGGAGAAAATATCAAAAAATTCATCAAGAACGCCAAGATCTTCGAGAGAAATTCGTCGGGGGTGATCCCTATTAAGGTATGTGAGATCTTTTTGTGTTGGGTTAGTTCACCGACACACCAACTTGTTTAAATCAGAAAATTTTGAGTAAATTGAATGATGAAAAGTGAAGTTCTTGAAGAACATTGTTGAAATCTTGTTGGTTGAGTTGTTACATGCCTTTAGTTGATTCGATTCGTGTTTCCATTGTTTTACGTGTCTAATCTAGTGGGTATTGAGGTTATTAGTGATCCTAAGTGATTGGAGAATGATCCATGGGAGTTTAGGAATTTTAGAGATGAAAATCAGACAGGAGAAGTCGAAACTCCCGTCAGACAAGCCCTAGGGCACAGCGCCAGCCAGAGCCCTTCAGGACAAATTCTATCCGTCAGGCTCTGGCGCTCCGCTCCTCTCAAAGCGCCAAGAACGCCTGGAGACCCTGTTCATTCCACATCTTTTCGTACTAGTTCCTAAGTGATGTACCCACGTTTTTTAGTTGATTCCAACACTCTAAGGTACATCTAAACATCATGAAATCATTCATAAACATGACAGAATGAACCTTGAATCCACAATCCAATTCAAGGAAAGTTAAGATCAAAGTAACAGAAGTTGAGAGTCAAGTCTAAAAGTTAAGAATTAAGACAAAGTGAGTTCTTAAATTTTTCAAGAGTCTTAAGAAAACATTTTAACTTTGTTTTAAGGCTCAAGCTATAAGTTGAGTAAAGAGTAATGAGTTGAATTAAATTTTCAAAAGTTATAAGGGAACTAAGTATTCCCTATGAGTTAAGTTACAAGTCAAGCAAAGAGTTGAGTTCATTTCTCAAAAGATATAAGGGAACTAAGTATTCCCTAGAAGGCTTATAAATGTTTTCACATTTAAGTTAAAAGAGAACTATGATTCACCCAAAAGAGTTTTGAACAAGAAAAGGAAACATTGACTGCAAGAGAGATTTATAATGCTTAAGTGTTGAGAAAATTATCTCAACCCAAAGAAAGGAAGTTATTCTAAAAGCATGAGTTAAAGTATATTTTGGGTGTAGAATTGAGCACCGATGTGGGGATGAGAGTTCATATTAACTCAAATCTCCGTGTAAATCATGTAGCCAATATGGTTATTAATGGGTCATACTTTTTAGATGATCATGTAAGTTAAGCTAGTGGATCCACTAAGTTAAGGAGTTTTATGTGACGGCAAAGTATCGGAAAGTTCTAACAGCGCGGGCAAGACGATGTATCACCACTTAGGCTCATAGTGGTGGTTGTCGGTTGGAGAATCTCCCACAGTACTATATTGCTCATCTATAAGTAAACTTGAGTATGTTATTGCATTTCATTTGATAAACTAAGTTGTTTTACTATTTTACAAAGATTTATATATATCGCATGTGTTTTAATTGCCTTATATATATACATTGAGTTGAATATTCATGTGTTGAGCAGAGCCAAGGTAAGTTCATATTATTATTATCAAGCTTAAGTTGTTGTTTAGAATTCTAACTCGCATACTCGTACATTCAATGTGCTGATGCCAGTTGGTCTGCATCGTCTTATGATGCAGACGCACATAACCAGGATCAACATCCAGTGCCTCGTTGATCCAGTTTGAGCACTCAGAGTCAGTGGTGAGCCTCCTTCCATTCCGGAGAATCCTTGTTATTCCTTTCCAGTCTTTTCATTTATAGAATGTTGTGGGGGTTGTCCCAACAATCATCATAGTATTTTTAAAGGCTTCATAGACGGAGATTCAGTAAATTCAGTTGAGTCTCTTTTATTTTAGATATTTTATTTTGAGACTTAAGTGTCATTGTGGACAAGACATAATTTATGTTATTCATGAGAATGTTCTTGCTTTATCATTGAGTAAGTCTTCCGCTGAGTTAAGTAAGTCAGACCAAGGGTTTGCTCAAGGCCAGCAATTGTCATTGGGTTCTGACCACGTCCAGGGTGTAGGCTCGAGGCATGACATCACACCTCAGAAAACACCCTTCAGTCTCCGGGACCTATTGTTAAGAATAATGAATTAATATTTTCAATAACAACATTTAACCAACCTGACAAACAAATGCTTCTACCGAAAGTAAAAGCAAAAATAAGATGTCAAAATTTATTTTATAATAATTTTCAAATAAAATTTGTATTCTTTTTTACTTTTACTTTTTTTATTTCTCTATCTATTTTTCTTATTTTTTCATTTTATCAATTGTATCATCATTGTCATAGGAATAGACCGGAGCACTGCCTGGACAATTAGACATCCAACCTGTAATTGCAATGACCCAATTGAAAGAGCAGATATCTACCAACTGAGCTATATCCCCCTGAGCCAAGTAGAGCATGCATGGAATAGTCAGATGCTTCTTCGTCATTTTATTCAAAACTCCAATTGTGACATCTCTTCTCTCCCACTTAACAAGTAACATCTCGTAACTCATAATAGCCAAGAATAATCTAAGAAACTAAAATTTATCACTTTAGGAAAGAAAAAGGAAAAATCAAGAAAATTTCCTAAGCTTAAAAAGTGATTTTTGGTCAATTTTAAACGGCCATAACTTTTAGCTCAAGATGAGTTAGGGTCAGTTCTTTAGATGGTTGGAAATCCCTTGGAAATTTCCTTCGAACGATTCCAGGTTTTCATTACTGTATGAGGGAGATATGCCTTTCGGAAGTTAGGATGTTGAAGTGAGGAAAGTCCCATTCGGAATTTTAGTAAGGTCAAACTTGTCTTTTCACCCATCTATTTCCTAGTTTGTTTTAAGAGTTTATTTGGGGTTAAAATAAGTTGGAATCCAGAATAGAAAAGTTATTTACGCTTAGGGATTGGAGAAGAGAAATGATAAGAAGGAAAAAAAGGAGAAAATATAAAAAAAATCATCAAGAACGCCAAGATCTTTGAGTGGAATTCATTGTGGGTGATCCCTATTAAGGTATGTGAGATCTTTTTGTGTTGGGTTAGTTCACCGGCACACCAACTTGTTTAATTCAGCAAATTATGTATATATTGAATGATGAAAAGTGAAGTTCTTTTAGAAAATTGTTGATATCTTGTTGGTTGAGTTGTTACATGCCTTTAGTTGATTCGATTCGTGTTTCCGGATTGTTTAACGGGTCTAATCTAGTGGGTATTGAGGTTATTAGTGATTCTAAGTGATTGGCGAAAGATCCACGAGACTTTAGGAGGTTTAGAGATGAAAAACAGAGAAAAAAAGTTGAAACTCCCGTCTGACAAGCCCTAGTGAACCGCACCAGCCAGATCCCCTCAAGACAAATTCTGTCCGTCAGGCTCTGGCGCTCCGCTCCTCTCAGAGTGCCAAGGACGCCAGAGACCATGTTCATTCCACATCTTTTCGTACTAGTTCCTAAGTGATGTACCCACGTTTCTTAGTTGATTCCAACACTCTAAGGTACATCTAAACATCATGAAATAATTCATAAACATGACATAATGAACTTTGAATCCACAATCCAATTTAAGGAAAGTTAAGATCAAAGTTAGAGAAGTTGAGAGTCAAGTCTAAAAGTTAAGAATAAAGTCAAAGTGAGTTCTTAAAGTTTTCAAGAGTCTTAAGAAAACATTTTAACTTTGTTTAAGGCTCAAGCTATAAGTTTAGTAAAGATCAATGAGTTGAATAAAATTTTCAAAAGTTATAAGGGAACTAAGTATTCCCTAAGAGTTAAGTTACAAGTCAAGCAAAGAGTTGAGTTCATTTCTCAAAAGATATAAGGGAACTAAGTATTCCCTAGAAGGTTTATAAATGTTTTCACATTTAAGTTAAAAGAGAACTAGATTTACCCAAAAGAGTTTTGAAGAAGAAAAGGGAACATTGACTGCAAGAGAGCTTTTTAATGCTTAATTGTTGAGCAAATTATCTCAACCCGAAGAAAGGAAGTTATTTTAAAAGCATGAGTTAAAGTATATTTTGGGTGTAGTATTGAGCACCAATGTGGGGATAAGAGTTCATATTAACTCAAATCTCCATGTAAATCATATAGCCATCATGGATACTAATGGATCATACTTTTTAGATGATCATGTAAGTTAACCTAGTGGATCCACTAAGTTAAGGAGTTTTATGTGACGACAAAGTATGGGAAAGTTCTGGCAGCGCGGGCAAGACGATGTATCACCACTTATGCTCATAGTGGTGGTTGTCGGTTGGAGAATCTCCCACAATACTTTATTGCTTTCATATATAAGTAAAGTTGAGCGTAATTGCATTCCCTTTAATAAACTAAGTTGTTTTATTATTTTACAAAGATTTATATATATCGCATGTGTTTTAATTGCCTTATATATATACATTGAGTTGAATATTCATGAGTTGAGCAGAGCCAAGGTAAGTTCATATTATTATTATGAAGCTTAAGTTGTTGTTTAGAATTCTAACTCGCATACTCGTACATTCAATGTACTGATGGCAGTTGGTCTGCAACGTCTTATGATGCAGACGCACATAACCAGGATTAACATCCAGTGCCTCGTTGATCCAGTTTGAGCACTCAGAGTCAGTGGTGAGCCTCCTTGCATTTCGGAGGATCCTTGTTATTCCTTTCGAGTTTTTTCATTTATAGAATGTTGTGGGGGTTGTCCCAACATTCATCATAGTATTTTTAGAGGCTTCATAGATGAAGAGTCAGTAAATTCAATTGAGCCTCTTTTATTTTAGATATTTTATTTTGAGACTTAAGTGCCATTTTGGACAAGACATAATCTATGTTATTTATGAGAATGTTCTGGCTTTATCATTGAGTAAGTCTTCCGCTGAGTTAAGTAAGTCAGACTAAGGGTTTGCTCAAGGCCAGCAATTGTCATTGGGTGCCGACCACGTCCAGGGTGTAGGCTCGAGGCATGACATCACACCATAGAACACACACTTTAGTCTCCGGGACCTATTGTTAAGAATAATGAATTAGTATTTTCAATAACAACATTTAACCAACCCGACAATCAGATGCTTCTACCGAAAGTAAAAGCAAAAAAAAATGTCAAAATTTTATTTTATAATAATTTTCAAATAAAATATGTATTCTTTTTTACTTTTACTTTTCTAATTTCTCTATCTATTTTTCCTATTTTTTCATTTTCTCAATTGTATCATCGTTGTCATAGGAATAGACCGGAGCACTACCTGGACAATTAGACATCCAACCTGTAATTGCAACAACCCAATTGAAAGAGCAGATATTGACCAACTGAGCTATATCCCTCTGAGCCAAGTAGAGCATGCATGGAGTAGTCAGATGTTTCTTCGTCATTTTATTCAAAACCTCAATTGTGACATCCCTTCTCTCCCACTTAACAAGTAACATCTCGTAACTCATAATAGCCAAGAATAATCTAAGAAACTAAAATTTATCACTTTAGGAAAGAAAAAGGAAAAATCAAGAAAATTTCCTAAGTTTAAAAAGTGATTTTTGGTCAATTGTAAACGGCCATAACTTTTAGGTCAAGATTAGTTAGGGTCAGTTAGTTATATGGTTGGAAATACCTTGGAAATTTCTTTCCAACGGTGCCGGGTTTGCATTATCGTTTGAGGGAGATATGCCTTTCGAAAGTTGGGATGTTGAAGTGAGGAAAGTCCCATTCGAAATTTTAGTAAGGTCAAACTTGTCTTTTCACCCATCTATTTCCTATTTCGTTTTAAGGGTTTATTTGGGGTTAAAATAAGTTGGAATCAAGAATAGAAAAGTTATTTACGCTTAGGGATTGGAGAAGAGAAATGAGAAGAAGGGAAAAATGAGAAAATATAAAAAAATTCATCAAGAACGCCAAGATTTTCGAGTGGAATTCATCGGGGGTGATCCCTATTAAGGTATGTGAGATCTTTTTGTGTTGGGTTAGTTCACCGGCACACCAACTTGTTTAATTCAGCCTATGAATAGATTGAATGATGAAAAGTGAAGTTATTTAAGAACATTTTTTGAAATCTTGTTTGTTGAGTTGTTACATGCCTTTAGTTTATTCGATTTGTGTTTCTGGATTGTTTTACGGGTCTAATCTAGTGGGTATTGAGGTTATTATTGATCCTAAGTGATTGTCAAAAGATCCATGGGAGTTTAGGAGGTTTAGAAATGAAAAATGGAGAAGAAAAGTCGAAACTCCCGTCTGACAAGCCCTAGGGCACCGCGCCAGCCAGATCCCCTCAAGACAAATTCTGTCCGTCAGGCTCTGGAACTCCGCTCCTCTCAGAGCGCCAAGGACGGCTGGAGACCCTGTTCATTCCACATTTTTTCGTACTGGTTCCTAAGTGATGTACCCATATTTCTTAATTGATTCCAAAACTCTAAGGTACATCTAAACATCAAGAAATCATTCATAAATGTGACATAATGAACTTTGAATCCACAATCCAATTCAAGGAAAGTTAAGATCAAAGTTAGAGAAGTTGAGAGTTTAGTCTAAAAGTTAAGAATAAAGTCAAAGTGAGTTCTTAAAGTTTTCAAGAGTCTTACGAAAACATTTTAACTTTGTTTTAAGGCTCAAGCTATAAGTTGAGTAAAGATCAATGAGTTGAATTAATTTTTCAAAAGTTATAAGGGAACTAAGTATTCCCTAAGAGTTAAGCTACAAGTCAAGCGAAGAGTTGAGTTCATTTCTCAAAAGATATAAGGGAACTAAGTATTCCCTAGAAGGTTTATAAATGTTTTCACATTTAAGTTAAAAGAGAACTATGATTTACCCAAAAGGGTTTTGAAGAAGAAAAGGGAACATTGACTGCAAGAGAGCTTTTTAATGCTTAAGTGTTGAGAAAATTATCTCAACCCGAAGAAAGGAAGTTATTTTAAAAGCATGAGTTAAAGTATATTTTGGGTGTAGTATTGAGCACCGATGTGGGGATGAGAGTTCATATTAACTCAAATCTCCATGTAAATCATGTAGCCATCATCGGTATTAATGGGTCATAATTTTTAGATGATCAAGTAAGTTAAGCTAGTGGATCCACTAAGTTAAGGAGTTTTATGTGACGGCAAAGTATAGGAAAGTTCTAGCAGCGCGGGCAAGACGATGTATCACCACTTAGACTCATAGTGGTGGTTGTCGGTTGAAGAATCTCCCACAGTTCTATATTGCTTTCATATATAAGTAAAGTTGAGTTTGTTATTGCATTTCCTTTAATAAACTAAGCTGTTTTACTATTTTATAAAGATTTATATATATCGCATGTGTTTTAATTGCCTTATATACATACATTGAGTTGAATATTCATGAGTTGAGCAGAGCCAATGAAAGTTCATGTTATCATTGTCAAGCTTAAGTTGTTGTTTAAAATTCTAACTCGCATACTCGTACATTCAATGTACTGATGCCAGTTGGTCTTCATCGTCTTATGATGCAGACGCACGTAACCAGGATCAACATCCAGTGCCTCGTTGATCCAGTTTGAGCACTCAGAGTCAGTGGTAAGCCTCTTTGAATTTCGAGGATCCTTGTTATTTCTTTCCAGTCTTTTCATTTATAGAATGTTGTGGGGTTTGTCCCAACATTCATCATAGTATTTTTAGAGGCTTCATAGATGAAGAGTCAGTAAATTCAGTAGAGCCTCTTTTATTTTAGATATTTTATTTTGAGACTTAAGTGCCATTTTGGATAAGACATAATTTATGTTATTTATGAGAATGTTCTTGTTTTATCATTGAGTATGTCTTCCGCTGAGTTAAGTAAGTCAGACCAAGGGTTTGATCAAGGCCAGCAATTGTCATTGGGTGCCGACCACGTCCAAGGTGTAGGCTCGAGGCATGACATCACACCTCAGAACACACCCTTCAGTCTCCGGGACCTATTGTTAAGAATAATGAATTAATATTTTCAATAACAATATTTAACCAACCCGACAACCAGATGCTTCTACCGAAAGTAAAAGCAAAAAAAAAATGTCAAAATTTCATTTTATAATAATTTTCAAATAAAATATGTATTCTTTTTTATTTTTACTTTTCTTATTTCTCTATCTATTTTTCTTATTTTTTCATTTTCTCAATTGTATCATCGTTGTCATAGGAATAGACCGGAGCACTGCCTGGACAATTAGACATCCAACCTGTAATCACAACGACCCAATTGAAAGAGCAGATATCTGCCAACTGAGCTATATCCCCCTGAGCCAAGTAGAGCATGCATGTAGTAGTCAGATGCTTCTTCGTCATTTTATTCAAAACCCCAATTGTGACATCCCTTCTCTCCCACTTAACAAGTAACATCTCGTAACTCATAATAGCTAAGAATAATCTAAGAAACTAAAATTTATCACTTTAGGAAGGAAAAAGGAAAAATCTAGAAAATTTCCTAAGTTTAAAAAGTTTGGTCAATTGTAAACGGCCATAACTTTTAGCTCAAAATGAGTTAGGGTCAGTTCTTTATATGGTTGGAAATACCTTGGAAATTTCTTTCCAACGGTGCCGGGTTTGCATTATCGTATGAGGGAGATATGCCTTTCGAAAGTTGGGATGTTGAAGTGAGGAAAGTCCCATTCGGAATTTTAGTAAGGTCAAACTTGTCTTTTCACCCATCTATTTCCTAGTTCGTTTTAAGGGTTTATTTGGGCTTAAAATAAGTTGGGATCCAGAATATAAAAGTTATTTACGCTTAGGGATTGGAGAAGAGAAATGAGAATAAGGAATAAAATGAGAAAATATAAAAACAATTCATCAAGAACGCCAAGATCTTCGAGTGGAATTCATCGGGGGTGATACCTATTAAGGTATGTGAGATCTTTGTGTGTTGGGTTAGTTCACCGGCACAAAAACTTGTTTAATTCAGCAAATTATATATAGATTGAATGATGAAAAGTGAAGTTCTTTAAGAACATTGTTGAAATCTTGTTGGTTGAGTTGTTACATGCCTTTAGTCGATTCGATTCTTGTTTCCCAATTGTTTTACGGGTCTAATCTAGTGGGTATTGAGGTTATTAGTGATCCTAAGTGATTGGCGAAAGATCCATGGATTTTAGGAGGTTTAGAGTTAAAAAACGGAAAAGAAAAGTCAAAACTCCCGTCTGACAAGCCCTAGGGCACCGCGCCAGCCAGATCCCCTCAAGACAAATCCTGTCCGTCAGGCTCTGGAACTCCGCTCCTCTCAGAGCGCCAAGGACGCCTGGAGACCCTGTTCATTCCACATTTTTTCGTACTAGTTCCTAAGTGATGTACCCACGTTTTTTAGTTGATTCCAACACTCTAAGGTACATCTAAACATCATGAAATCATTCATAAACATGACATAATGGACCTTGAATCCACAATCCAATTCAAGGAAAGGTAAGATCAAAGTAAGAGAGGTTGAGAGTCAAGTCTAAAAGTTAAGAATAAAGTCAAAGTGAGTTCTTAAAGTTTTCAAGAGTCTTAAGAAAACATTTTAACTTTGTTTAAAGGCTCAAGCTATAAGTTGCGTAAAGAGTAATGAGTTGAATTAAATTTTCAAAAGTTATAAGGGAACTAAGTATTTCCTTAGAGTTAAGTTACAAGTCAAGCAAAGAGTTGAGTTCATTTCTCAAAAGATATAAGGGAACTAAGTATTCCCTAGAAGGTTTATAAATGTTTCCACATTTAAGTTAAAAGAGAACTATGATTTACCCAAAAGAGTTTTAAACAAGAAAAGGGAACATTAACTGCAAGAGAGCTTTTTAATGCTTAAGTGTTGAGCAAATTATCTCAACCCAAAGAAAGGAAGTTATTTTAAAAGCATGAGTTAAAGTATATTTTGGGTGTAATATTGAGCACCGATGTGGGGATTAGAGTTCATATTAACTCAAATCTCCATGTAAATCAAGTAACCATCATCGGTATTAATGGGTCATACTTTTTAGATGATCATGTAAGTTAAGCTAATGGATCCACTAAGTTAAGGAGTTTTATGTGACGGCATAGTATAGGAAAGTTCTGGCAGCGCGGGCAAGACGATGTAATACCACTTAGGCTCATAGTGGTGGTTGTCGGTTGGAGAATCTCTCACAGTATTATATTTCTTTCATATATAAGTAAAGTTGAGTTTGTTATTGCATTTCTTTTAATAAACTAAGTTGTTTTACTATTTTACAAAGATTTATATATATCGCATGTGTTTTAATTGCCTTATATATATACATTGAGTTGAATATTCATGAGTTGAGCAAAGCCAAGGTAAGTTCATGTTATTATTATCAAGCTTAAGTTGTTGTTTAGAATTCTAACTCGCATACTCGTACATTCAATGTACTGATTCCAGTTGGTCTGCATCGTCTTATGATGCAGACGCACGTAACCAGGATCAACATCCAGCGCCTCGTTGATCCAGTTTGAGCACTCAGAGTCAGTGGTGAGCCTCCTTGCATTTCGGAGGATTCTTGTTATTCCTTTCCAGTCTTTTCATTTATAGAATGTTGTGGGGTTTGTCCCAACATTCATCATAGTATTTTTAGAGGCTTCATAGACGGAGAGTCAGTAAATTCAGTTGAGTCTCTTTTATTTTAGATATTTTATTTTGAGACTTAAGTGTCATTTTGGACAAGACATAATTTATGTTATTTATGAGAATGTTCTTGCTTTATCATTGAGTAAGTCTTTCGCTGAGTTAAGTAAGTCAGACCAAGGGTTTGCTCAAGGTCAGCAATTGTCATAAGGTGCCAACCACGTCCAGGGTGTCGGCTCGAGGCATGACATCACACCTCAGAACATACCCTTCAGTCTCTGGGACCTATTGTTAAGAATAATGAATTAATATTTTCAATAACAACATTTAACCAACCCGACAACCAGATGCTTCTACCGAAAGTAAAAGCAAAAAAAAATGTCAAAATTTTATTTTATAATAATTTTCAAATAAAATATGTATTCTTTTTTACTTTGACTTTTCTTATTTCTCTATCTATTTTTCCTAGTTTTTCATTTTCTCAATTGTATAATCGTTGTCATAGGAATAGACCGGAGCACTGCCTGGACAATTAGACATCCATCCTGTAATCGCAACGACCCAATTGAAAGAGCAGATATCTGCCAACTGAGCTATATCCCCCTGAGCCAAGTAGAGCATGCATGTAGTAGTCAGATGCTTCTTCGTCATTTTATTCAAAACCCCAATTGTGACATCCCTTCTCTCCCACTTAAAAAGTAACATCTCGTAACTCATAATAGCTAAGAATAATCTAAGAAACTAAAATTTATCACTTTAGGAAGGAAAAAGGAAAAATCTAGAAAATTTCCTAAGTTTAAAAAGTTTGGTCAATTGTAAACGGCCATAACTTTTAGCTCAAAATGAGTTAGGGTCAGTTGTTTATATGGTTGGAAATACCTTGGAAATTTCTTTCCAACGGTGCCGGGTTTGCATTATCGTATGAGGGAGATATGCCTTTCGAAAGTTGGGATGTTGAAGTGAGGAAAGTCCCATTCGGAATTTTAGTAAGGTCAAACTTGTCTTTTCACCCATCTATTTCCTAGTTCGTTTTAAGGGTTTATTTGGGCTTAAAATAAGTTGGGATCCAGAATATAAAAGTTATTTACGCTTAGGGATTGGAGAAGAGAAATGAGAATAAGGAATAAAATGAGAAAATATAAAAACAATTCATCAAGAACGCCAAGATCTTCGAGTGGAATTCATCGGGGGTGATACCTATTAAGGTATGTGAGATCTTTGTGTGTTGGGTTAGTTCACCGGCACAAAAACTTGTTTAATTCAGCAAATTATATATAGATTGAATGATGAAAAGTGAAGTTCTTTAAGAACATTGTTGAAATCTTGTTGGTTGAGTTGTTACATGCCTTTAGTCGATTCGATTCGTGTTTCCCGATTGTTTTACGGGTCTAATCTAGTGGGTATTCAGGTTATTAGTGATCCTAAGTGATTGGCGAAAGATCCATGGATTTTAGGAGGTTTAGAGTTAAAAAACGGAAAAGAAAAGTCAAAACTCCCGTCTGACAAGCCCTAGGGCACCGCGCCAGCCAGATCCCCTCAAGACAAATCCTGTCCGTCAGGCTCTGGAACTCCGCTCCTCTCAGAGCGCCAAGGACGCCTGGAGACCCTGTTCATTCCACATTTTTTCGTACTAGTTCCTAAGTGATGTACCCACGTTTTTTAGTTGATTCCAACACTCTAAGGTACATCTAAACATCATGAAATCATTCATAAACATGACATAATAAACCTTGAATCCACAATCAAATTCAAGGAAAGGTAAGATCAAAGTAAGAGAGGTTGAGAGTCAAGTCTAAAAGTTAAGAATAAAGTCAAAGTGAGTTCTTAAAGTTTTCAAGAGTCTTAAGAAAACATTTTAACTTTGTTTAAAGGCTCAAGCTATAAGTTGCGTAAAGAGTAATGAGTTGAATCAAAATTTTCAAAAGTTATAAGGGAACTAAGTATTTCCTTAGAGTTAAGTTACAAGTCAAGCAAAGAGTTGAGTTCATTTCTCAAAAGATATAAGGGAACTAAGTATTCCCTAGAAGGTTTATAAATGTTTTCACATTTAAGTTAAAAGAGAACTATGATTTACCCAAAAGAGTTTTAAACAAGAAAACGGAACATTAACTGCAAGAGAGCTTTTTAATGCTTAAGTGTTGAGCAAATTATCTCAACCCGAAGAAAGGAAGTTATTTTAAAAGCATGAGTTAAAGTATATTTTGGGTGTCGTATTGAGCACCGATGTGGGGATGAGAGTTCATATTAACTCAAATCTCCATGTAAATCAAGTAACCATCATCGGTATTAATGGGTCATACTTTTTAGATGATCATGTAAGTTAAGCTAATGGATCCACTAAGTTAAGGAGTTTTATGTGACGGCATAGTATAGGAAAGTTCTGGCAGCGCGGGCAAGACGATGTATCACCACTTAGGCTCATAGTGGTGGTTGTCGGTTGGAGAATCTCTCACAGTATTATATTTCTTTCATATATAAGTAAAGTTGAGTTTGTTATTGCATTTCTTTTAATAAACTAAGCTGTTTTACTATTTTACAAAGATTTATATATATCGCATGTGTTTTAATTGCCTTATATATATACATTGAGTTGAATATTCATGAGTTGAGCATAGCCAAGGTAAGTTCATGTTATTATTATCAAGCTTAAGTTGTTGTTTAGAATTCTAACTCGCATACTCGTACATTCAATGTACTGATTCCAGTTGGTCTGCATCGTCTTATGATGCAGACGCACGTAACCAGGATCAACATCCAGCGCCTCGTTGATCCAGTTTGAGCACTCAGAGTCAGTGGTGAGCCTCCTTGCATTTCGGAGGATTCTTGTTATTCCTTTCCAGTCTTTTCATTTATAGAATGTTGTGGGGTTTGTCCCAACATTCATCATAGTATTTTTAGAGGCTTCATAGACGGAGAGTCAGTAAATTCAGTTGAGTCTCTTTTATTTTAGATATTTTATTTTGAGACTTAAGTGTCATTTTGGACAAGACATAATTTATGTTATTTATGAGAATGTTCTTGCTTTATCATTGAGTAAGTCTTTCGCTGAGTTAAGTAAGTCAGACCAAGGGTTTGCTCAAGGTCAGCAATTGTCATAAGGTGCCGACCACGTCCAGGGTGTCGGCTCGAGGCATGACATCACACCTCAGAACATACCCTTCAGTCTCTGGGACCTATTGTTAAGAATAATGAATTAATATTTTCAATAACAACATTTAACCAACCCGACAACCAGATGCTTCTACCGAAAGTAAAAGCAAAAAAAAATGTCAAAATTTTATTTTATAATAATTTTCAAATAAAATATGTATTCTTTTTTACTTTTACTTTTCTTATTTCTCTATCTATTTTTCCTATTTTTTCATTTTCTCAATTGTATCATCGTTGTCATAGGAATAGACCGGAGCACTGCCTGGACAATTAGACATCCATCCTGTAATCGCAACGACCCAATTGAAAGAGCAGATATCGACCAACTGAGCTATATCCCCCTGAGTCAAGCAGAGCATGCATGGAGTAGTCAAATGCTTCTTCGTCATTTTATTCAAAACCCCTATTGTGACATCCTTTCTCTCCCACTTAACAAGTAACATCTCGTAACTCATAATAGCCAACAATAATCTAAGAAATAAAAATTTATCACTTTAGGAAAGAAAAAGGAAAAATCAAGAAAATTTCCTAAGTTTAAAAAGTGATTTTTGGTCAATTGTAAACGGCCATAACTTTTAGCTCATAATGAGTTAGGGTCAGTTCTTTAGATAGTTGGAAATCCCCTGAAAATTTCTTTCCAACGGTGCCGTGTTTGCATTATCGTATGAGGGAGATATGCCTTTCGAAAGTTGGGATGTTGAAGTGAGGAAAGTCCCATTCGGAATTTTAGTAAGGTCAAACTTGTCTTTTCACCCATCTATTTCCTAGTTCATTTTAAGGGTTTATTTGGGGTTAAAATAAGTTGGGATCCAGAATAGAAAAGTTATTTACGCTTAGGGATTGGAGAAGAGAAATGAGAAGAAGGAAAAAAATGAGAAAATATAAAAAAACATCATCAAGAACGCCAAGATCTTCGAGTGGAATTCATCGGGGGTGATCCCTATTAAGGTATGTGAGGTCTTTTTGTGTTGGGTTAGTTCACTGGCACACCAACTTGTTTAATTAAGCAAATTATGTATAGATTGAATGATGAAAAGTGAAGTTCTTTAAGAACATGGTTGAAATCTTGTTGGTTGAGTTGTTACATGCCTTTAGTTGATTCGATTCGTGTTTTCGGATTGTTTTACGGGTCTAATCTAGTGGGTATTGAGGTTATTAGTGATCCTAAGTGATTGGAGAAAGATCCATGGGAGTTTAGGAGGTTAAGAGATGAAAAACGGAGAAGAAAAGTCGAAACTCCCGTCTGACAAGCCCTAGGGCACCGTGCCAGCTAGATCCCCTCAAGACAAATTCTGTCCGTCAGGCTCTGGAACTCCGCTCCTCTCAGAGCGCCAAGGACGCCTGGAGACCCTGTTCATTCCAGATCTTTTCGTACTAGTTCCTAAGTGATGTACCCACGTTTCTTAGTTGATTCCAACACTCTAAGGTACATATAAACATCATGAAATCATTCATAAACATGACATAATGAACCTTGAATCCACAATTCAATTCAAGGAAAGTTAAGATCAAAGTTAGAGAAGTTGAGAGTCAAGTTTAAAAGTTAAGAATAAAGTCAAAGTGAGTTCTTAAAGTTTTCAAGAGTCTTAAGAAAATATTTTAACTTTGTTTTAAGGCTCAAGCTATAAGTTGAGTAAAGAGTAATGAGTTGAATTAAATTTTCAAAAGTTATAAGGGAACTAAGTATTCCCTAAGAGTTAAGTTACAAGTCAAGCAAAGAGGTAAGTTCATTTCTCAAAAGATATAAGGGAACTAAGTATTCCCTAGAAGGTTTATAAATGTTTTCACATTTAAGTTAAAAGAGAACTATGATTTACCCAAAAGAGTTTTGAACAAGAAAAGGGAACATTGACTGCAAGAGAGCTTTTTAATGCTTAAGTGTTGAGAAAATTATCTCAACCCGAATAAAGGAAGTTATTTTAAAAGCATGAGTTAAAGTATATTTTGGGTGTAGTATTGAGCACCAATGTGGGGATGAGAGTTCATATTAACTCAAATCTCCATGTAAATCATTTAGCCATCATGGGTATTAATGGGTCATACGTTTTAGATGATCACGTAAGTTAAGCTAGTGGATCCACTAAGTTAAGGAGTTTTATGTGTCGGCAAATTATAGGAAAGTTTTGGCAGCGCGGGCAAGACGATGTATCACAACTTAAGCTCATAGTGGTGGTTGTCGGTTGGAGAATCTCCCATAGAACTATATTACTTTCATATATAAGTAAAGTTAAGTTTGTTATTGCATTTCCTTTAATAAACTAAGTTGTTTTACTATTTTACAAAGATTTATATATATCGCATGTGTTTTAATTGCCTTATATATATACATTGAGTTGAATATTCATGAGTTGAGCAGAGCCAAGGTAAGTTCATATTATTATCAAGCTTATGTTGTTGTTTAGAATTTTAACTCGCAAACTCGTACATTCAATGTACTGATGTCAGTTGGTCTGCATCGTCTTATGATGTAGACGCAGGTAACCAGGATCAGCATCCAGCGCCTCGTTGATCCAATTTGAGCACTCAGAGTCAGTGGTGAGCCTCCTTGTATTCCAGAGGATCCTTGTTATTCCTTTCCAGTCTTTTCATTTATAGAATGTTGTGGGGTTTGTCCCAACATTCTTCATAGTATTTTTAGAGGCTTCATAGATGGAGAGTCAATAAATTCAGTTGAGTCTCTTTTATTTTAGATATTATTTTTTGAGACTTAAGTGTCGTTTTGGACAAGACATAATTTATGTTATTTATGAGAATGTTCTTGCTTTATCATTGAGTAAGTCTTCCGCTGAGTTAAGTAAGTCAGACCAAGGGTTTGCTCAAGGCCATCAATGGTCATTGGGTTCCGGCCACGTCCAGGGTGTAGGCTCGGGGCATGACATCACACCTCAGAACGCACCCTTCAGTGTCCGAGACCTATTGTTAAGAATATTGAATTAATATTTTCAATAACAACATTTAACCAACCCGACAACTAGATGCTTCTACCGAAAGTAAAATAAAAAAAAGATGTCAAAATTTTATTTTATAATAATTTTCAAATAAAATATGTATTCTTTTTTACTTTTACTTTTTTTTATTTCTCTATCTGTATTTCCGATTTTTCATTTTCTCAATTGTATCATCGTTGTCATATGAATAGGCATCGGCGTCCCTGCTAACATTGGAATCACCGCCGCCACAAACACTTCCATCACTAACAACAACAATGTTAGTTACTATAGCCGCCATCTTTACCCTCCTAAAACTCTACAAATCATCACCAATTCAAAACTCATTTTACTTCTCTCTCATATCACTTTATTGAAGCACTTTAATCATATTTTTCTATCATTATCACACAGAAATAAACTTATTCAACAATAATGATCGATAATAGAAGTTACAATTGAAAATTAAAAATTTTCAGGAAAATCATTTGGCTATCAATAATTTATTTTTTTCGAACTAAAATTGTATTTCTAATTTAACTCAAGGAAAACGAAATTTAAAAAGAAAAGAAATTGAAACACCAATGAAATGAAGAAGAAAAAAGAGAAATGAGTGGGAGACTCATGGCTACCAAGATTCTCGGCAATAGTAAAATGGAAAAAAATAAGTGAAATACAATATATGGTAAAGAATAGAAAATTTTAAAATAATTTTTTTTAAAAAAATTAAGATAAAAATGTATAAGACATAGACATGTGTCTGCCCATGTCTGTCACGTTTTAACAAAAAAAATTGAGTGAGATATTTCGTACATAGTTGGACTACACATATATGACTATGGATTGATATAACACATTAAAGTATCCAAACATTCACTATATCAAAAAATAATCGGGAAAAAGTGAATACAAAAATATATCGTTTCCTCTGATTTTTGATGATTTTTTTTATATTGCTACTAGAAGCAACATTATTGAATTTTCCTCTCTTTTCAAGATTGATTTTCTATTTTAATTTTTTTTAACCTTCTTTTCTCTTGATAGACATGTTCCCTTGCTCTTGTACTGGTAGATTCATTCGTTTAGAGTTATTGTGAATCTTTCTTCTCATTTTTATTGTTATTACAACAACAAAGCCTCAAGTAGAGAAGAGTATACATGTATAACCCTCTTTCAAGTACTACTATCCGCCATTGTAATCTGAAATCAAAAGCATCAAAAGAAACCATAGAAAATTATATGAACTTCTGAGGAAGAGGAATCACTTTTAGAGCCACAGAGGAAGAATAATCACGAACCAATGACGATGACGCTTTGTGGGAGAAAAGAAGAGAGAGTGCAACATCATTAAGTTTGAATTTGAAAAAATTATCCATAAAAAGGGAGAAAACATCATTCGCGAAAGAAGAAAGAATGATGTTAATTTAGGGTTATACACTAATTTGGAGAGAACAAAGGAAAGAGAAATAATTGATAAATACAATGCCTAAAATTACGCTATTGAAAGATATTCTTCAAATTAAAAAATACTGGTAAATGAATAATATAGCTGAAAAATATATTTTTTTTACTATAGTTATATAGACTAAATACTAACATATATTTATCTTGCTACATAGTTTCCCCTAATTAGTACTCCATCCATCCCATTTTATATGTCGTCCTTTTCTATAAATAGCTGGACCACAACATTTGTCATTTTATAAAATTTACATAAATTATCATATTTTGCCTATTATACCCTTGATAGAGTAGTTAATTAATCTTGAAAAATATATTCATCATTTATTATAAAGTTGCCTTTATAAAATATTAAATAAGGGTAAAAGGGTAAAGTTACATCATTTCTTAATGCAAGTGTAAAGTAAAAATGTGACATATAAAATGGGACGGAGAGAGTAGTATTGTATCATCTTTTGCGAGATTTTATGTTTAACACTAATTGTTCTAAAATAACATCCAACGACCCCTCAATATGTAAAAGATGTGTTTCAATTCTATTCTATTCATTATCTGAATGATTAATATATATACATATACATAAGTTTCTTGGAGAGTAGGACTTCAAGGTTGTCATAGATAAGGACTCGTAATCTAAAAATAATTGCACGAAGACTTTTACTTAAAATTCTACGTGACATTATCCTTACACTCTCCCTCAAGTTGATCAGGGAGATGAACAATTAACAACTTGCTCCTCAAATTCAGAAAGCGGACCTTGGCAAAGTCTTGGTAAGAGCATCAACTACTTGACCATGTGTGCTCACATATCTGACTAATAAGGTCTTTACACGAACCTTGTCATGGAAAAAATGAAAATCTATTTCCATGTTTTGTACGCGAATAAAAAATGAGATTAGTAGTTAAGTAGGTAGCACTAAGTTGTACGAGCAGTTGTCGCTCCGACCAACTGAGGTTGGATACTTTCTCATACAGAAGCAACAATCCAGCTTAGAATAAGTTGGTCTTCCACAATAAAAAGTTTGAAGATGTGAGTTTCACAGACAATTGATGTGCAAGATTTGGAGCAAGCGAGACGGTAGATAGGATAGGGATCACGGAAGAGCTATTGGTTTCGCCCATCGAAAAATTGTTGGTTTATCTTGTTTTTTTTTTTGTAAAAAAATTGATCGATTTAACCTCTAATGACTCTGATACCATGTAAAAGATGTGTCTCAATCTCTATTCTATTCATTATCTAAATGATTAATATATATACATATACATGAGTTTCTTGCAAAGTAGGACTCCAAGGTTGTCAGAGGTAAGGACTCCTAATCTAAAAACAATTGCACGAAGATTTTCACTTAAACTCCTATGTGACATTATCCTTGCACAATGATTGACAAGGCTTGAGGGACGTAAGATCATCTCCAACCTAACTCTATTTTACTCTCTATTCTCTATATTTAGAGCGTAAAATAGAGAATGGGTACTCCAACCCATCTCCAAATTTGGAGAACTACTATTCACACTCTCTATTTAACTTTTTTAATATTTTATTATTATTTCCATTACTTTTTAGTTAACATATTATTTTACATATAATTTCATTAATTAAATATTTAATATTCATAATTTTTTTAAATTGTAATTTAAAAAATATATTATTTAATATATACTCCTTTCATTTCAAATTAATAGTATTATAATTTTTTTCTAATTTTCATCAATAATAAAATTTTATTTTACTATTAATTAATTTTCGTTGTTAAGAATAAACAAAATTAAAATGGTAAAAATGAAAACTTAAATTTAAATACTAGATAACAATATAATACATAACTTAATAATTTGAATACAAGATAAATACAATAAATAACATAATAATTAATTCGCGTGAAACAAGAATCATGTCGAAAAGATGTTGAACGTGCATTCAGAATTTTGCAATTATTGCAGGATCGTCACGTTTTTGGAGAAAGAAAGCGTGAAATGATATAATGACTACATGTATTATACTGCACAACGTGATAATTGAGGATGAGCGCGATCTTAATGCACCAAATCAAGATGTCGTAGAGGCTCAACTCGATCGGCAGAAACAGTGATAGATGAAAATCTCATATTTGAATAATTTTTAGCTAGACATACAAATTTCTGGGCAAAAATGCTCAGTTTGAACTTCATAATGCATTAATAGAGCATTTATGGGAGCAACGTAATAATTTTGAAAACTGAGTGTATATGTAATGCTTATGTAAATGTATTTCACTTTTATTTGAATTTGTCCATTAATTTATATATTACTCCCTCCGTTTCAAATAGCATGACCTAGTTTGACTTGGAACGGTTTAAGAAAAGAAAGAAGACTTTTTGATCTTGTGGTTCTAAATTAAAGTTATGTCAAATGTACCAAAATGCCCTTTAATCTTGTGGTCTTAAACATGCCAAATGGAAAATTAAAGTTAAAGTGTTGCCAAAAAAGGAAAGGGGGCATTCTTTTTTAAACAAACTAAAAAGGAAATAGGGTCATTCTTTTTTAAACGGAGGGTGTATTTAATATTTTCTTGCAATAAAATTTAGAATAAAATAATAATTTTATATCAAATAAAAATTTTAAGAAATGAAATTTTGTATCACATGATAATTATATAAAGTAATTATTGGGAAAAAGAAATAAATGATTTATATTATGAAATAAGAAAATAAGAGTAAAATAATAATAATAATAATATATATATATAATTATTATTATTATTATTATTATAAGAATAAAATAATAATAATAATAATAATTATAATAATAATAATAATAATAATAATAATAATAATATTGAGGAGAGTGAAAAAAATTCTTCTTTAGAGAGTAAAATAGAGAATTGAGTTGGAGTTGGAGTTGATTGTCTGAAAAAATAGTTTACTCTATATTTTGAATCTCCAACTCTACACTCTATTTTACTCTCCAAATATAGAGTTTTCTATTTTTTTCAGACAATCAACTCCAACTCAATTCTCTATTTTACTCTCTAAAAAAGAATCGTTTTCTCTCTCCTCAATATTATATTATAATTTTTTATTTCATTCTTATTTTCTTATTTCATAATATAAATCATTTATTTCTTTTTCCCAATAATTACTTATATAATTCTCATGTGATACATTTTATTTTTTAATTTTTTTAATTAATTTAAAAATAAATTTTATTCTAAAATTTTAAATTCCATAAATTGCCAGAGAAATTATATAATATTAAATTAATTGACAAACTCAAATAAAATTGAAATACAATAACATAAACATTGCATAAATACTCAATTTTTGAAATTATTACGTTGCTCCCATAAATGCTCTATAAATGTATTACGGAGCTCAAAATGAACATTTTTGTCATTAACTTTTTTACATATAACTAAAAATTGTTCAAACCATTTTCATCTAACACCATTTTTGTCATTGGAGTTGGAGCCTATATGACATCTTGAATTGGTGCACTAAAATCACGTCCATCCTCAATTATCACGTTGTGCAGTATAATACATATAGTCATTATATTATGTAGTAATTTCTTTCTTCAAAAAACGTGACGGGCCTGCAATAATTGCAAAACTTCGAATGCACGTTCAATATCTTTTTTACATAATTTTTTTATCGCGAATTAGTTATTATGTTGTGTATTGTATTTTATCTTGTATTCAAATTATTATGTTATTTATTGTATTGTTATCTGTATTTAAGTTAAATTTTCATTTTGTGTATTTTTTATAATAAAAATTAATAATAAAATAAAATTTATGATTGATGAAAATTAGAAAAATTTTAAAAATATTATTAATTTGAAATTAAAGTAATATGTATTAAATAATATATCTTTTAAAATATTATATAACATTTAAAAAGATTATAAATATTAGATATTTAATTAATGAATATGTAAAATAATATGTTAATTAGAAAGTAATGAAAATAGAGAGTGATATAGAGGTGGGTTGGAGTGCTCATTCTCTATTTTTCTCTCCAAATATAGAGAATGGAGGACAAAATAGAGATGAATTGGAGATAGTCTGAGTAAAATAGAGTGTATTCTATAATTTTGGCCTTTTCAACATTTTAAGTAACAACAAAAAAGTAATTATAATTATCCAACATCGAATTAATAAATATATTTTGCTTGAATTTTTTAGTATATTATAATATAAAACAAGTTATTCCTTTGGACTCCTACAAAACTTATGCAAATCAAGGTAAAAGTTCAATTCATAAACCACAAGCTATGCCATAAAAAGGGCATAACTTAATTCCTACAAAATTTATGTCAAGCAATGCAAAAGTTCAATTTCAAAATCCAAAAATTATGTCTGAAGAGGAATAATTTAATTCCTACAAATCAAGGCAAAAGCTTAGTATAAAATCCATAAGTGATGTCGTAGAATACTTAACTTAATTCCTACAGAATGTTTGTCCCGTGAGGCAGAAGTTCAATTTCAAAAATCACAAGTAAAATTATGCCATAATATACATAATTTAGCCGAATGAATTAGAGATTTAATTCCTACAAAACTTAGTCGGAGAAAGCAAAAATTCTCTACACTTATACTAAGCAAAATTAGATCATAGATAAAGTACTTTGGTCCACAAATTATCATTAAATGAGCAGCAGTACTAGAATAAAAAAACATCAAATTAGGGCAAAAATTAAAGATCATCGTACCATGAATATCGTAATCTTGTTGGAGTTTGCACTGTGTGATAATCACCACCAAAAGAAAACACAATCACTTGCTATGTCACTGGTAAACAGTACAACCAACAAGCAACCCATCTTGGCTTACAGTAAAATGCGTTATAGTATGCACTGACGGTACACTAACCCCAAAAAGAGAAGGAAAAAACGAAAAAGAAACAAGTTCGTAAATAATTAAAAATAATACATCTCAGTGAGGTTCAAACTCAGAGTCTGAGGTAGACAGTTTTAGGTTCCACAAGCACATAACTAAGGAAGGCTGTAATTGACAGAACTCAGTAACTTGCTGTTGTATTTTATACATCGCTTTACCAGGGTTGAAAAATTCAAGCACCCTTGTTGCTATTCCATGGCTTGAGAACGCCAACTATGACTGCAACGATTATCAGAAGGATGATGATGGCAATGCACATCCATTTTCTTGAATTCCTTTGTAAACTCTTTGCCTTTTGTAGAGCAGTATTCCCTGATTGCACATGATCAACTGCAGCTGAAACCTGAAAATTGGATCGTCAAGCAATGATGAAAGAAAATAGGAAAACAAACTCAAATATGTCATCGAACTATGAGAAAGCCCCATTTATGTCCTCAGTTAATAAATGGAGCAATCATGACACTGCCGTCACAAAAAGGGCCTATTCCTGCCATTATTTTTTAACTGTCAGGTTTTGTAGTTTTGCAAAACCATTTTTTCCACATGACCTCTTATTAGAGGTCCACGTCACAGTGTCACTAAATTAAACTGGTAAGAAAAAATTCAAATATGACACCCAACTTTGTAAAAAAGGTTCATTTATGTCATTCGTTAATAGTTGGATTCAACCATGCCACTGCAGTTAAATTCGGAATTAAAATCCAACTCATTAACACCATACCCGACTTATATTCGGCATAAAATACATACATTTAATCATTGTAATGGTCTCATATGTTTTCTTTTGTCTTCACTTGATCATTATTATTATTGTTATGTGCTTCTTACATGTGTTTCTTTGGATAGGAGATTTGTCAGAACAAATAGGCATATTTGGAGCAAATATAGATTTGTTATGGACCTTCAAAGTCTAAATAGAAGTCCACTGGAATGATCAAGATCGCATCCGAGAGTCATTGAGCTAAAGGACTTTGAAAAATGAATAGAAGTTGAAGAACACAACAATTGGCCATGCGCGGAGCAGCCACGCTACCAAGCCCACTCCGCTCTAGTTGAAAAGGAACATTCAATAGCAAACAAATGCAACTCCCGAATTTTGGAGTGCACTGACCGACCAGGCTGCCATGCCCGCTCTGCTAGTAGAGACGGACTTTGAAGAGCAAACAAATGTAGCTCCTGAACATTGGTCGTGTGCGGAGCGGCCATGCTATCTGGCCCACGGAGCGTACAGCAAAAAATGTGACGGGGTCTAATTATTTTGGCCGAAGGTTATTCTCGTCCACAGATTAAATATGTGCATTATAAATAGTGTATTAACTCGATATTCAAGGTGTTACACAGCATTTAGAGGCAAGAACAAGGAGAATAGCTGATAACTTGGAATTCAACATATTGTTTCATTCTCTTCTACTCTTTGACTTTTTATTATGTCAATCTATGCTATTTTCTTAAACTCTACTATGAGTAACTAGATCATTTTCCAGGATAATTGATGGAACCCATTATTGGATGAACTAGTGATTTTGTTTTACTATAATCAAGATGTTTTACTTTATCTCTATTTGTTCAACTATATTTTATTGTAGCCAATTGAAGGGCCCTTGATTAATAATGTTGTGGTATTTTATTTTCTAGAGAGACTGAGATTAGGTTTCAAGTTGAACAACACCACTTCGAGTTATTAAGAGATTAATGACCGAGATTTAAAAGTGGAAGTTAGATATAACAAAAATTTGGTGCCATCTATGTGAATAGAGAAATCGGTTATCTAGAGTTCATTCGAGAGAATAGCACTAGAAAATCACTATTATATGCTGAGAAACAATTATAGTGACTAAAGGTTCATGGTGGACCGAGAATAACTCGACAAGTTATAATGTGCATATTCTAAGTTATTCCGATAGTCGGTGAAATCATCATCTTAGGTTGTTTCCTCTAAAAGAAAATCATATGTTTCTTACGTGTTTAATTGTATATATTTGTCTTAGTTCTTATTTGAATTCATAATGAAAAGAATCAAAATATTAAACCTTGAGAAATTGATTACTAAACTATTCTTAGCCATACAAAAGAAAGCTTTGATAAGTCTTTGTGGGGTCAAACCCTTAACAAAGAAAGCTAGATTATATTCGCAACAACTGCTTACCCTTTATAGAACAAGATTTGGGGGTGATCACCCACCTACCCTAACCCATTTTCCTTTTATTTCTCCTCGAAACCCTTAGATCGAAAACTTCTCCCTTTTTAATGTTTGACTCCCTTACAAAAGCTTCAAACATTCAATGCTTAGAAGCCCTAATCTTACTTCTTAACACAAAGCTCCATCACTCTTCTCTCACTATTCCAAAATAGAACCCCGTTTTTCTTGATTACATCACTTCTTCATTAGCGAACGTAAGGCTTTTTTTTTCTTATTTAGTTTCTCACTGTATGGAGTTCCATAGTGAATTTATGGGGTTCTAATTGTGGTTACACTCGTGGATTCTCTTGAACTCCATAATTTACTTGGGTTGTAGTAAAGTTTTTTTTTTTTTTTTTTTGCTTCTTATTCCCCTTCCATTTCTAGCACAATTCAGTGTCAATTTCTTGTTTGCTTAGTATTATATTATATAATTAATATTTTGATCCCACTTTTTCTTGTACAATGTATAATGATGAATTCCTCTGGCAGTTTCTTGCCAATTGTCAATCTAAGGATCTTAGGAGAAATGAAAGGGAAATGGGTTACGGTAACTCATGTGTTTTGATAATGGATCAGGTTTCAAATTCAAATTTCATTAAATTAGGTCGATTTAATTTTGGCACGTGGACTTTTAATAAGTGGGACAGATTAAATAAAAAATGATTTTGTAAAACCATCAAACCTGACTGTTAAAATGTAGAACAAATGGGCCCATTCTATAATGATGGTGGCATGTTTGAAACCAAAGTTATTAACAAATGGTGTAGATGAATCTTTTTTCTAAAAGTTCAATTACATATTTGAACTTTTTTTGACCATTTTAATTTTGGTGACGTGGATCTCTAATAAGAGCCCACGTGGAAAAAATAGTTTTACAGAACTATCAAATCTGACCGTTAAAAAATAATAGCACGAATGGATCCTTTTTGTATCAGTAATGGCATGATTGAGCCCAACATTTAACGGGGTGGCAAAAATAAGTTTTTTCTCAAAGTAAGATCGCATATTTGAGCCTTTTAACAAGAAAATATAAACACAGAATATTTCCCAACAAAAAAAAAAAGTGTAGGGATTCATACAAATATAATGAATTTCAATTGGATTGTCAAGCAAAGGGAAAATAAAATATAAAGACGGCGAATATTTAAATATGCATAAGAGGAAAGAGGAAAGAAAAGGTACCAGGCTAGAGGTAGGTGATAAATTTCAATTGGCGTGTCAACAATGAGGGAATGAAACATAACGATAGACACAAAATTAAATGCAACACAAAAAAGAAAGTACCCATATCAGTATAGGGGTGTCAAACAGATACTGAAATTACCTGTGATTCTATATTATCAAGCATGTCCCCTTGAGCATCAACTAACACTGCCATGTCCAAGAATATCTGCATCAAAGGTTGTAATCAATTTTAAACCAGATATCACTGCCTGGTTTTTTTCTTTTTTTTCAGGAACTAATTCCAAAATGGCAGCACCACTTCCCACAATGTCTGTCACCTTCCATTGAAAAAAGGAGAAATTTTTATAAACTCTGTGATTTTATTTCATTGAGTGTGTGTTTAAACAACCTGACATTATCTAGAGAATAGATGATCTCGGAAACATAAGCTTGGAGTGAGAGAGACCATATGATCAGCATTCAGCACTCTTTGCTCATGTTTAGTCCATATTAGAAGATATAAATTAAATATATATATTTATAAAGAGAGACATACACTCTTTTAATTGCTTAATTATATCTTTGACATGCTCGTGTTATATCTATCTATCTATCTATCTATCTATCTATCTATCTACATATATATATATATATATATATATATATATATATATATATATACGCACACACACACACACTTTTATTTTCTTATTATATCTTCAGCATGCACCCTTCACCTACAGGTTGATTCTTTTTCATGAGTTGAATTTGAGGAAATTCCTAACAATAATGGGTTGCGGTGAGACTTAACCTAGGACCTCCATCTATTCTAAAACCAAGTTGAATTGTGACATCTCATTCAATAATTTACGTTATTTTAGATAGAATATTTTTATTTATTTAATTATACATTCAACAGAACAGAACAAGAATATAATCCAATTTTTCTTCTATTTTTCTGCATTCCTTGTTCCCTCTTCCCCCACTTAGTTAACAATTAGGAATCTGTGAGCAATTTTTGCTGTTATTTGTCCCTCATCATAGGGATATGTGTTATACCTGTTGCAACTCAAGAAGTTTCCTTTCTAGCTCTCTGACTGCATCATGGCGCTCTTGAATTTCCGCTAGCGTATCCATTATCTGCAAAAAAGTAACATAGAGAACCAGTGATGACGGAACTAATTACTATAATTGCCACATTAGTGCCGTGGTTAGTGAAACTAATATAACAGAGCCAGAGGGAGAAGGCCAAAGTTTGCATAACTTTATTCAGAAGAAAAATGAGGAGGGAAAACGAAAGAAAACCTCCAGCAAGGTCGAGAAACTGCTTACAGTTACTATTGACTGCGTGAAAGACTGGTGGCCAAAATGTGATTTATTACCAAAATAATGCTATATTTTGAAATATCATCAATGACCAACAAAATAACTCCCTCTCACTGATATCTGCCCATGTAGTTCGAATTAATTGCCTAACTCTCTAACCCTACATCTTTTGCCCAGAAACAGTATAACATATATATATGTAGGAGAAAACATTGTTCGAGTATGACATGTTACATTACTGTTTTTAATCAGTAATCTGCTGTTATACTACTTCAAGCGCATGGCGCTGGGCCTGAGGTTCAAAGAGACCTTAATCAGCTAGGCAAAATCATCTAGCTTAGAAATTTTGTGAAAGGATTGAGAGTAAAAGATGCGACAACAAGTTGGACATCCATTCCTTGGTTTCTTATTCTACCGAGTCAAATCATGCATCCTATTTTTTAACCTTTTTGGATGAGTGTCTACTACTTTATGATAGTTACGTCAAATGAGAACGAACCAAATTCTTCTCTTTTGTTTTCGCAGAGAGAGATGAAGGTTTTTGAATTCGAGAGGCCAAAATATAAATGGAATAGAGAACATAAGGCACCAGCGGTGTGAGAGTTATAAGTCAGAATATGATGGTAAGGAAATGATTTTTATATGAATACATGATTGGTACGAAAATATCATGGCTGCTTAACTTAGCAGCAAGAGGCTTCAGTTGAGAAGCTATTGATTCCGTTACAACCAAACAATATTATTCCTTAGTCATATCTACGAATCAGCTCAACCTTTTCCCTTCTCGCTAAACCTGTGCAAAGATGGTCTATTCCTGTATCAATAAACTGCTGACATGGTAATAATTGGTGGGGACAGAGAGAATATCAGGTCCCTCAAGGTAGTATTCATGAAAACCCTACTTAAATATCTAATTATAGTAAAAGAACAGAATTCAAACAGCACTAGATGGTCCTGTTGACCATAAGTCCATCAATAAACCAGGAAGTTTAAATAGAAACCTAATTGGTCAGCTTTACAAGTATAACCACCATGACTCAATGCATTTGGGAAAATGTAAGTTAAAGCATGATATAATGACCCTTTGTCATATGTGAAGTTTACAGGACACCACTGTGTAGCTACTGAACGAAAAGGATAGGATGAACAGCTGAGCAGGACGGCATGAACTATTACTACGACACTGTGAAGCTACTGACACAAAAAGATAGCACAAACAGCCGAACAGGAACATACCTGCCCTCGCCCTTGTTCCCGGATAGCTTTCTGGAATATCTGCTCACTGTCCCCAGTTTCTATCAACCGATCAATTGTCTGCATGGAGCAGAAAATAAAGGGAAACATTAGAACATGTGCACAGAAAACTGACATTTTCAAGAATTCAACAGCACTACATAGTTTCACCTCTTCATCAGCTCGATTGCCTGTCACTGAATACACACCAAAAGCAAATAGTTACAATTGGATAAAAATTCTATGTAATTGATGCAGTATCTCAAATCCAGTTGTTCTTAATACCTGTATATACACGCCTTTCAACAACCTCACGATATTCTTTGTGGATGTTTTCTCGTAGTGTCTGTAAAAAAAACTTATCGACTAAACCTAAAAAGCAAGAAAAAAACAGAAGAGAAAAAGAGATTATTAATGTAGCTGGCATACCTGAAATTCGGACATTTTATCTTTGAGTTTCTTTTTCAAGGAACTGCAATCAAAGATAACAGGCTGAGTTCACTCATTGACCACATGTGTTATAAGACAAGTAATAGAGAATCTGAGTTGTTGGAAGAGAAGAGAAGCCTGAGAAAAGGCATAACTATTCTGCTTTATTTTTCTGACACATTAAGAATTTTTTATTTTTTTTTGAAACTGGTAAGTTTGTAATTATGACAAACTGGAAGATACTAACTTCATATGTTTTAAGGTAAGCGTCATTTCATTCATTGGATGGATTCAGGCTTGCTTGACTCTCTCTCATATTGGAAGGCTAGGTTTTGAACCTCTAGAAACTGCGCATATAAAAACTAACATTTGTGCTTATGAGCATATAAATTGGTAATTACTTTTGTATTCCGAGTCAGAAGATGATGTTCATATAATTCAGATATGCCATCTCAACAAGGCAGAAACCAACAATAAATATGCTGCTATGAAGAACTATAGAAATAACATCAATTTGTGTAAAAGGTAGTAATAGAGCAATTTGAGTCTTAAGTAGTACGCCATAACTGTACGACAAGAGAACATAGTATACAGTCATACTAGCAAATGCACGGAGACACACTAGACCTACCCACTGTATGTCCTAATATATAGTTTTATGCCAGCAGCCAATTTGTGCATCCATTTAAGAAGTTCTTCAGAGATACCCACCCACGAATGTCAAAATAATACTGAGGTGTGACTATATCAAAAAAGAAACAAATATAGAGTAGACAAAAGAGATGTAAGCACTCAAAATTACACTGTTGTTGCGGTTCTTGATCTGTCAACAGCTGATCCTTTACCACACCCTGGTTTGCTTCTATTGGACAGATTCTACAATATAAGAAAAATATATTGTAACCAAAAGAAACACACAAGTACCAGACTTAAGAGATGAAAGCATTTAATGTTACTCACTTTTTTGTCAAGTTCCTCAATCTTTGATTTGATGAATCGAGCTACTTTGCTAACTTCGTCAACATCTTTTTCCATTCGCTGCTTAATTGCTGCATTACAATCTCATCGCTTAGAAACATCTACTTAAAATTAGTTTTAAATAGTTATAAACCCATTGTGAACATGATACAAAAAGCAAAGAAAGATGATTTTTCCAAACAATCAGAAAAAGCTTACTCAGTAAAACTTATTTCTCCTTCAGTTGCTGATTCTTATCCGGTATATTTTATAAAATCAATGTACTCAACGCAAAACTGCACCTATATCTTTCATCACTCATTGAAATTGCTAATATCAAGGTTCCCATAATTAGAATCAAGCACTATCACAGATTGTGTAAATAGATTGGACTTACATGTAATATATAGATGTTTATGCAAGTGTTCCCCATTGAAAAATGTAATAGAAGTGCATTGCAGAGAGTGAGCCGTGAACATAAATGACGCAAATGTCATACATCTGCTTTCACGAAGTCTCTCAATTTTTTGTCCAGACTCTTTTATTCCTTACATGGTATAAGACCAGCAGAGAAAGTAATCGTTATGCATTACGCGTGACCTCTAACAGAAAATATCATCACTGTATAATTTGTTGACAGCCATAAAAGTTATCCCAGGTGTCTTCGTCTGTGAATATGAAACATAACTAACACTACCACAAAAAATTGGTCCTTTCTTACAAGCTCAATACCAGAAGCCACACAGCAACGGGAGATAAGTGTGCCATCATGTAGTCTTGTTCTTTACTGGCATCTCAATTCTCAAGATGTGGAAAATCCTATACTTCTCATGGAAGATGACTTATTCTCCTGTAATTTTCGAAAAAGATGGTTTATTATCTAGCTCACAGCATCTTGCGCACCACCTAGTCATAGTAAGTGTCAAGTGTGTTATCAAAGGTGAAAAGCGAAAAAAAAACTCTAAGGTTCATTGGGGCTTTAAGCGCACAGCGCAAATAAAATATGGGCTTGAATGAAAATAGGCGCAAAGGGAGAAAAAAAAATACAAATATATATATGTTTAGTCCAAGACTAATAATTATAAACATGAATGACAAATATATGATTCAAGAAATTGAAAACAAAAATTATGATAAAGTGAAATATCAATTGTTTAGTGTCATTTCTTTAGAAGAGGCTCATTGGCAAGGAAATTTGCCTTAGAACCTTGAGGATGACACTGAAGTGCACATAAAGTGAGGCGAAGCACTGAACACATTTTAAGCCTCGCTTCAGGGCTTAAGCGCACTTAAAGTGCGCCTTTGATTACACAGGTGTCAACACCAACTTATTTAAGGGTCACCTATCAGATTAGGACTGACTCCTTAGTACTTTTTGGACATCAGCTTAGTGGATCCACATGAGACAGTGTCTCTTACCCTAGCAAGGTATAGAGCGCCCTCCCAGCTGGGGTACAGATTGGACTTTATTTAACTCAAACAAAGGTTGTCGGTTATTAATATCTCCCACAGTACAACCAGTTTTTAGTTTAATGCAATGAATTTATAACTAATATTTCGGCACACTACCTATTAGTTGCATGTTGATTATTTGGTCATTGCATCTTCTCATGTACCTCAGTTTCATGTTCAGTTCGACATCTCATATTTATCATGTACAGTTTTCAGCATTGTGACGCATGTCTCACATACTCTTTGTGCTACATTGTCTTATAATATCGGTTCTGACGCCCAGTATCCAGCTCGCGGTTAGTATGATTTTGTATCAGATCACCAGCAGTGTTCGGTGGGTACTCATCTTTCAAGGACAACACTCATATTTATTTCAGACAATTAGTTCTTTCAGTTTTCAGATGGTTAGGCTTAGTTGGGGGCTTGTACCAAGCTCCCAGCAACTCATCTTAGTAGAGGCTTTCAGACAGACAGTCAGATCATAGTATCAGCTTTATTTTGTGTCAGATGAACTCACCCTTTTTAGTATTAAGTTTTATATTTCAAACTTCTCATATATCTCAGTTTTAGCTTCCCACCAGTTACCTTCGGTTATTATTTATATACATCTTAGTGTCATGCCAGACCATGGGTTAGTTTGGGGTCACTTGTGACCCTGAGTACTGTGTTACGTTGTCTATAGAAAGAGGAGAGAAAGAAAAAGAAGGGGAAGGGAGAAGAGAGAAAAATAAAGGAAGAAGGGTTCATTACAGTGATTAGAAGAATCACAGGAGAAGGAACAGAGTTCAGAAGTGTCTTAGGCCATTATCTCGATAAGTGTGCTTGGGAGAAAAGTTTTTTGTTGCATTTTCAAAGGGTTCTTCCACTTTAATCACAGGTTCGAGCCCTGGGATACTTTTACACAATCTAGGTTAGTCGGATCAATGAGTTCCGAAGACCAGATGGTTATAGCAAAAAGAGAAGAAAAAACATTCATCTTTTTTTATATAAGAAGTCGACATTTTATAAACAAAGAAATACCCAAGAGTGTATTTCAGTAATAATTACATCAGTGGTACGAGGGAGCAAAACCAAAAGATTCTATCATCTACAACTCTCCTGAACTGTCAAAACAGTTATAGTATCCTCCACATCTTTGGGGAGGACGCAGTTACACCAAAAATAAAAGGTTACTAGGCAGTTCAATTTCATGCTTTGGAAAGGGATGCTCTTGGTTTCAAAGCATCTTTGGTCACTTCCTTCCGAATTATCCACCGAATACAAGCAAAGGACAATCTACCATCTCTCCTTGTGGCTTGACATATTTCCTTCTATGTTCCAGCAAGCTAAAGCTTCTGACGTGTCTCCTTGTGGCCTGACATCTCTCCTAGTGGCCTGACAGATCTTTGGAGGATCGTTTTCTTCACCCATTTCCTCCTTTATAAACTAAACCATCTATAACTTTTCAACTATCAAGTGGAAAATATTTGTAGTATAACTCAGTGATCATATTAAAGGTTTCTTACTCCACCCTTAGCTGAACTAGCTTATAGAGCATCTACTATGTACAAGAAAATAACATATCAGTCACGCAAATCAATTTTTCCAGCACATGTCACAGCAGCATAACCAAAAGAAAATGGATTACCTTTCATAGCAGTAGCTTTCGTGACAGCCTTTGATTCTTCATGAGCATCCTGTGAAGAGTATTGGAAAATCATGAGGTTCTCAACACTTAAATATTTAAGGGAACCAGTAAGATAATATATAGATCAAAAGAGCTCATTTGGTCCTGGTCCCATCTCATAAAGCAGTTCAAGCGATCAATGAGAGGGGAAAAAATGCCCCCAGGCACGAGTACTGAAGCTAGTCAGTCTTTAAAACTGAAGGAAAGAAACCACAAAAGGAGTACATATTTGCCAGATTTGTTCTGTTTTGTTACTATTGGTTTCTATATCTTTGGTGATCTGAAACAATGGAATTCAGAATATTGGAAGGCCAACTTTCTCTTCCAAACTATCATCTACAATTACTACAACAAAACTAGATGATAGTGGCAATTATTCTTTATAAGCTACTTTGTAGAATTATGATTTATAGGTCAAGAATATGATGATCACTTCAAAAATTCTAGTGACATGGCATCAACTAAAAGGCTGACTTGGATTAAAAAGGATGCATAATTGTGTAGTCTTCTGTCAAATTCAATTGAACCTAAGTTGTTAAATCTGTTCCGGTCTTGTAGGAGTTGTTGCAAAGTGTGGGACAAAGTCAAAACTTTGTACACAAATGCCATACAACTTATACAAAGTTGTGTCAGTTATTGTTCATCTACAACAGAATCAACAAGACATGACAAGTTATTTGGGTCAGGTAGAATCCCTGAAGGATAAATTTGATTCTCTTATGCCTTTTACTGGCAAATCGGATGATCATGATTCAGGACACACAAAGCTAAAAGGTTCTTTATGGTTTTGGTTATGATTGGGTTTGTGAGAAATAAAGGAGAAAAATATTATTGAAATCGTGTGTAATATCGGAAAAGAATATTATTGAATTGTTGTTTTGTCAACATTATTACATTGAGACCATATTTATAGACACTAGAATATAATCCTTTATCAAGAAGGATACTATTTATTAGTATTCTAAATAGGACTGTATAAACCTATTCCTATTCTAATAGAATTGTATAAACCTATTCATGTTCTAACACTCCCCTCAAGCTAGTGCATAAAAATCATGTACCTAACTTGTTACAAATGTAATTAATATGAGGACGATGAGGGGCTTGGTGAGATTATTGCAAGTTGATCAGACGACTTCAAAAAATTGACCATCAATCTCAATGTGCTTGTCTTCTTATTAAATATTGGATTTGATGAATAATGTCAGTCAATCTCAATGTGTTAAATCTTCTCATGAAATATTGAATTTGATGCATAATGTCTCCATAAAACACAAAGGTATAATATTACAGTGTTGAACTTCCCAAACCAACAAAGTGCTCAAAATCTAGTATTTTGTATATGGATCGTGTTGAAATCAATAGATGAGTCGATATTAACCAAGAAAGTCACTGAAAAATTGGTCGAAACATGCTCATACGCCGGAGTATTAGATTTGATGGTTGAAAGTGGTCATAATCTAAGAAATAAAATTATATGGATAAAATTGGAATGATGGCAGGACCCAACTAGAAAAGAGATTATATTGTAGAAGTCGAATTAACGGCACGATGCTATTAAAAAAGAGACATAATATGGGTAGGGGTCAGAATGATGGCACAACCCTACTGAAAAAAAGAGAAATGGTCAGAATGATGGCACAAACCTACGCAAATCAGATTTTGAGTCACCGAAAAGACGAATGTAACTATGCAAATCAAATCTGAGGAGTCACCGAAAAGACACAAGGTGCTATGCAACTCAAATATAAGAAAGTAGGTCAAAAAAATCCACGGTACAACGCAAATAAAATATGAAAAGTAGTCAGGAGAGACGCATGGTTCCATGCAAACCAGATATGCAAAAAAAGGTAGTCATTGGAAGGATGGTATGGTCCTAGACAAATTAAATATGAAAAAGTAGTCACCCAAAAGATCACACAATGCTACACATATACGATATGAAAAAGTAGTCACCGGAATGATGGCACGATGCTACACAAATTAATTATGAAAAAGTAGTCACCAGAATAATGGCATGGCGCTACACAAATTAATTACGAAAAAGTAGTCACCGGAAAGATGACACGGTGCTACAAGTTCTGCAAACATAATCTTTGGCCAGACGGGCGACATATATGGGTGATAGTCGCCCGCCGGCAGCGGAAGCTCTTTGATTGTTTACCAAGATGATAGAGGCTTTGATGCCATGTGAGAAACATAGGAGAAGAATATTATTGAATTGTTGCTCTATCTACATTATTACATTGAGACCATATTTATAGACACTACAATACAGTCCTTTACCAAGTAGGATACTATTTACTATTCCTATTTTAATTTCTTTTCCTATTTCTATTCTTATTCTAAACAGAATTGTATAAACCTATTCCTATTCTAATAAAATTGAATAAACCTATTCCTATTCTAATAAGATTGTATAACCCTATTCCTATTCTACTAAGATTGTATAAACCTATTCCTATTCTAATAGGATTGTATAAACATATTCATGTTCTACCATACATTATTACACTGAAACCTTATTTATGACACTATATTAAACTCTTTTTCTAAATAGGACTCTTATTCCTACGGTAATTCCTATTCCTATTCCAATTATAAATAGGATTGTAATTTTTATTCTATTCTAACAGGGTTGAGAGAAGATCTCACCTCAGTTTGTGACTAGATCCTTTCTAGTCCATCTGGTCATACCTTGGAAGAAGTACTTTCCAGACTATTGTGCATCACATTTGCACCACTAGAGGTAAATTCCTATGATACATCTATCTTGGCTGCTCAAACTGACAATGTTCAAAGTGGATATTGGAAAGGGAAATGAAGGAACAATAGATATTGCACTCATTGTAGTAAGCGATATGTAAGAGAGGAATGTCAACTTCTCCTCTTACATTACACTCTTTGTAATAAGGGAGGGCGTGTAAGAACAATGTAGGTTTCTTCAGGGTAACCCTTCACACAATAATGATCGCCCTCGACATATAACAAATGTGGTTCATAATGGAGACGGTTATTTTTCCCACACCTCATGTTAGGGATGAATCATCTCAATCTATCACTTCAATTGGAGCAAACTATAATGACTATCTTCAGTACCAAGCATCAAGACAACTTCCTATTGCGACCTAAACGATCTCTTCTCCTCTTCCATCGCGACTCTCTAGCCTTTGAGAGGACGAGATCTTCGCTGCTACTCAGACCTTTGTGTCGCGAATCGCGACTCTCTCAGGTTCATTATTTTTCTTTTTTATCCTTCTTCAGTTGTTCTCTTCTTTTTATGTTCTTCCTCACTTCTTCTATTCTTATTTTTCAAGCAATGATGCAGGGCTTTGCTTTTCTTTTTCAATTTGTAGCTACTGAACTGACTCCTATATTTTTTAAGAAAAAAATTAGTTCTTCCATATTTCTATTTCTTCCCTACTTAATTTAGTTTTATACTAATTAATATAATATTTATTTGTCCATATATAGTGAATTCAATGGCGTTTGAAGGTAACAAAAAGGACATTGGAGTATTGCTTTTAGAGTTCTAGTATTGCTTGTCAATTATCTTATGAATTATTGAGTCATTCAAGTTCTAGACTTTTAATATCTACTATTACTTTTTAAATTGAAATATTTGCTAATATATGTTATTGCTATTGAGATTTTGGATATTTATATACGCAATTAAATATTTGAAATTTTTTGTATTAATTGGCGCCTTGGTGCGACGCGAGGCAGACCGTTGTCGTCTTTCGCCGTTCAGAATGCTGGATTATATAAAAAGGGATAGGTATAGCTTACCCTCTGCATTCCATACCTTTTTTGCACCTGCATGTCCATATAATCTTATTTCCATTATCAAATTTTTTTTTTTTGATGAAGTAAATATTCCATTGAAGGCATCAAGAAGATGCAAATTAGTTACAAAAATAGAAGTTGAAACAGTTGGTCTGCTGGCTCTAGTACAGTTATGCTAAAACTAAGGAGCCAACAAAATTCAAAACACTATCCATGGAATCTACAGAGGACAAATTGACCCAACTGTTCAGACACATAAGGTATTCAACTTTGAGAGAATGTAAAGGAGCTGATAGACCTTCAAAACATCTTCTATTCCTTTCCCTCCAAATACTCCAAAAAATTGCTGCAGATATCATCTTCCAAGTCTGTTTGATGGAGCTGTCAACTTTCCAGCAACACCAACTCTCATAAGCTTATTTGATACTATGTGGTATGACCCAACTGAGTCCAAAAAGAGAGTAAAACATATTTCACAGATTTGTTGTTACAGTACAATGCAAAAAAGGTGTCCATTGCTATCTGCTTCTTTCTGACATAAGTAGCATCCATTCACAATGATGCATTTCCTTTTATAGAGGTTGTCTTGAGTATGGCATGCTTCATATAGTGCAGTCCAGCAAAAACAGATGATCTTGGGCGGAAGCTTGATTTTCCAAATTAGCTTATATGGCCAGTGGTCAGTGACTTTATTAAGTGCTCTTGACTGCTTGTAGGCTGCAGTCACAGTGTAATTCCCTTCTCCTGTAGTGACCCACTTGAACTGATTTGTTGCCTGATTGTTGAGAGAGAAACTAGAGTCTGTAGTAGTTTGATAAGGTCATTAACCTCCCAATCCTGCATATTCCTTCTAAACATAATGCTCTAGGTTGTTCCATCTCTATTTTGTGAAATTGCTGAGTCTGGATCCCTGGCTAAGTAGAAAAGACCCAGACAATCGTCCATCAGAACTGTGTTGCAGAGCCATTTGTCTTTCCAAAATCTGATATGGAGTCCATTCCCTACTATGAAGTGCTTAAGCTGAGAAAATCCCTCTCATAGCTTGCATTTGTGTTTCCAGACTCCAATCCCATAAGGTGCTTTTGAAAGACTCGTGCACCAATAACTCTGTATCCCATGCTTTGCACTGACCAAATCTTTCCATAAAGCATGTTCCTCCTGTGTGTATCTCCATAACCATTTCATAAGTAGACACTTATTATGCAGCATCAAATTCTTGATCCCTAACCCCCCTGTAGTTTAGGAAGAAAAGACTTTTGGCCATTCCACCAGATGATCCTTGTGCTTCTCAGTATTCCCTTCCCATAGAAAATCTCTGCTGATCTTGTCAAGTTGTTCCAACACTTCGCCAGGAATAGGAAAATGTTGCATATATTAAGTGGGAATACTACAAGTACACTGATGATTAGTGTAAGCCGATCCCCATCGATAGGTATTGCATCTTCCAGGAGGCAAGTTTTTTCTCAAACTTCTCAATAACTCGTCTCCATATAGTTTACGACTTATACTTTGCACCCAGTGGCAACCCCAAATAGGTTGTCGGGAATTCACCCACACTACATCCCAAGATACCTGCTAATTCTTCCAAGTTTAGCACCTCATTAACAGGATAGACCATAATTTTTAGCATAGTGATGTGCAAACCTGAGAGGGCTTCAAAAATCAAAAGGGTCAGAATCAAATAAAGAACTTGACTCATGTTTGCCTCAGTGTCATCTGCATAAAGCAAATGAGTGACGTTTGTAGTGATCATGTTCCCCACATCAAAACCATTCAGCCATTGCAATTGCTTGGCTTTGTCTTAACATTCTGCTTAAACCCTCCATTGCAAGTATGAGAAAAGGAGAAAGTGGATCTCCCTGACTCAAACCTTCTTTGTGGAGTTGGGCTTCTGTTGATGAAAATTGAGTATTTAACTGTAGAAATGTTAAAATTGATCCATTTGATCTCTTTCACCGAACCCCATTTGCCTAAGGATGGAAAGAAGATATGACCAATTCAACTGATCGAAGGCCTTCTCTCTATCCAACTTTCATAAGATAGTGACCCACTGTTTTAAACAAAAAGCTTGACATATCATGTGACAAGCATGGGAATTTTCTCAAAGGGTTAAATGACATCAAGGACCTAGTGTCTCAATTCCTACATGCGTACAACAAATGGGAAAAAGCAAATATGGTGGAAAACATCAACAGCTCTGTAAATCACAATTACGGAGAGTCGATTAACAAGATGAAAGAGGTTGTCGAACCAAATCGCAGTAAAGCAAAGGGGATCAACCAACTTAAGGATGTTGGGGAGAATACAGGAGTACAAAAATCGTCGGAAGGAGGCTTTCAAATTCAAAAGATTCATGATGCTGAGCCGGTATCCATACAAAATCCTAGATACCAGACAGACGGAGAGGTCAAAGAATCTAATTGGGTAAGTTCACATATTTTGGAACTTAGCAGAACTTACGGAGTGGCGTTTGAAGGTTATAGGAGAGAAACACATGCATTACTGATGAAGCTCGCTGAAAGAAAGAGGGTGATGAAGAAGAAAGGGGAAAATAGTGAAGCATCAACATCTCGACAGAGAGGAATTGGCAAGAATGAGCGGAACAATTTGCAGTCAGATTTGAATGAGGAAGTTGAAGGTGTAAGAAACAGAGGGAGAGTCCAGCCACCAACCCTCAAATGAAAGTAAATATATTATCATGGAATGTTAGGAGGATTAACGAGATTCCAATAAGGAATCTGGTTAAGAGCTCTCTACTTAAATGGAGAGTTGATGTTTACTGCTTTAAGGAGACAAAAGTCCAGAGAGGACCGCCAAACAATTGTGGGCTTGGATGAGGTGTGGGTATATCGAAGTTGATGGCAGCAGTGGGGATTCAAGAGTTCGGGTGGGCAGCAGTGTAGAGGAAGGCAAATTCTCAATCACATACTAATTTGAAGTTGTCCAACATGGTTTTTGCTGGTTTCTCACTGACGTGTATTCTCCACACCAGATCCGAAAAATTAGAATGCTGGGAAGAAATTGCAGTTGCCGGGGAGGTATGTAGAGGTCCTTGGATCACCTGTGGGGATTTCAACAATGTTAGAACAATGGTAGAAAGGAGAGGATGCGGGACAATAACCAATGTAATGACTGATTTCTCGAGGTGGATAAAGGATATGGAGTTACATGACCCCTGTATAAATGGTGGGAATTTCACGTGGTTCAGAGGGCCTAACCATTACAGTGTTGCTAGGTTGGATAGGTTTCTCTACTCAATTGAGTGGGAAGAACAATTTAGAAACATTAGACAATAAATTATGCCTAGAGTTATATTGACCACAACCCCATTATGCTACAATGTGGTGATTGGGAACAAAGGAAGTCTTCAAATTTGAAAACTGGTGGACTAATGTAGAGGGTTTCAAAGATTTAATCCAGGACTAGTGAAATGGTTTTGTTGGGGACGGATGCCCAGACTTCAAACTTAGCATGAAATTAAAGATGCTAAACCAGAAACTCAAAGAGTGGAACTATGTAACTTTTCGGGGAAGCTATGTAGAGGTCCTTGGGTCACCTGTGGGGATTTCAACACTGTTAGAACAATGGTATAAAGGAGAGGATGCTGGACAATAACCAATGTAATGACTGATTTCTCGAGGTGGATAAAGGATGTGGAGTTACATGACCCCGGTCAAAATGGTGGGAATTTCACCTGGTTCAGAGGGCCTAACCATTACAGTGTTGCTAGGTTGGATAGGTTTCTCTACTCAATTGAGAGGGAAGAACAATTTAGAAACATTAGACAATAAATTATGCCTAGAGTTATATTGACCACAACCCCATTATGCTACAATGTGGTGATTGGGAACAAAGGAAGTCTTCAAATTTGAGAACTGGTGGACTAATGTAGAGGGTTTCAAAGATTTAATCCAGGACTAGTGAAATGGTTTTGTTGGGGACGGATGCCCAGACTTCAAACTTAGCATGAAATTAAAGATGCTAAACCAGAAACTCAAAGAGTGGAACTATGTAACTTTTGGGGAACTCACCAACAAGAAAAATAGGTTACCAAGTGATCTACCTGAGATAGATTTGATCCAGAATGACAGAATGCTGACAGAGGATGAGATGATTATTAGAGCAACAATCCAGGCGAGCTAGAAGAGTTAGGAAAGAATAAAGAATCCAGGTGGAGACAGAAGTCCATAGTATTATGGCTGAAGCAAGGAGATAATAATACCAAATTCTTTCAAAGAGTGGCAACAACACAGGAGATATGAGATACAACACCATCAAGAGATTGATTATTAGTGGGGAGGAGAGTAAAGATCCAAAAGAAATCAAAGAGTAGATAACAGATTTCTATACGAAGCTATATACTGAATCAGAAAGCTAGAGGCCACCTTTTGTGATGATGAATCGCCCTAGAATAAGTCAAGAGGAGCAAGAATGGATGAAGACACCATTCTCAGAAGAGGAAGTGCTACACATTCTCAAATTGAGTGATGGGGATAAAGCCCCTGGCCTAGATAGTTTCACTATGAGTTTTTTCAAGGAGTGTTGGGGATCATAAAGGATGATGTGATGCAAACAATTCATAACTTCCGTCAGAATGAAGTGTTCAAAAGATCATTGAATGCCACTTTTGTGGCATTAATCCCTAAGAAGTATGGAGCATAGGAACTAAAGGATTTTAGGCCAATAAGTTTGATTTACAAAATCATCACTAAGTTGATCACTGAAAGAATGAAAACTGTTATGGGGAGACTGATTAATCAGCATCAAATGGCTTTTTTGAAGGATAGACAGATAATGGATGCTTCTTTATTGGCTAATGAGTTGCTGGACTCCAGGGTAAAGCACAAGATATCAGGTATCCTATGCTAATTGGATATAGAGAAGGCATACGACCATGTCAACTGGAACTATCTCTTAAAGTTCTGAGTGACATGGGGTTTGGGAGGAAATGGGTGAATTGGATCAAGTTTTGTGTGTCAACAGTGAAGTTCTCAATCATTATAAATGGAGCATAGAAGGTTTTTTTCAATCACAAAGGGGACTGAGACAAGGAGATCCCATGTCTCCTTTCTTATTCCTCCTAGCAATGGAGGGACTCAACTACATGGTTAGAAAGGCTAATGAATTGGGGTGGATAAGAGGTTTTGGTTCATATACTAACAGGGCTAATAACATGGAGGTCACACACCTACTGTATGCAGATGATTCCCTTATGTTCTGTGGTGTAGAAGTGTCACAAATTAGGCATCGGAGGGCAATACTAACCATATTTGAAGCCATATCAGGTCTACATGTGAACTGGCAGAAGAGTTGCGTGTTCCCGGTTAATAAGTCAATAATATGCAAGGACTAGCAGACAACTCTTGGGCTGCCAAGTGGCTCTTCTTCCCACCAAATACCTGGGATGCCCTTGGGAGCCAAGAACAAAGAATTGGAAGTATGGAGTGAAGTCATGGCTCTGTTGCGAAGATACAGCATTATGGAGGAGGTTCATAGCTGAGAAATATGGCCTACAGAGCAACTGGATAACTGAATAGATGAATGGTGGGTGCTCAATATGAAAAACTATCAGGATAATGTGAAATATGGACTGACTTCAATGCGCAGGTGACTTTCAGAGTGGGGAATGGCCTAAAGATCAGCTTCTGGAATGATACAGTTTTATCCAAAAAATTAGGATGCATTTATCTTAGCTTTTTGGTTTTTTGGTGTAAAAAAAATCTCTGTCTCTCTCTGTGTGTGTGAGTGGTGGTGGGGGGGGGGGGTAGTAGTAGAGTTAGTATATTGAATTGAATTGGCAATGTATAATTGTATAGCGTTCAGGGCAGAGGTTTAAGCACCCTTTCGATGCTTGTAAAGTTTCCAACTTAGCGCCTTTTTCTGGGATGGCTATGTCTTTACTGATACAGTTGTCTCAAAAAAGAAAAAGATATTTTGATGTTTTAGACTATTTGTAGGAACAACATAGAAATGCTCAAAATGTATGTAGTAATATTTTTGAAGGGGGACTATATATCTTGATACTATGTTGCTCGGACTCTTCAAAAATATCAAGGGGTGCGTGTCGGATTCACAAAAAGTAGTGCATTTTTGGAGAATCAGACACAGGTGCGGCATCGAAAGTGAAGAGTCCACAGAACTTAGTTTTGATGTACTATAACTGTGGATATATAGGTTAGTTGTTACCATTCTCAAAATAAGAGCTCATTTGGTCATTATTCTTTGTATTTTCCATTTGCTCAGTATATTTTGGTCCCCATATCTTACATCAACTAACCTAAAGTCAACTTATGCTTTTTGGAGTTACCTTTTCGACACCCTGAAGGGGGTTTTAGTACCAAAAAGACTGAAATCTGTGGATTATAAACGTGAAAGAGCTCCTACTCACATGAAAAAGGAATAAGAATATCCACACTCGAAGCAAGACATACAAGTCAACACTTGGTACCTTCCATCAGAGTGAATCTCACGGACTTCGCCATCTACTTCCCATAATATTTTTATGAAAATGACCTTCCCATACTATTGTGGCCCATCTTTCTGCTTCTAATTCTCTAATCTATCACTCCTATATAGTTGATGTAGTCATCCACTTTCTCAAAGTTGTTAATTACACCTAGTTTTATTGGCCTGTGGAACTGTATGGTTTGTCATCTTCAGGAAACCCTCTATCGCCTGAAGCAGTTCCACAAGCTTAGGTCATCAAAAATCAAAATTATGTGGTTGTCCATCAATTTGGTTTAATGTGGAGTTATGTTGGCTATTCATTATTATACACCATGAATCTAACTAATATACTCATCTCTTCTCAGGCAGAATATTGTCATCATAGGTGATGCAGATGGCATGATCCACTTGTAATACCCCTGGAATCATCATTTTTAAACCAATGATTCGGACAGATTGAAGTATTTTCCTTGGAATTGAGGGGAGAAAATCTAGTCATGGCACACGCCTTTCATAGAGGAAAAAAGCTCTAGATATTTTTGAGGCAGGAATGCTTAGTTTAAAGCTAGCTTACAAATGACAGATTAATTTGCAAACAGAATTAATTAAGTGTCTCCACTCTCCAACAGTTTAAACTTAAGACAAAGTGGTTCCCATGGTCCAAACGGTAAAGAAGTCAATTGTCATGAATTCAAATTTACTGCCACACATCAACAAAAATATTTCCCAATAAAAAATATAAAAAGATATGCATGTAATAGAGTGCATTGTAGACCGGAAACAAAAATAGAAACATTTGCTTTTTAAAAGTTAAAATTTCAGATGAGACGATCTACAGAATCAATTGATCCCAATGTAAAGCTTCTAGGCCTAGCAAGATAACGGGAGCCAACTACCTAATCCTGGAAGGTATAGAAGATTGGTTAGAAAGTCGAACCTTTGACAACTACTCGTCTAGACATCTCATTTAAGGGAAGTGTAGGCAATGAGTTCTTGGACTAATCATGAGATAGTCATTGGAGAATTATGGTTTATATTTTGTGGGCAGCAAAACGTTCCAAGAAAAACACTATTATATGAAGATAGAGCGATATATATTCAGATATGCAATGGGCTGGTTGTTCTTCATATAAACGTTTGACCACCAGCACCAGGTACTACTTTAGTTGGCGGCAATTTTTTCTTGGAAAGGCAAGAAATAGTTTGTCACCGTCCATTACAGATGCAAGATAAAGGTCAATGGCCTTTGGGACTTTGTGAGAGTTAGTTTGGCTAAGACAGTTGGTTGATAAGAAGTGCTGAAAATTAGCACCCATGTAGTTGATATGTGACGATTAGGGTGCCTTGCAATTGCATTTAATCTATCTTCACAAAAGAACCAGACATAGTAAGATTGATTATCACTTTGAAAGGCAAAATAGCATCTAAAAATATCATTACAACTTCTATTTGGCAAAACGATCAACTTGAGGATCTTTTATCCGATCACTTAAAGGAACAGGGATATATATTACATGTAACAAGCTTATAGCATATGATGTATATGCTTCATTGAGAGAGGAAACATTGATTTTGAATAGGTAATTATGTAATTACACTAATATCATAGATAAAGGAAACCACATTCAACATTAGGATAGGATCCCAATAGGATTCCAACCATCAATGGAATAATAGTAAATACGGTTATGTCAAAATACACAATGGTTAAGAACCAGAGCTCTTACGTATTCTCAAACAATTTACTTCCTCTCTAGTTTATTCTATATGTAAACACACAGCGTGCAATTAAAAAGAATCATCTTCCATAATACAGAACTTTGTAGGACTAGTATCAAAAAGAGACACTATATGGAAGAAAGTGGCTTATGCACCAGGTGGTCAAAACAAAAATAGTTGCATCTTACATAAACAAAAACGTTACAGGATTAAAATAGATTTAAGAATAACAAATATCAAAAACCTTAAAAGTGAAGGACAAACCATTTGAAAGTGAGACCATAATTGTTGAAATACAGATATCCTATTTTCGTTGTTCTTTCATGTCGAGCTATGGAAAGCCACTGAGACGGAGAATGAATAATAGACTGCTAAGAGTCTTGAATAAAACATTGATAGCTTTGCAGAGGAGAAACACTCATGATACAAACAAGAAAAACCCAACCTCACTAAACCAGGTTGGAAAGGAAGATGACGTACTCAAGAAACATGACCTCGTGTTTTGCATGACCTAGAGAAACCAGGTTGAAAAGATGCACAACTTCACATGTTTTGCGTATAGAGCTTCAAACTCATGGCAACATCACAATCGATGTTTCCCACATAGACCTCTACTCTGAGTAACTGGTGAAAATATGTTCACAAATAAAAATAAATAATCTAAACAGAAAGATGTTCTATCCCGTGTACACCCATTACTAGGCATGAACCAGACCAAACTAAGAAAACCTAACAAACTTACACGAAATTTTCAAAGGAAGTTCTATGCCACTCACTACATGCTAGTCGAACTGAAATTAGGAAAGGATGACTTCATCAGTATAATAGAAGGACATTTATACCTGAAGCTTCTTCAGGAGCTTTTCAACCTTTTCATACTGCTTCTCAATTTGTTGAACCTAGCAACAATGCAAGAAAAGCAGACAAGGAAATGAGCAAGCAGGAAATTTTAGGAGATCAACTTCAACATATGGAAGAGAAAGTAATTGAGGGAAGGAGGGAAAACGAAATTAGCAGAGTTAATTTTCCAGGATAAACGTATGTAAGATTCTGCAGCAAAACCTGCTTAAAGAAATCATCAAGACCTAGTTCTCCAGAGTCCATTGGTCTTTGTATTCCCATTTCAATATCTTCACTTCTATTATTTTGATACCTGGGAGCCTCAAAGGTATCAACACCATCCTACAACACAAATCAAACAGATAGACAATAAAAAACAACATTCTTATTTTTCATTGACAAGTGCAAATCAGAAGAATGTAGGATTTTATAAGGAATGCATAAAGTGACATGCTTGTGAGATGATTTTATAAGGAATGCATAAAGTGACATGCTTGTGAGACACGATCAATACAGAAGAAATACTACTTGTAGAGCCTTGTGATAAGCAAAACCAGTTCCAAACCAGAAAAGAGTATAACAGTCACCATAGGTTGACAACCAATTTAAGTATAAATTAACTCTGATGAATCCTCCGAATGTGAACCTAAATATACTGGAATACATATAGATGATTCATATAGTCATTTCAGCTAATTTTGGGTTAAAGTGCACTTGATAGGTAAAAATACTGGTTTTCTAAAAAGCCACAGAAGTATTCTAAGATCTCGAAGAAGTACAGCACAAGGAACATCAAATATGGGCCTGAAATAATTATTCAACAAAGAGAAAGGAAAATTTTGGGATAAGTATTTAATAAGTACTTAAACATGAGAAGACAAAGGTATTGTTTCTATCACATGCCTAGTGAATCGGACAGAAAAGAAAATCATTTGCAAAATTCTAACAAAAGAGAGTTTTTGATGCCGACTGGGAGAAGGAAATGAATTTTCAGGTGTCTCACACAAACTAGGAGAGTATATACAACTGGAAATTTTAACCATAGATCACAATAACCAATTATTTTCTGGATCAAGTCTGAGATTCAGATTATGCATTAAGCAAAATGGATCTGATCAGTCCGTTCTGAAACCTACAACTGTTCATGCTAACAGGATTTCCTACAAACTTTTTCCCAGTAAGATTGTCATAATAATAATTTATAAACATTAGCAACATTATGGTCAATACAAACTCTTTTTCTTTTTAACAATAATAGGGTCCGGATTAGCTTTCGCACCTCTTTCAATCTTCTGGCTATTCGCTACCTTCTACCACCAAAGGTATATGACAAATCTAACAACAAAGGTTAGACAGATGGAATAAATCATTTGACACTGTATGCTTCTGTTGAACCTTGGTCTCCATGGTCCGTTCCAACCTCATTGACAGTTAGGAGACACCCTTGGGTGTTGGTTGATACCAAAAAAACATGCATTCATGTTTCATAAAACTTAAAGAGGATACCATGTATTAAGACTCTTTTTAGAGAAACTAATGATTAAGACTCGTTATTCCACAAAGGGAAGAGCAAGCTAAAGTATGAACTCAATAAACATGTTTAAATGTAATTTCAGATGATTTACCGCCCAATGAAGCCAAATAAGGTTATCTTCTTTACTTTCTCTGTTATGTTGAAACAGCATTTTGTTAGGAGCCACACTACAAGATAAGTAATAGTATAGTAGAAAGGGAAGGGGAAAACGAGGAATTTTCTTCCTTCACCTATTCTCTCACCCTTAAAAGTTACATTAAAAATGAGCTGGACCTTAGTAGCTAAAAGAGGACATCAATGCAGCTTCAAGCCTTCAACAATTATGCCAACGCACAATGTCATAGAATGCTTAGCACATTTATAAAATACATTATCCATGATCAAGTACATTCTAGATGTTTTTTCTCCAAATCAATCAAGGAGAAAAAATAGGAAATCAAGAAAATTGTTATGTTTAGAAACCAACTGCATCACAGTGGCTAAGAAAGTCCAATATTTGCAGTCTTTAACAATTGTCACAATCCAAAATGTCATTTTTCTGCAGTCCAATTCCAACTTTCAGCTTACCCATCTGCTATAAATCATATGTAATGCTTACTACACATAAAGTTCCTTCATTAACAAACATAAGCTCACTACCAAACCTATTCTTCAAATCAAAATAAGCAGAAAGAATAAATAACAGCAATTGTTGACAAATTGAGCTACAAAAGCTGTGAAAGATGAAAAAAATCTGGAAAGTAATTTAAACATACCTATCTAATTATCAGCAGCAAAAGAAATTAAGAATATTGATGTACATGGAGAGAAAAAACTTACATTTAAAAGGTCATTCATGGTGATACAGAAGAGTTAAGGATCTCTGTTTCACGTTTTCCTTCCACCCTTCACGATTTTAGAGAGAGAATAAGAAATAAAGAGAGAGGATTTGTTTTGCTTTGCTGTTCAAACAGCGAGTGAAGAAGGTCTGAGACAGCGGTGAAGGAAGTTTTCTTATAAATAGAATAAGTATCATATTTTAAATAAAGTATATTTATTATTTCAATTATGTTTTCAATTTTTTATGAATATAAAATTGGGATAATTATATATAATAGCAAATTAATAATCTAAAATAAATGGAGTAGCTAGGGTTTGATTTAATTATGCTCCATAGCAAACGTTTGCAAAAAATTGCCAGGCGCCTCTCTCCTTAATATCTCGCTCGCCACTCTCCTCCAATCTCTCGCTCGCTTTCTCACTTTTTATACAAACACAAGTGTATAAAAATTGTTTCTAATTGTATAAAGCAGAGAAAATTGTATAAATACATATATTTTTGTTCCCCTCTCTCCCCTCTTCCAGATCTCGCTCGCCACTCTCCCAAATCTCGCTCGCCACCCTCGCCTTTCTCACTTATACAAACAGAAGCGAAATGTATAAATTGCGTTTCTGTTTGTATAAAGCGTGAGAAAATTGTATATACACATGCAAGTACATATATTTTCGTCCTATACACTTATAATTATACAATAAAAATACTCCCCTGCCCAATTTCTTTTGCCTTTCTCTCTTTCTCGTTTTATACAAATTTCAAATTGTATCTAATTTCTCTCTTTCTCGTTTTATATAATTCGATTCAATTGTATATTCCATGCCAAGTCTCTTTTGTCTTTCTCTTTTTCTCATTTTATACAAATTCAAATTGTATATAATCGTTCTATACACTTATAATCATACAATTTGTTTTATACACTTCGTTTTTATACAAGTCTCTGCCCAAGTGTCTTTCTCTTTCTCGTTTTATACACTTCATTTTATACAATTCGCTTCAACTGTATATGTATAGCGAATTATACAGTTTCTATGTTTGCTATGGAGCGCAATTATGCAAACTTTGCTATAGCATACAAATATGAATTTTTTATTTGCTATATGTGAAAGTTGCCCTATAAAATTTGATTTATAAGTCAATATGCTATAAAAAATTAAAATTTTATATTTTAAAAAAAAATTAACTCATATTTGGTAGGAAGAAATTGTTCATATCATGTGAATGTGACCGAATTTTTTTATAAAAGAATAGTTAATTATTACTTGGTTTATTATTCTTGTATTTATTTAAAAGTTCACAAACGTAAATTTTCATTAATTTATAAAAGAAATGAAAAAGGATCAAAATTGCCCCTGAACTATGCGAATAACACATTTATAACATTTGTTACACTTTGAGATTAAAAAAATTGTCCCTACCATTATCCTAATCGACCACAAATATCTTCAACAGTTAAAAACCAAAATTTTAGAGACATGGAAAGCCACGTGACACTAATCCCTACACCTAACGGTTGCTAATTAAGATTCACTTGAAAAAATTTAGACATTTAGCGGCGATAAAAATCGCCACAAAATCCCAAAATATCGCTACTAAAGATTTTATTGATTTTTAATATGAAATTATGCTTTTGAGTTTTTTCTTCTTGTTGTTGTTTTTAAAAAATCTCCAATGATATTGATCAAGGAGAAGTTTGAAGACACTATATCTTTTATTTTTATGTCATATGTAAATGCATAAAATGTACAATAATACATTATGTAATAGGAGATTTGAGGCGAGAAATAATTTTGATGATTTTCGTAATAATACTAGATGTCTTTAATATTGATAGTACATGTTATTTATTTTAGAAAAATTAGGTTGCAATCGAAATTTAATATTATATTTTCTTGTTGAAAAAATAGGTTTTACTAGCGAATGATTATTGCAGTCTTAGTCACACAGCTAAAAATCACTCAAAACCTTTAATGACAATATTTGGGATTTGTGGCGACTTTTATTGCTGCTAATCATCTAAAAAAATATTAAATAAATTCTAATTGACAACGCTTGGGTTGAGTGTTTAGTCCCATGTCGCGTCACTAGAATTTTGGATAGTTAACTATTGAAGATATTTGTTTCTCTTGGGAAAACGGTGGAGGTATTTCTTATCCCAAAATATAATGAAAGGTACATACTTGTCAGAATAGAAATAAGTATATACAATCTTAATTAAAATCGGAATAGGTTTAAGAATAAAAATACGAATCGTAGTTGGAAAATGATTTCAATGTAGTAAATACACAATTCTACAATATGTTTCTCACATGGTATTAGCGCAACGGTGAAAAAATTAAATCAGCAGTCATTGTGTAATTTTCCTGTGACCTAAATTGTTGTCCCAGAAAAAAAATCAGCGATTATTCTCCACGGTTCTTTTTCAGTGGAGTTGCCTCTTGATTTCGAGGCTGACCATATATTTTTTTCCTGATTCCAATGAGTTTTTGGCGACAAGATTTCTCTTTTTTTTTCGACAGTCAAATCTATTTTAAGTAGTCAAATTTTGGCCCCAAATTTTTATTTTATTTCCTGCAGTCAGATTCTGCACCTAAATTTTTATTTTATTTTCAAAAGTCAGATCTAATTATTATCTTTTGTGAGAATATTTTAATTTCACAATATGTCGTTTGGAATTGATATTTTTGGCTCTAAAATATAGGAAGTTCAAGTACTATGATCACTTCAAAATCATTAATGGAAATCTCAAACTATTTAGCTTGGGCTTCTTCGGTTGAGTTGTGGTGCAAGGGTCAAGGCGTCCAAGATCACTTAACCAATAATGCTTGTGTGGTAGATGAAAAGGAAAAGACTACTGAAGTAGGTGATAAAGCCAAATCACAATGGGAGAAGGTTGATGCTCAATTATGTAGTCTCTTATGGCGATCTATCGATTCCAAGTTAATGCCTTTGTTTCACCCACCCCATACATGTTATTTAGTTTGAAAAAACACACGTACTTTATATATTAATAATGTATCTCAATTCTATGATTTGATATCTAGAATAACCAACCTAAAGAAATAAGAATTCGATATGTACAAAACAAGAGAGTCACAAAATATCACAAAAGGTGGCACAATTTTTTGGAAGGGCCCAAAAATCATTTGCAATTCAAAATTAAGGATCCACAAGCTCAATCATCCACAAAAATAGTATAAAACACAATTATAACTCAAAAACCCATAATATAAACAGAACACGAAAGTCACAAAATATCGCAAAAGGTAGGCCTCACCCCACAAGAAATAAAAAAAAAATGTCCTCAAATACAAGCAAATAATTATCCAAAAGTCAAAATAAAATAAAGACAGAGAGGAAGGTAAAGAGGGAATCTTATCTATTCAGTCGCTCCATTTGCATCACTGCCTGGAGTGTCAATCTGAACATGGGCATCAATGCCCAGAGTCACCTCAAGAGTAGCAACAATACTAGATCCACTGGGAGCTGCCATATACGTCTCGGTCAGCAATGTCTGGATCACCGACTGCATAATCGTCTCTTCAAGATTTGACAAATCTCCATATATGCTCTCCTCTTTAATCTCTATTATTGTAACAACCATAAAAATGGATATGCTAAGTACTGCTTAATGTGTCTAGAATGCCTACGATTAGACTGGGTTCACACGGATTGATGCGCGTAGAATCAGACCTCTGAACCCTTGCGACAGCCAAGCCAACTAACTTGGGGAGTTAGTTGAGCTAGGAAAGGTTGGGTCCAGCCATGTAGGGCTCCCGAATATGAAGATTACTCGGATGAGTCTTTACCGGACTTAAAAAGGGGAAATTTTAAGTTTGGAGGGTCTAGGGGTAAAATGGTCTTTTTCCAGGCTAAGGGTAGTATCATAATTACCCTAAATATGTAATTAATTATTTAATTAATAAGATGGAGGGGCATTTTGGGTAGAGAGGGCCGAAATTGCCCTTTTAGCAAAATCTTGCTCCACCCGGGTTCGAACCTGGGTGGGAGCAATGATTTAATTTATTTTTATTTAAATTGGTAAATTAATTTAATAAATTAATAATTAATGGCTGATTTAAATAAAAAAGGGAAAATCAGATTTTATTTATTAATTATTAATTATTAATTAATTTGACTAAGTCTTGCCAACAAGTCCTAGTTCTAAGGGGACACTACCTCACACTTCTCTCTTTCATGCCTATCTATCTATCTCTCACGTCTGCCTCTCTCTAAACTTCACGTTTTCTCTCTACTTTACAAAACAGAAAACAAAACAAAAGTTCTTCACACTTGAAGAACTTACAAAAATACAAACGAACAAGCTAATCTAAGAAACAAAAAGTTAACGAAATTTCTAGTCTGGAGATTTGTTGGTGGACGTGAATTGGTGGTGGGTTTTGGGCAACAAGTTCAAGTGTTGAACAACGTTAAAATCAGGTATGGTTTCTCTCCTGGACTCCTTTCTCCAAGAGAATTTTCTTTCCCATGAATTTAACGAATCTTGTAACTAGGGTTGTTCCCGTTCTTGTCGAACTCCTTGTCCCTAGTATCTCTTTGATCTCAATGTGAAATAGGTTAGAGATCATGTTGGTATGTTTGCTGGTAGTTTAAGTATGAAGTGTGATTTTCGTGATAATCTGTTCATGATTATGTGTTTGGAATTGTAAGCATGTTAAGTTATGTCAACCGAAAGTATGTGAAAAATGATATGTTTTATGGTTGAATTTTATGTGCGAATGTTTGTGTAAATCATGAGGTGTAAAAGTGGTGTAATGTTGCTGGATGTAATGGTAATTCTTAGCTGAATATAATCATAAAAAGATTACACTTAAAGATGCACCAAATGATCCACGAAATGCCTTAAGAATTAACGTATGAATGATGATAAAAAGAAGCTGAAAATAGTGAACAAATTTCCAGCATTTGGCAGGTTGGGTTCGGCCAAACAAAATGGTACAAAATGCAATGAAAAATGAATGTAAAATAAGTGAAATCACTAAGGATTGAACCCAAGACATCATTACATGAAAGCTACAAAAAAAAAATCAACAAAAGATTAAGACAAAAATGGATTGGAAGAGACTAAATTTCCAGCCTGCTGGAAATTGTAGTCTCGGACAACTTTTTAAAAAAATGAACTTCGTTTAATTTTTTTAAAAAATGCGAGGTCATTGAGGATTGAACCCATGACCTCACTAGATGAAAATTTCATAAAAATTTTGTGAGAAAAATGCAAGGAAAAATAGATGTGGTGAGTGGGGATTGAACCCACAACCTCTTGAATGGATGAGAGAGTTAGGAGAAAAATAAAGGAGAAAATAAATGTGGAGAGTAGGGATTGAACCCACAACCTCTTGGATAGGTGAGAAAGTTAAGACATAAATTAAAAGAAAAATAATGAGCTTGTGGGGGATTGAACCCACAACCTCCTTGACTTAAACGAAAAAGGAGAGGAGAAAAAGAAAGGAAATATTATGGGGTTGATGCGGATCGAACTAGGGTCCCCCAAATCTGAAAAATACAATTATCAAGTTTAAAATAACATTAAGTGTTATCCAATGGATTCGAAATCGGGTTCCCTTGCCCAATTCCGTATTGACACATAAGTCATACGTAAGTAAATATTTAATGAATGCTGCCTGTAAAGATCGAAATCAATATCTTGGCATATCTACAAGATGCATAAGTCTTGTACCACATAATCTTGGGTAAACATGAATCACTTAGACAAACTATGAATGAAGCCTCATAGCTTGTATGTGTCGACTCATAAGTCTAGCATACGTTTAAAAGTAGGTGATCCTAAGATGTATGTGATTAAATAATGTAATCCTAGAAGGGTTAAGCAAGAGTGTGAAACACACAAAATGGCCAAGTGCATTGACATATGATGAAATGAACATTCACGTGAAGGGGTGAGTAATTATGAAAAGCAAATGTGTTAAAGTTAATGAATGAGGTGACAATATGATAAGAGGCTAATGTGAAAGATGAGAGCAATCTCAAATGAGACTAAGTAAATGTTACCAAAACGTACTCACCTATGAGAGTGTAAAGCAAATGAAGAGACCAGTCTCTATGAACACTCTAATGAAAGTATTGAAATTAATGCATACTTAATACTAATGATGAGATGAGAAATCATCTAATGAGCTATGGTGTCCTCATGCTAGAAGCCAGGTTCCATGATGTATGAGTTGAATGTAATGGAACTTTATACTGAGCATCGATAGGCTAGCTATGAGCGGTGATGCCTTCCTTCGGGAAGGGCGGAGGTTCACGTAACTCTCATGAGATGAGACTGTCCGGCATGCGGGGTATGGGTCTTCTTATATCTCCTAGTCTTTGAACCTATATTGCCAATATAGGGATCTAGCAGGGTTCGATTCCCTATATACGCTAGCATATTTTGGTTCACTTTTGCCGGTGATTCCACCTCTTTTCGGTGTGGGGATTACACACGGGATTTCATGATGCTCACATGATCTATGTCGGTTAAGGTTAAAGTTCCCAAAGAAAGAATGAGGCCAGCCTCAACGAATGCATATAATGAAATGAACGATACCAAAGGTGTTAGGATAGGATAATCAAGAGGTGAGCTAGACTCAAGTAATGACACTAGGTTATTCTTGGTCATTGCACAGCAAACCGATGAGAGTCTTAAATTACATCCTAGGTATGACTAGTGATTGCACTAGTATATGAATGAATGAAAATAAAGTACGTATGAATGAATGAAGCAGACTCTGTGTTTGCTAAAAAAGGCTACCTAGTTGAGGTCCCATATGTTGAGCCCTCATTTTGGGAAGTCCTAATGTCAAGTCCATGATTCCAAGGTCTCATGGCATATGAAAGAATGATGTGAACTACGTGATATGATATGTGCAATACGTTATGTGCTGCTTGCAAAATGATAAGTATGATGATGCATGTTACTCTCATGGCATGACTTTCCTAATCCAAATTTGGCAAGTCCACTGACTTTCCTAATCCAAATTTGGCAAGTCCACTGACTTTCCTAATCCAAATTTGGCAAGTCCACTGACTTGACTTTCCATAAATCATGTTGTTAGGAAAGAACTATTCTTACTCATGCATGTCCTTGGTGTGTGCTTGCATATACCCATACTTAGTACAAGTGTGTACTAATCCCATACAAATATCTACTTTTAGGTGCAGGCACAGGTGGACGTTAGAGCTTACAGTACGACGTTGCAACTATTCGAACATGGAGCTTTCATCCGAATTTGGTAGGCCCTCATGCTTTTGAGGATGTCTACTGTTATTATCTAGCTTAGATGTAGGCTTTAGCTAGTGGAGCATGTTCCACTAGTGTTTCATTTTCCCTTTCATTTCAGACTTTGTATTGGTGTCGTTTTGGCAAGAATACGTTTAATGCAATTATGAACTGCTTCTTTCATTTGATTATTTCTATATTAGATGGTTGATTTGTGAACGCCTATGATGTTAAGTATAATATGTTTCACATGAAATAAGAAAACAAAAAGTTCAAATTTTCCGCTAAAAATTAACCTAGATGAAGTAACGATGACATATGTAGGCTTGTCTGCGACCTCTAAGAGGTCAACGACGCCGGTCTCGTCTGGGGTCCGGTCGTGACAATTATCTCCTTGTTGGTCTCATCCTCCGACTCATCATTCGTTGCACCATCCCTATGCACTTCTCCGGTGTTAACTGGAGGAATCTTTGAAGCCTCAAAAGCATCCTAATCATCTGCAACCTCTAACAATGTAGTGACGTTGGTAGACTTTAGATAGTCTACGTACTTCCTCAAGTCTTCTACCTCAGCTTTTAAAGACATAACCTCGGAGGTCTCCCACTGCCTACTCTCACAAGTAGTGGTTCGAGTAGTCAGATAGGTAATAGAGGCTAGAAGGGCAGTCAGTAAAGCTAGAATAACACTTTTGATTATCCATGGATAGATATCTCAAGTCGGGTTGCCCTTACGTCAGATGAATTGGCCAGGTTCCCCATCTTCAGGATCATCACCTAAGTACTCTTGGTCGTCTGGGATGAGAATGATACAAATGGGGCCTGTGAAGAGGAAGGAGTGGCAGAAGCACGTAAAGGCCCGGAGGCCGGAGTAGTCAAAGATGCCTTATCAGGTATCGAATCAACATCCACCTCCAAAGATGTATCTACCGGAGCTTCTTTCTTTCTTTCAGCCTCCTCTCGAGTGTAATCGGCCTCAATGCGCTCGGTATCAGTGGACATAGACGGGGTGTAAGACCCCAAAAATGAATTAAGGTGCTTAGAGCCTCACATGATTCTGAAAAGGTTTAAAATATGTTCATTAAGTATTTTATAGTATGTATACTTGATTTGAGGTGATTTGGAAGTCAAACGTCAAGGGACGACTAAGACGTTAGACGACTAGTCACCAAAGGGCCTTAAGTGTTTTTATGTGATTATGTGTTTGTCATGGGCTCATGAGGTCTTTATATGCGTTATAATGGTGTTTATAGGCAGTGTGTTAAGTTTCATGAAGTTTGGAGGTCAAACGTCCAAGACGATAGAAAGTTAGCCCTTTAGACGTGCTAGTGTGTCCTTGTATGTTTACCTTGTTTTTATGTGTTGTTTGAAGTCCAAAAACAATAGGGTTGACCCTATAATCTTAATAGACTTGTTAAGGGTCAAAACGTCCGGGTACGACTCCCCGAGGACCACCCTCAGGGCCCTCGAGGATGACCCAAACGTTAGACAAGAGTCTGCCCAAGGGAGCGTGCAACAGCAAGAATGGGACCTTTCCCTCGCGAAGTGTGCCTATAACGAGGCTCACTGCCTCAAATTTTATTTGGTGCAGAATCAGGAGTTGCCTCCGCGACGCCAGCCACTTCTCAAATCCGGTTGCTTCGTTTTTAAGTCAATTTTGCCATGTCTAAAAGTCCCAATAAGCATAGGGGTGTTTTGGTAACTTAGAGGGACGGTTATAAACTGATTTTATGACTTATTTAACCCCTTTTCCAAGCCAAAACCCCAACACCCAATAAGAAAATCAAAAATCCCAAATCACTCTTCTTCTCCAAATTCTCTCAAACCTCCATTGGAGGGAAAACTCAAGTTCAAGCTATGGGCTGGATTTTCGTGGTTTCTTGTTCAATTTCTTGTGGGCTTCTCATATAGAAAGGTATGGTGATCCTTCATCCTTATTTATCCATCCATCTAAGGAGTTCCTTCAATGGTTTTCAAAGAGAATTCATCATCAAAATTTCTATCTTCCAATCTAGCCATGGTTTCTTTCTCAAATTGATTTCAAAAGCATGTTTATGATAAATTAATGATTATCTACTATTTTTAAGATGAATTTCAATCCAATTTTATGATGAACCCATGATCTCCTAAATTCTCAAATTGGCTTATAATGTGGGTCTTGTGATCTCGACTCTATGTTGATTGGATTATGTTTCAATTATGTTGAATTGCCTATTACTATTATTAATCATGTTAATTGAATATGAATTGTTGAATGAGTGATAAATGATGATCAAGGTTTAGGTATTGGGTAAATTGATCTATATTTCTGTACTTTATATAGACTAGATGAAGTAGTATACCTAATGTGATCTCGAAACCATGATGTTTGAAGTATGATTTCGTTTATGCAATGGTTCCTTTAGCTACTGTTTTATACATGTGTATATGTTGAATTATGGTAATTGATCATGATGATCAAAGCTTGGAGGAAATTTTAAGTTGGCCCTATTCTCTCTACTCTTCTTATAAAATTGCTAGTTGATGTAGCCTTGTATGACATTGTGTGGTATGGTCCACTTATGGTGGTGGTGTTTACCTTATTGTTATGATATTATGTTATGTGATCATTTCCTTGAAGACAATTGTATCTTGAAAGTGTGGTTATGATGATCACACAATGAGAAGTATTTATGCCTAGTCTCCAATGCTAGTTTATGATCTAGGTTATATTGATGATGCTTCCTCTACATTCAAATGACTATGTTAGGGCTAGGTATGGTCTACATGTTGATGTTTGAATACTCTTGTGTAGTATGATCCCTACCTTTGAACCTCTACATGAATGTGTGGTCTTAAGCATGCTTAGGAGTCTTAGATTCAAGTAATGAAGATGTCTTGTCTCCTATGTTATAATCTTGTTGTGTGTGGTCTATAGTTCCTATTACTCTATATGTGAGTTGTCTATGGTTTAAGGGACTTAAATGTGTATTGTGATATTTTTAAGGTGACTGCCTCAATGTTAGGATTGTTGTCATTATGTGATCATGTTGACCAATGTACACACACTCACACCTCATGCATGCTTATCAAGTAGTATAGGTTCATGGTGTCTAATGAAAGGATAATTCTCATATGCACTAATGTCTACTACTATGCATGTTAAGTATATGTTTATGAGGTATGGTATGTATCCCTTAACTAGGATGACTTGATAGGTGTACTAGTATGGGCAAGGGCATGAGACCTTGTCTACGCATTGCACATGTGTGCCTTGATAGGATAGTTCCTAGGTTTGATTTTCTATGTATATGAATATGAATGCATGGTTATGTTATGAATGTCTATAATGTCTTAAAGTGTTTATATGATAAGATTGCTCATATAGTTACACCTATAGACTTATGCATTGATATATGAACATGTGTGACACTAATGTGTTATGTGAAAGGTTTGCTCACATATATGTATACACACACACATGTATGATGATCTAGTCAATAGAGGGGCACTTGAATGGTGTTCTCAAGGGTACCCTAAAACTAGATAGGTGCTTGAATATGCTAAAGCATATAAAGAGTCAATATCCTAAGCCTATGTTTTATGAAATAATGTAATAAAGGCTTTTCAATAAAGGGAACTTAGTTTAGCACCAAGTGAACTTGACAATGAGAGGTGTTGGATTCCCTTAGAGGAAGATTCACCATTGGTTTCTCATAAGGTGTTGACTTCCCTTGGAGGAATATTCACCTATGGTTCCACATGAGGTGTTGACTTTCCTTGAGGAAGATTCACCCATGGTTTCTCATGAGATGAGGCTCCAATGCTAATGAGCATGTAGGGGGTTATGTATATCTCTTAGTTCCATAAACTATACTTGCCACATAGGATCTAGCAAGTGATATCACCTAATATGCTAGCATGTGTTAATGTTCTACTTTGGCTATGAGGAGCACCTTCCTTTGGTGTAAGGCTCTACAACACCAAATTCCATGTTTAGAACCCATGGTCTTAGTGTCGGTTAAGGCTATAGTTTCCCTAAAGTAAAATGGACAATGGAAGTAAATGATTAGGAACCTAACTAGGATAACCTAAGGGAAGTTGCTTACTGTAGGTGAGGGTATGGGACTTCACCTATGCATTGCACAAGTAGCTCTTGAAGGGAGTTCTAGGAAGGTGTTTTAATGTATATAATTATGTTTATGTTCCTTAGACATGACATTGTAGTGTTGTCTACTTGTTGTGATGATATGCATGGTAGGAGTCCTAATGAGTCTATGGTATGTGGTCTTAACTTATATACATAGTATGGGATTTATTGACTATATGATGAAGTCTTGCTTGACATGAAGGAGGTTGTCTATGCTTGTCTTGTTGATGTATGAAGGGAATGTTAAGGCTTGTAGTCTCTTTGTAGGTTTACTTAGTATGTGTGAGGTTATGGGACTTCACATGTACATTGCACAAGTAGACTTAGGAAGGAATTATGAGTAGGGTTCTATGTGGTTCTTATGAGGTGAAGTCCAAGTATGTTAATGTGACTATTGCCTTTCTATGATTATTTGAAAGTCTTGACTTGTGTATGGTCTTGTAATGAGTCCATCTATGTGGTCCCTAAAGTATGTTGGGTCAAATGTGAGTTAGGTATCTTATTATATGAAATACTTTTATGAATGCATGTGTTGGGTTAATGAAGGTTGTATGCATGATTTCCTAGTGGTCTAAAAGTGATGGTTGAGTGTAGATAGTGTTATGGGACATTGTCTATCCATTGCACCAAGCATCACTAAAGGGTTACTTGAGAAGATAAGGAGTTAAAGTAAAAGGAGAGAGTTCACTGTAAAACTGAAATAAGCTCACCGTAATTGTAAATGTGCTTACTGTAATGTGGTGACTTATATGCCTTAAATGCAATGTGTGGTTTTATATGATGTGTGACCATTGATATGCCTATACGAATTATGTGAATTGTATAATGCTTATCATATCAAAGTTTTATGAGATTTTCACAAAAAAGGCATGATTCATAGTTTCAAGTAAAATATCCCTTTTAAATGCATGTTTTTGCATGGTTACCATACTTAGTGCATTCTTGTACTAACACCATTCTTCTCTACCTTTTACACAAAGTGTAGGTTATGGATGCTTAAAGGATGTCTCTAAGGTGAAGAGCTTGATATGTGATTCTCAAGCTCAAGGAAAGGAATCTTTATGTTCCAAGGATTTCCTATGTCAAGTTTATATTTAATGTGTTGTAATAGATTAAATATTATGTTATGATGTTAAAGGGTCGTATCCCTAATCTATTCTATAAAGTTGAGTCTAAGATGACAAAAAAGACTTAGAGTCTAACTATGTATTATGACTTATATTTTTATATAATGGAAGTGATGTTTCTAGCATATGATGTCTATGAAAAGTTTTAAATTATCCGCTAAATTTACTATGATAATGCGATGAATGATAACTATGGGATTGTATAAGACCTTTGAGAGGTCAAGTACGCCATGTTACTTCTAGGGGGTGCTCCCCGGATGTGACACGGGGTAACCTTAATATCTCTCAGATCATCTTGGGGTACCCAACACGCCGGCATAACTCTGTGATCAGGACGGGGAATGACAAGGAGGTATGACACTACTTGGAACTCTTTGACATCTCCTGCTCTATGAGAAGTCCCAGGTCGATGCTCCTTTGAGATATGATAGATCCAAGGCAAACTACTTTAGGATGTCTTAGAATGGATTTATTTTGGGATGGCATTATGGTGTTTCTAACGAAGCCAAACGAGAATTGAGCATTGGTGCTCAAATCCTCTCTATAGGTACCCTTGCCTCGATCCACATCGGGATGGTGTCGAAAATCAATGAGTCCAACCATCCCTTTAATTCATATAAGGACTTAGCACCATGCAATCCCTCATGTGGGCGCATAGAATGTGGAACTCTATCCAAAACAATGTTAATATACTCACAGCTGCATTTGACTTCCTTTCATTGAACTATGACCGACTTAACGGGTCTGAACTCACTCGCTTTTTTCTTGCTCTTCCCAACTAATTAAGCATATACTGCATAGAATTCACGAACTCATGAAGGAATATAAAGGCCTCGCGGCCTGGTGAATTGCTCGAGTCTGTGGAAGTGGAGAGTGTCCCTCACATTAGAGTATTTTCCCTTGAGGACCTACTTAAATAATAGGTTCTTCTCGAGGATAGTTCAAAAACCATCACCTTTAAATATGTTTAGAAGCCTGAGAGGAGGGACGAATGGTGGCACAGGAGCCACATAAGGAGCCTGAGTTAGTACTGAGTCTGTAGGTGTATGAGCTGGAGGGACTTTGCCTGATTAGGGCGAGATCGACCCGGTGGGACTGTAGGGGTTGGTCATCCTCAGGCTCAGATAGAGTATCATGGGAGCTAGTAGTAGCTCTATCATACATGCGCCTCTTACCCTTGCCTTTATCACGTGGTGGAGGCTCTTGCCTGCCCTTCTTTGGAGGATTTGACCCCCCTTCATTTGTGGTGATACCCGTACTCTTTTTTGGGGTGGCATGTCTATGTTTGTTCGTACTATATCTGCAAAACATCAAGAAAAAGTTAGAGATGTGTTAATGAAAAGCGCAAAAACACAGTTGCAGACTGACTTACCGATTTATTTGTCAACTCGATAATCCATTCAATGACTCGCCGAATCACTTTGGCGTGCTAGATTGGGCTCGTCAAAAGGATTGGCTCTAAAATTTGGCAAGTCGGCAGTGTAAAGTCCTTTTGGTGAATCGTCGACATTTTTTGGTGAGCAAGGATTAGCCCACTAAAAGTTACAGTACAAAAAGAGCTTAGGGGTGCATACAAAAGGCGATCATAAATACTTTCATTGAGTCACCGAGTGCCTTCAGTGACCTCAAGTTTCTCGCGAAAGTTACAAAATCCAACATCAAATAAAGCATGAAATCAAAGGAGAGATGGGGACTTTCGGCGAACCGCCGAGTGGTTCGACGAGCTCGACCCTACTTGCCAGATGACCCAAAGTGCCTAATTTCAACCCAACATATCGAATTCATCCCCGCAGCCCCCGACAACAAAATCAAAGCATGCACTAGCTAAATTAAAGCAATACCCATAACAACCACTATCCCATGATACTTAGACTTCTCCCAATATTTCCAAATTTTGCCATATAGAGACTTTTGCCCTCAAGAAGGACGTCACCCGCTCTATCATTGGGAAAATTAGGTCATTTGACACAACTACAGATTACTTAGACTTCACGCAACTAGACCGAACAACATGCAACCAGAAACCCCACAAGATTTTGACTAATTTTAAGGTATAAAATTACAAAAATTCAACAATATAAGCATCCAAGGAAAGATTATCGATTAAAACAGGCATTCAAGCATTCTAAATCGATCAGAGAGGCCCAACACACGACAACACGAATAGATCATTTGGATAAGAGTTCAAAATCTTAAAAATAAACTTGGGGTTTGAAAAACCAATCTTTGATGCCGAAAATAAAGACTGAAATGCGAGGTGGCAAAGTAATCTAACTCTGAGCACAAATCAATGACTAAAATACTCTAGGAATGCAAAAATCTTGAAAATACTTAATAGGTGGGAGTTATGGAAGAGTAAAAGTGAGGAAAAGTGAAACAGTTGGAATTTTAAACCTTTGGACTTTTAAGAAACCGTCCAGTTCTCACCCATTCTGCGACATTAGTTGTGCTCGCCGACCCACTAGGTGACGCGCCGAGTGGTCACTTACTTTGCTGAATTTTATTAGATATCTTGTAAAGTTGGGGGTCCAAACGGCAGACTAGATCGCGATTGCCAATCTAGTCGGTGTGTCACACCCGGATTCTGGAATCCGAATATAACCGGCGTCGTTAACCTCTTAGAGTACTGCATATAATACTTATCGAAGTATACATAGACTTCATATAGTACTGCATAAGAGTGATATTCTAATAGCTCAAACTAAACAACCATCTAAAGATTAAACAATTGAAATAAATGATCGCATTAATAATATTAGTTTGCCGATCGGCCTTATTACAAACGCTTGAACAAATATTTGAAATGAAAAGATAGGGACTATCTACACTAGCTATATCTAATGTACTAAGCTAGAATAATAAATGTAGCATCCTCGAACTCTAGAGGACCTACCAAAGTCTGGAGATCGCAAATCCAAACTGCTTCGTCGAATCTTCAATCTTCTCGAGAACCCGCGCCTATAAAAATAGTAATAATATATGGGGTTAGTACACACTTGTACTAAGTATGGGTGTATGCACATTAACACATAAGGACTATGCATGATCAAGGAAAGCTCTTCCTAAAGCAACATGACGTTTCTGGAAAGTTAAATTACTTTACTTTCTTAATTCGTTGTTTGTGATTCATGCTATGAATATGACATGTTCTCACGCAATTAAGACACACAACTCATTTTCTATATGAACATAAGACCTTCGAATCATGAACATAATTTTAGAACAACTTAAACAGAAGTTTATTATTTTGCTCCCTTAGGCCGAGAGCTACTATTCCAGACTTAGTTTATTTTTCAGTCTATTCTTCTTTCTGTTGTGTAGTTCAATGATCTCCTTTGATCCTATGTTTTACTTACAAGTTGTGAAGTACACCGCAATCATGCCTTAGAGACTTTGTGATGTTAGGAAATTTTCCCTTCTTCTACTCTTTATCGTGCTGTCTAGATCTTTGACATTTTCTGTCATTCTAGTATCTAACTTCCTTCTTGTGTATACGTGTAGAAAATGAACACTAGAAGAAACGCCAACAGAAGAGTTGAAGAAGCAGTTGCTGGAGGCAATCAAGCTCCTCCTCAAGCCCCAGCCGCTGAAGCACAAGTGCCTGCCAACCTCATTGGGATGACGGATGAAAAATTAAGGGCGACACTGCTTCAGATGGCCCAATCCATCACTGTGCAGGCATAGGCCATCACGTCCAAAGCCACATGAGAGGGTGATCCCAAGGAGAACCCGCATGCTAGCACTATATCTAGTAGGTTGAGGGATTTTACTAGAATGAATCCTCCAGTCTACTATGGGTCCAAGACCAATGAGGATCCTCAAGAGTTTGTAGATGAGGTTAATAAGATTCTTTGTTCCATGGGTGTTACTGAAGAGGAAAAGGCTGAGTTGGCTGCTTACCAACTCAAAGATGTGGCTCAGGTGTGGCACAGGATGTGGGGAGATGGTCGAACACTAGGGGAAGTCCCCATCACTTGGGACGTTCTCAAGACTTCATTCCTGGAGAGGTTCTTTCCCAGAGAATTGAGAGAGGCTAAGGTTGAGGAATTCATCAACTTACGACAGGGAGGTATGTCTGCCAGGTAATACTCCTTGAAGTTTGTTAAGCTTTCCAAATATACTTCTTCTCTTGTGTCCAATAGCAGGGATGAGATGAGCAGGTTTGTGACTAGTGTGGATTTAGAAGAGGAATGTCGGGCAGCGATGTTGCATGATAACATGGACCTTGATAGGTTGATGGTCCATGCACAACAGGTTGAGGAGAGTCGTCGGAGAAAGAGAAGCCGAGAGAGTAAGAAATCTAGGTCCTCAGATCAGTCTTGTTCGAACTATGGTAAGAATTTGTTTGGAGTTCGGGATAATCCCAAGTTAAAGAAGGGGCACAAACACTCAGTTAATTCTACTCCTTCGAAAAATACTAATGCCAAGAAGGGAAATGATAAAAATAGTCAGCGTGACCGAAGGGCGTGTGGTAAGTGTGGCCGTGTGCATGGAGGTGAGTGCATGGTAGGTTTTAATGGATGATATGGGTGCTATAAGAGTGGGCACGTGGTTAGGTACTGCTCAAATGTGAAGAATCAGGCCAAGGCAGATACTCAGCCTTAGCCTAATCCCAATGTTGCAGCCGAACCTCCCAAGAGAAACCAGTTCTACGCGTTGAAAGGAAGAGAGGAGCAAGAGAAGTCCGCGGATGTGGTTACTGGTAACTTGCTTGTCTTTTCTTTTCCTGTTTATGCATTATTAGATCCAGGATCTACCTTGTCTTTTGTTACTCCTTTAGTAGCTAGTAAATTTGACTTGCTTCCTGAGATTATGTATGAACCATTTCTAGTAAGTACTCCCATAGGAGACAGTGTTAGGGCCGAAAGAGTTTATAGAAATTGCCCAATAACTGTTCTCAATAAAGTTACTCATGCTGATCTAATAGAATTAACCATGCTTGATTTTGATATAATTTTGGGTATGAATTGGCTTCATAAATGCTATGCTACTATAGACTGTCGAAATAGGGTAGTAAGTTTTCAGTTTCCAAATGAGTTAGAGTTAAAATGGGAAGGGCGTGGTTCAAATCCAACATGCCAAATAGTTTCCAATCTTAAAGACAATAAAATGTTATCTAAGGTATACTTATGCCACTTAGTTAGAGTCAAAGACTTAGAACAAGAAGTCCCTTCCATAGACTCTGTGTCCGTAGTAAATGAGTTTCAAGATGTCTTTCTAGAGGATTTACCAGGGATCCCTACAGAACGTGAGATCGATTTCGGTGTTGACTTAGATCCCAACGCCAAACCGATTTCCATCCCGCCTTATAGAATGGACCCAACGGAACTCAAAGAGTTGAAGTTGCAGTTAAAAGATTTAATTGATAAGGGCTTCATCCAACCGAGCATATCCCCATGGGGCGCTCCAGTGTTGTTCGTTAAGAAAAAGGATGGAACTCTTAGAATGTGTATCGATTATCGGCAACTCAACAAAGTCACTATAAAGAACAAATATCCTCTTCCCAGAATCAATGATCTTTTTGACCAACTTCAACGTTCAAGTTTCTTTTCCAAAATAGATCTTCGGTCGGGTTATCACCAACTTAGGGTAAGACAAGAGGATGCTCCTAAGACTGCCTTCCGTACTAGATATGGCCATTACGAGTTTCTTGTCATGTCTTTGGTCTCACTAACGCACCAACCGCGTTTATGGACCTTATGAATAGAGTCTTCCGTGAATATCTTGATTCTTTCATCATAGTATTCATAGATGACATCCTCATATACTCTAAGTGCAGAGAAGAGCATGAACAACATTTGAGAATGACATTGCAAGTACTCAGAGAACATCAGTTGTATGCAAAGGTTAGCAAATGTGAGTTTTGGTTGAGATCAGTGACCTTCCTTGGTCATGTTGTGACCGATCAGGTGTGGAGGTTGATTCAAAAAAGATATAGGCAGTAAAGAATTGGCTGAGACCCCTTACTGCTACCGATATTCGAAGTTTCTTGGGTTTGGCTAATTATTATGGCAGGTCTGTGGAGGGTTTTTCCGCAATTGCTGCCCCATTGACCGCTTTGACAAAGAAGAAGGCAAAGTTTGAGTGGTCTGAAAAATGTGAAAAGATCTTCCAAGAGCTCAAAGACCGACTCACTTCGGCCCCAGTCCTCACATTGCCGAGAAGTAGTAAAGGGTACGTGGTGTATTGTGATGCTTCTCGAGTAGGTTTGGGATGTGTTCTTATGCAAGATGGTAAGGTGATTGCATATGCATCGAGACAATTGAAAATCCATGAGAAGAATTACCCTACTCATGATCTTGAATTAGCCGCGGTGGTCTTTGTATTGAAGCTTTGGAGACATTACTTATATGGTGTACATGTTGATGTATTTACTGACCATAAAAGTTTTCAATATGTTTTTACATAAAGAGAATTAAGTATTCGTCAGAGACGATGGCTAGAGTTACTAAAGGATTATGACATGAGTGATAGGTTTTCATGTCATAAGAGAACTTACACTCCAAAGTAACCTCTAAGCACACTTGTGCAATGAATGATAGGCATCTCATAATACCACTCACACTAAGCATATGTTGAAGTTACTCTATCCATGCTTACTATTCATAGATGTCATTCTTGACCTACTTAATAAAGGCAAGGAACTATTATCTCAAGTAAATTATATCATGGAAGGCAACTATAGAAACAATCCAAGCTAAGCATACATCACATAAGAGGACACATCATAAGTAGCTTCAAGTTATACTTGTGCCATGTATAGATGTCATCCCATAGTACCACCCACACTAAGTAATTCGTTTGGCTAACTTACTCAATTATTACTATTTTTCATAATAGATTATCAAAGAATAGCACACTAATATACTAGAGCTAACTACCATGGAAAGCATACTATCATGCAATCCCAGCTATCCAAGCTAGGATACAAGTATTCTAACCTAGTTACCATGCAAACATTAAAAATAATACAAGCTACCCTTAGGGGAGTCCGAATCCTCTATCCTAGGCTATCTATAGGACAATATGAATCCTCAATTCTAAGATACCATGAAATGGTATTGGCCTAACCAAATCAAGATACTATGAAGGCTACCTTGTATTACTAGTTCAAGCTACCTATATGAGAGTGTAGGTCATTAATGTAACACTTTGAAAGTTCCATGACTTACGCCTCATTTGCTTTCACTTAATGGAGATATGAATCTTATCATTCAGATTCAGCCCGTTAAGTACGTTTGATTTTTAGGTCTAAATCTAAATCATTCAGATTCAGCCCATTAAGTTCATTTGGTTTTTAATTCTGTATCTAAATCATTCAGATTCAACCCATTAAGTTCATTTGTTTTATTTTAAAAAAGTCTCATAATGGGTCTGAAGAGGTCTGAACAGAATCAAATTTGTAGGAGACTCTTAACGACATTTAGACTCATTTGATAAGTTATCAAATAATAAATCACCGATTCTCTGCTTTGGGCGTGCCTTTTTATCTCATAACTAAAAACTTTCTTTCTCTCTTTTCTCAATCAAACACCATTGTTTCCCTCTTGAACTGGTAAGTTTTCATAAATCCTTTCAAGTATTTTCTTATAATAATAATTTTCTTGTATTGACGTGTGTCAAGAATACTGGTTGCAATAATATTTTTGGTTTATTGTTGTTTATCAAGGTTTTTGAATGAAAAATAGTACTCCAAATCATGATTATTAAAACTTTATTTTTATCAACAGCGATATATTTTGTTGAAATGAAAATTTTACAATATTTATTAATATAATGTTCAATTTCACTTGCACATTCAGATATTGAAAACAAACAACATTAATTATTTAGTGTCAAATTTAGAGATCACATCTTAATATTCAGATGTGTATTCAGATCAAAACACCTACATCTTAATGCAAATCTTAATATTCAGATGTGTATTCAGATTCAGACCTCTTAATCTTAATGGAAACAATGATGCCTTAGTTTAGAGCCTCACTTAATGAAGTAAGCCTAAATAGTGTTTCTAAGCCTAAATTAATGTATTCAACCTAATTGAGAAGCATTAGAATCCAAATACTAAGAAACGACCATGACGTCGGTAAACTAGTAACCTAAAGTAGTGAGGTGCTAGTGGTGGTAGGATGGTTCTAAAAGGGTTGTTTAAAGGTTTAACCATGTGGAGATGATGGAGAAGAATATAGGTGTATGAGAGAGGGTCTAAGGATAAAGGAAAAGGGAAGATTTCCAACCCTCGAGGGGCAAGCCAAGACCAAAGGCCAAGGCTGCCCCGAAAAGGGAGGCTACTGCCTCGATCTTCACAAGAATGACCAGGGCTCGTGATTATGACCACGACCAAGTGGGGAGCTCGTGTAGATACCTTGGCCATGGATGAGGGAGGCCATCTTGGACTAGATACTGTCCAAGGCACCACGAGTCACTTCACGACTCGCGGTGCTCTTAACGGAAGGAGTGGCTTGACCATGGTCTTGCCTTAGAAGTTTTTGAAAAGGATGGTTTTGAGGGAGCTACTGCCTAGAGCACCAAGAGCCACTTGACGGGCCGTGGTGCATGTTAACAGAAGGGAGAAGAGGCTCGTGAAGATGACTTATAACCTATCCTTGGTGGCACGTTGATGGAGCTACTGCCTCACACTCCACGGCCACCACCGCGAGTCCTTGAGCACTTCACGGCTCATGAAGTGGGGCGTGAAGTTGGACGGGATTCTCAAGTTGAGGTCAAGTTGGACTTTGGTTTTAAAAGTCCATCTTAATGAGGGGTACTTTGGGTATTTTTGGGGTTGACTATATAATGATTTTAGGTCTTTTATCACCCCATTCCCACTTTAAAACTCAAACACCAATTGAAACCCAAATTCCTCCTACTTCTCACTACTTTCTCTATCTACCTCACCCTCCATTGAATACACATTGAAGTTCAAGAAAAAGGCTCAAATATCCAAAGTTCTACTCAAATTTCGTGGCTATTCATCTTTAAGGTATGGTTTCTTTCACTCTTGGGATTCCTTTCCCCAAGAGGTCCCTCCGAAAGATGATTTCTAAATCCTTCAAAACTAGGGTTTTTCTGTACACATGGGTCTTCTTTGAAAAATGAAATTATGAACCAATTGAGATGAATTATGATGAATTAATGTGTAAGTATATATTTACGGTTAATTGATGATTTCCTATGAGTTTTACTTAGACCCACGTCTTTCCCCAATTTCCTCAATTCTTGTATATCTAAAGGGTGAATTGTTAAAGGGGATGAACATGATGATTGTTTACCTTGATGTTAATGATGATATTACTTCTTGAATTTAACTTTTTTATGTATTAACTATGTATTCTTGGTAAAGGAAGTATGAGGGTTCATAAAAGGGCAAGAAGGTATGTTGGTTGGTTCTTTCTTGAATTCAATCATGAAAGATGAGTTACTTAGATAGTAATTCTCCTATATCTAATGTGTTGTTATGAAGTTGATGACAAGTATTTCTCATCCTTAACCCTAGACACATTAATTAGCTATGAATTATGTATGCATCTTATGATATGATTATTCTATCATTGAAAGTAGTTTCTCATGATTATAATAAAGTGTTAAGTGAAAGGTTTACTCACTTGTTATTGGTTTCTAAAGTGAAAGGATTGTTCTCACTAATGATGAACTATGAGTTATTATGATAAGATGTTTACATAGGGGTCTAGTTGAGACTAATGTGAACTTGTATGATTAATAAATATGATTACTAAAGGGAATAAATGCTTAGCACCGAAAGGGCTTGTAAATGAGATGGAGGTCTCACGTTTAATAAGTCTGGCCTCCCACGTAGGTTTCCTCACATTTAGTAAATCCAGATTCCCAAGATATGTGTTGTCTCATGAGATGGAAACCCCCACGTTTAACAAGTTAGGGTTTCTAGTAACAATCTCCTTGACCCTTAACTATGTGCGTGCCCACATAGGACTCTAACTTAGTGGATCCACCTAGATAGTTATGTACAAATGGTTACACCTTAGGCAAGTGTTAACCCTCTCTTTTTCGTGTGGGAGTAGAACACCGAATTCCATGTAGCTCACATGGTCTAATGTCGATTATTGCATTTTTTTCTCGAATGTAAAGGTAAATGAATAAGTTAAGTATATGAACTCTTATTAGGGCTTTTCTTGAAGGCTTCTACATGGTATTGGACTTCTCTTACACATTGTACTTGTGGAATCATAAGGGATGGTTCTAGTCGTATTCTTTGATGATTAAGTTGATTATATATTATGTATGTCAAGATATATATATGTAACACCCCGTACCCAAAACAGACCCAAAAATTTGTTTTTTAGAAAAATTTGCATGTGCAACCAACGTGACCATTGACGAATCGTAGCCTAACCCACGGTCCATCCTGCACATTCGTCGATGTGAACAGAGACTCCCAAAACTCAGTCGGAAAAAAATTGGCTAAGTCTTGATCTACGAATGGACCTACGGTCCGTAGGTCAGACTACGGTCCATATTCCGTGACCGTCAATCGACACCCCCTTTCTGCCACTCTCTGACAAGGACCACGGGTGACCATCACGGTCCATAAGTGTACCCACGGTCCGTAAGTGGGAACTAGCAGACAGTTAGGGAGGAAATGCAGTTGGGTCAACTTCAAATGATCATAATTCTTAGTACAAAATGAAATAGGTGTCCTAAGACATACCAAAATATAGATAATTGAATTAGCTTTCTATAGCCACCGACCTTGCTAAAATCAAAGCTCCGAGTAAAAGGTTATGCCCGTTTTAGTAAAGGCCTATCGAACAGGCCTAATCTACGGACCAAACGATGGACCGTCGATTGAATGACGGACCGTCTATCCAGGTCGTCGTTTTGTCCGACAGCAACTTACTCAGGGGTCTTTTGGTCTTTTCCCACTTCGTTTAAACTCTAAGATACGTCGTTTTGACCCTAAATTATCAGATTTTAGTCAGTTTAAGCCTAGAAACATAACTAAAACTTACCTAAGTCAAATCATAAATCAAAAGTTAGAAAATTAGAAGCAAGAAAGGAGAAAAAGGTCAAGCACCCTAGTCAAGAACGCAACAAGGTTCCAGCCCCGAAACCTAAGTGTTTTTCCGGTAAGTTCATCACCAGGTATGTGGAATTTCACTAGTGGGTTCCTTTCACCCATTGGGTTCCTAGTTTTCAGTCAGTTCTTGATTCTATTATCATGATTAAACCTAGGGTTTCTAGAACTGTAAGGTCCCAAAAATGACATAGGTGAACTAGAGCCTAACATTGTTGTCAAGGTGGTGTAAGGTCCTTAATATGTCTATAATGTTGTATTGAGGGAGTAGCTAAAGTACTAGGTGCATTGGAAGTCAAACGTCAAGGGTCAACCAAGACGTTCGACGACTAAGTCACCTAGGTGCTTCGTACGGGGGCCTATGTGTTTATGTGTGAATCATATGGTTTTAAGGTCTTAAATGAGTTTAATATGATGTTTATAGGTAGTGTGTCAAGTTTTGAGAAGTTTGGAGGTTAAACACTCAAGAACGTTCATGACACTCGAATGATATGCCTTGAAATGACCTTGTCTGTCTAGGCATGTTTCATCGAGTTTAACGTGTTCGTTTTGAGTGAAATGAATGTGAGATGTCCTAAACTCGTATGCAGTCATGTTTGGGTTGGAAACGTTCGGGCAAACCTCCCCAAGGACCAACCAAGGGATCTTGAGGAAAGACCCATGTCGGTGGCCAGAACTGCCTAAGGCAGCCTCACCTACGGAAGCCAATCGACGGCCAGTGGCCTGGTCGACGGTCCGTGAGAGATGGGCGTGGGTATGTACATAGCCTGGGTGGCTAAGATACCTGTCTCAAGTCTCTTAACCCATCGAAGGAGGACAAGATGACCCGTATGTGGACCTACTTCCCGTCAATGGGCAAACCATCGATGACAAGACCTTGTCCTAGACCACGGGCCAAAGGACGGTACGTAGGTCAAGGGACGGTCCGTCTATGGTCCCGTAGGTAGGGACTTAAGCTGGGAAAGAATGTGAACCACATCTAGCCTCTGAACCAATCGACAGGAGGACATGACGGTCCATTTGTGGACAAACGATCCGTGGACAGCCAACCATCGATGGTGATGGTCCCTGCGTGCAGTCACTATTAAGTCTAGGGGTGAACTTGTAAATTCACCAAACTTCCAAAAATAGACTTTGGAGGTTCCTAAGGGGTATATTTCGTATTTTAAAGGTGGTTATAAGGCTTTAACACTTAGAAGATTTCATTATTAAAAATCAAAACGCCAAAATACCATAGAAATTCCCCAAGACTCCATTGAAGTCCAAAGTCAAGCTAGAGCTTGGTGTGATGAATTGAGTGGAGATTCTTCATAAAATTGAAGAATTAGCTTCATTGAGGTATGCCTTTTGATCCTTGAAACTCGTTTCATCAAGGAGCCCAACTTTCAAAGATGTTTTCTAAGGTTTTCAAAAGATGAATTGATCTTTTTCATGATCTACCATGAGTTCTTGCATAAATGGTTTTTAATCATTGTTTAGTGATTGAATTGTGGTTATTAATGTGATTTTAACTCAATTAACCTATAAACCCATGAAATTTATGAACCCTAGATTTTGACTAACTTATGGGTTACTTGATATTGGTCTAATGTTTATGAATTCATGTGTAGTTTCTTATGGGCTTTCTATTGGTGTAAGAATTGTATTCAATTATTATCAAATTGGTCTTAGATTGTTGAATCTATGTTGAATTGGTTTAGATTTTATTGATTATCATAATTGTGTATTGAATTGGTGTTTATAGCCATGGGTAAGGGCCTTATGATGTTGAATTGGGTGATTTGGTATTAGCATGAAGTGTTGAGGATGAAGAGGTGGTACGCTTCCCTATTTCCTTTATTTTAATGTTAATTATACTTCAATTATGTTATGATTGGTTTGGTCCACTTTTGGTGGCGGTGTTATGTGAATTGATGTGGCCTTGTCGGCGTTTTTTTAAGTACATTGATAATCATGGCCTTGTCGGCACTACTTGAAGTTATATGACTATTTGTGTAGCTGATTATATGATGTATGATCATATCTACCTATGTGTGAAAGTATGTGTTAGACTATTGATACTATCTAGGTAATCATGTTATGTTATGACTATGTGTTAAGTGTGTAGTCTTAGAGTTGATACATGGTTGTTCCTAATTTGGCTAGATGAGTCTAAAATGGTTATTTTGATGATGTTAAGGTAATTAATAGGTTGATTAAACAATGTTAAGGGTCATTCCTAAGTGTCTAAAGAATGTTAAGTAATATGAATAAATGGACGTATGTTGTGTCTTGTTTAGGTAGACTTGTGTCCCTTACTTGATGCTTGTATGAATATGAATATAATGTGATGTCATGACTTAGGAACTTAAAGAGTCTTAGTCATAAATGAATGAATATTAAGTGAGACCTTGAATGATGATAAGAGGGTCCTTTATGTGAAACCTTGAACCAAGTGGTAAGGTTATGAAACTTGAAGTCGAAAGCCGTAATGGTATCCTTCATGTAATGAATGATGGACTTAAGGTTGATTGGCTTGAACGACATCAGATCAACCCTTAGAAAAGTCATGATGACCTTCTTGTCGCCATAGTGAGATAGCCCTAGTGAACCTTGCTTTGGTAGGGTAAATGTAATTGGGTCATGAACTAGATATCGGACCCATTTGTATGAACCTTAATGTGAATTAATCTATGAGAACAAAGGCTAGCACCGAGTGAGTATGGTAAGGGAAGTAGTTCTAGTTAAAGAGTGAGACTAGAATACAAAGAAGCCCTTCATATTTCTTTAACCATGTGCCTACATGGGATGTGTATAAGTTCTACCATTGTCAAGTAGAACACCCTCCATCGGAGTAGGTTACAACTCCGGATTCCATGCTTTGCTACCATGGTCTATGTCGGTTATTGCCTATTTCTCACCATATGGGATACCTATTAGCATTAGAGAAGTTCTATGAGGTTTAGGTGGTGGCATGGGACGCTATCTAGTCATTGCACAATAGACTTTAAGATGTTAGTAAGAGTCCCTAGGTCTTCTCCAAGACCATTATTTGAATGTCCTTTATGTGATGTATCTCTCTTAAATGAACCAATGAACTAATGACTTAATGATATAAAGTATGTAATTTTATGAGTACCTAATCTAAAGTTACTTAAGGATTTCTTAGTTAAAGTGTGAAGAGGGCATAAAGGATGACCTCTTCATGTATTCTCTTTGGAAGTCTTGAGAATGACTCTAGTTAGGAAGTTGTTTGTTATGTTTGACATGATCTAAACCTATGAAGTCTTAAGGATTATTTAGGTAGCCTTGAAGTGAATGTATGGGCGTTCTCTTCTTGGAGTACTTAAGTAAGTCTTTTGATAGCCTTGGGAAGGGAGATTGTCATAATATGTATGTTTTGTATGTTGATGTATTGTAGGTGTGTATGTATCTCATTATGAGTAATCTTAAGGATCGTTTAGGCACATTTAGAGGGGGTGTATGGGCGGTCTCCCTTTGTGTGACTTAAGTGAATCTTAGGATAGCTTTAGGGAGAAGATTACATGCTAGAAGATGCTTAGTACAAAAGGAGGGGGATTCACTGTAACAGTGAGGTACTTCACAGTATAGTGAATCGAGCTCACTGGAAAGTGGGTTCTTAATTATGATGTTTGGTTTTAAATGATTTCTTATGTGATTCTAAGTTGCTAAATGTTATTCTTATGATGAAATTATTATATTTAAATGAATAGATGCATATTTCCTATAAATGTCAGTTTTCATGATTTTATGCATTATTCCATACTTAGTACATATGGTTGTACTAATTCCATGCTTTATTTCTATATATATAGTTATTGGTAGGTGAAGAGCTTTGGGAAGAAGACTTGGACTGGGAGATCGTTCAAGAAGAAGTTTGAAGTATGTCCTCACTTGACTCGAGGGCATATATGTCTTTTTATGTTTCGTTTTATGAAGTTTTGTAATAGACTAGATAGTAGTATGTTTTCAAATTTGTATGGGCCGTGTCCCAAGTATTCTTGTGTCTTAAGATGATGATTCGAGACTTAACATTTCCTATTACTATATATGATAGAGTTTTAAGACTTTGTTATTGTTTTTATGAAAAGTTTTAATTCCGCACTACTTTTCATTATGTATATGCGATGAATGAGATGATAGGCTTGTATGAGACCTCCGAGAGGTCGAATACGCCGGTCGCAATCCAAGATTGCACCCTAACTTCTAGGGTGTGGTTTTGGGATGTGACAAGCTTGGTATCAGAGCATAGGTTAATGAAAGTAGTTTTAGGAATCGAAAAGTCTCGACAAGTCACGTTTAGTAGAGTCTCGACCATCAGTGTGAGTCGGGACACATCTATGGGCGAGAGGCTATAGGACGATAGTGTTTCCCTTTATTTCTAATCCTATGTCGTGCGTTAGAGTAATTTATGGGTATCCTTCTAAATGTATTTCCTTGTGTTTCTAGGAGACAAATACTAGGAGGATGACCGCTAGAAGGATGGAAGAGGGAAGGGTGAATGAGGAAGCTCCTCCTCAAGTTGAGCAAGTGCTTCAAGATGGGCAAGGTGTCCAAGGTGCTCAAGTGCCTCCTCAAGGTGATCATGCCTCTAATGTGGGAGGAGGTAATGATATGCCGGAGTTGACTAATCGAGAGATTAGAGAGGCTTTGCTTGCTTTAGCCCGAGCCGTAACTACTGAAGATAACTTAAAAATGGTGCCTAGGGGTAATGTTGTGGAGAGCACAATGTCATCTAGGTTGAGAGACTTTGTGAGGTTGAATCCTCCAATCTTTTTTGGCTCTAAGGTGAATGAAGATACCCAAGAATTCCTTGATGGTGTGTACAAGGTATTGAGTGCTATGGGGTTACATCTAGGGAGAAGGCAGAGTTGGATTCTTATCAATTGAGAGATGTGTCTCAAATTTTGTACACTCAATGGAAGGACAATAGGCCGATGGAGTCGGGTCCTATTGAGTGGGAAGAATTCAAGGAAGCTTTTCTTGGTAAGTACTTTCCCCGTGAGAGGAGGGAAATGAAAGTAGAGGAGTTTATCAATCTAAAGCAAGGCAATATGTGTGTTGTGGAATACTATTTTGAAATTCTCAACTTTGTCTAGATATGCACCTTCCCTAGTGTCTAATCCAAAGGATGAAATGAGTCGCTTTGTGACGGGTGTAGCCGATTTAGTGAGGGAAGAATGCCGTATGACTATGCTACATGATGATATGACTTTTGCTAGACTCATGGTGTTTGCACAATCAATTGAAGAGTCTAATCTTATGAGGATGTCAAGGAACTTTAAAAGGAGTGTTGCTAGTGATCAAGTGCAACCTAGGTTCAAAAAGAGGGCTCAAACTCAAGATGGACCTAGTGTTCCTAAGAAGAAGTTTGAGAAAGGAGGCGGTTCTCACAATGGCAAACCTACATGTGCCACTTGTGGTAAGAAACATTATGGTGAGTGTCTAGTGGGTACGGGTAATTGCTTTGGATGTGGAAAAGATGGGCACAAAGTGAGAGATTGTCCTAGCATTGCTTCTAGACAAGAGGGTAAGAAAGTTGATCCTGGTGCTCCAAAGGAAGATGCTCCAACAAGGAGGCATTTCTATGCACTCCGGACTAGAGGTGAGAAGCCGGATGAGAGTGATGATGATGTTGTTAAGTCCTTATTTATCTTGTTATGATAGGAGTTCCTTCTAAGTGGGGGAGTATGGCTACAATTGTGCTAGAAGTTGTTGCATGTGCATGGCGTTTAGTAGTTAGTTGAAATTGAATTTCATTAACTTCTTGCATTGTGTGTTTTATTGAGTTATGAGCATGTTGTAAAATATGTTTTATATGATGTTACCTTGCATATTAGCATGTCTTTATCATGAATTGCCTAAGATTGCATTGTTTTGAAGAATTTGCCAAAAATCACTGTAGCACTCTTCACTGTTCACTGTAGAAATTTTCAAAATTTGACTAATTGATTCTTTGGGTAAAATTGTTGTTATGTTGTTAGAACTGATGTGTATGAGTATATTAATGAATGTAAATTGAGATTTTGCTATTTGGAATGAAGCATGTGAGTGTTGTAGCATAATGAGTTATAGAATTGTATTCTAGTTTCTTGTTGTGTTGAGAATCTCTTAATTTTGTGAAATTGATGTTTTCTCCCTGATTGTGAGTTATATGGTTTGTTTATTTGCTAATAAGTTGATTCTTTAATCTTGGAAGTGTTCGGAGAGTGGCAAGTGCCATTCGAGGACAAATGTTGTCCAAGTGGGGGAGAATGCAAGGTCCCGAAAATGACATAGGTGAACTAGAGCCTAACATTGTTGTCAAGGTGGTATAAGGTCCTTAATATTTCTATAATGTTGTATTGAGGCAGTAGCTAATGTATTAGGTGCATTAGAAGTCAAACGTCGACTAAGTCACCTAGGTGCTTCATACAGGGGACTATGTGTTTATGTGTGACTCATGTGGTTTTAAGGTCTTAAATGAGTTTAATATGATGTGTATAGGTAGTGTGTCAAGTTTCAAGAAGTTTGGAGGTCAAACACTCAAGAACGTCCATGACACTCGAATGATATGCCTTGAAATGACCTTGTGTGTCTAGGCATGTTTCGTCGAGTTTTACGTGTTCGTTTTGAGTAAAATTCATGTGATATTTCCTAAGCTCGTATACTATCATGTTTCGGTTAGAAACGTTGGGGCATACATCTCCAAGGACCAACCAAGGGTCCTTAAGGAAGGACCCATGTCGGTGGCTAGAACTGCCCAAGGCAGCCTCACCTACGTAAGCCAATCGACGGCCAGTGGCCTGGTCGACGGTCCGTGGGTGATGGGCGTGGGTAGGTACTTAGCCTGAGTGTCTAAGCTACCTGTCCCAAGTCTCTGAACCCATCAAAGGAGGACAGGCTGGCCCGTAAGTGGACCTACGTCCCGTCGATGGGCAAACCATCGATGACAAGACCTTGTCCCAGACCACGGACTAAAGGACGGTCCGTAGGTCAAGGGATAGTCCTTCGATGGTCTCGTAGGTAGGGACTTAGGCTGGTAAAGGATGTGAACCACATCCAGCCTCTGAACCAATCGACGGGAGGACAGGACGGTCCGTTTGTGCACAAACAGTCCGTCGACTGCCCACCGTCGATGGTGATGGTCCCTGCGTGCAGTCACTGTTAAGTCTAGGGGTGAACTTTTAATTTTGCCCCACTTCCAAAAATAGACTTTGGCGGTTTCTAAGGGGTATATTGGGTATTTTAAAGGTGGTTCTAAGGCTTTAACACTTAGAAGATTTCATTCTTAAAAATCAAAACCCCAAAATACCATAGAAATTCCCCAAGACTCCATTGAAGTCCAAAGTCAAGCAAGAGCTTGGTGTGACGAATTGAGTCGAGATTCTTCATAAAATTGAATAATTAGCTTCATTGAGGTATGACTTTTTATCCTTGAAACTCGTTTCATCAAGGAGCCCAACTTTCAAAGATGTTTTCTAAAGTTTTCAAAAGATGAATTGACCTTTTTCATGATCTACCATGGGTTCTTGCATAAATGGTTTTTAATCATTGTTTAGTGATTGAATTGTGGTTATTAATGTTATTTTAACTCAATTAACCTATGAACCCATGAATTGATGAACCCAAGATTTTGACTAACTTATGGGTTACTTGATATTGGTCTAATGTTTATGAATTCATGTGTAGTTTCTTATGGACTTGCTATTGATGTAAGAATTGTATTCAATTGTTATCTGATTGGTATTAGATTTTTGAATCTATGTTGAATTGGTTTAGATTTCATTAATTATCATAATTGTGTATTGAATTGGTGTTTACGGCCATGGTAAGGGCCTTATGATGTTGAATTGGGTGATTTGGTATTGGCTTGAAGTGTTGAGGATGAAGAGGTGGTACGCTGCCCTATTTCCTTTATTTTAATGTTAATTATACTTCAATTATGTTATGATTGGTTTGGTCCACTTTTGGCGGCGGTGTTATGTGAATTGATGTGGCCTTGTCGGCGTTATTTTAAGTATATTGATAGTCATGGCCTTGTCGCCACTACTTGAATTTATATGAATATTTGTGTAGTTGATTATGTGATGTATGATCATATCTACCTATGTGTGAAAGTATGTGTTAGACTATTGATACTATCTAGGTAATCATGTTATGTTATGACTATGTGTTAAGTGAGTAGTCTTAGAGTTGATACATGGTTGTTCCTAATTTGACTAGATGAGTGTAAAATGCTTATGTTGATGATGTTAAGGTAATGAATAGGTTGATGAAACAATGTTAAGGGTCATTCCTAAGTGTCTAAAGAATGTTAAGTAATATGAATAAATGGACGTATGTTGTGTCTTGTTTAGGTAGACTTGTGTCCCTTACTTGATGCTTGTATGAATATGAATATAATGTGATGTCTTGAATTAGGAACTTAAAGAGTCTTAGTCATAAATGAATGAATGTTAAGTGAGACCTTGAATGATAATAAGAGGGTCCTTTATGTGAAACCTTGAACCAAGTGAAAAGATTATGAAACTTGAAGTCGAAAGCCGTAATGGTATCATTCATGTAATGAATGAGGAACTTAAGGTTGATTGGATTGAACGAAATCACATCAATCCTTAGGAAAGTCATGATGAGCTTCTTGTCGCCATAGTGAGATAGCCCTAGCGAACCTTGCTTTGGTAGGTAAATGTAATTGGGTCATGAACTAGATATGGGACCCATTTGTATGAACCTTAATGTGAATTAATCTATGAGAACAAAGGCTAGCACCGAGTGAGTATGGTAAGGGAAGTAGTTTTAGTTAAAGAGTGAGACTAGAATACAAAGAAGCCCTTCATATTTCTTAACCATGTGCCTACATGGGATGTGTATAAGTTCTACCATTGTCAAGTAGAACACCCTCCATCGGAGTAGGTTACAACTCCGGATTCCATGCTTTGCTACCATGGTCTATGTCGGTTATTGCCTATTCTCACCATATGGGATACCTATTAGCATTAGAGAAGTTCTATGAGGTTTAGGTGGTAGTATGGGACGCTATCTAGACATTGCGCAATAGACTTTGAAGATGTTAGTAAGAGTCCCTAGGTCTTCTCCAAGACCATTACTTGAATGTCCTTTATGTGATGTATCTCTCTTAAATGAACCAATGAACTAATGACTTAATGATATAAAGTATGTAATTGTATGAGTACCTAATCTAAAGTTACTTAAGGATTCCTTAGTTAAAGTGTGAAGAGGGCATAAAGGATGACCTCTTCATGTATTCTCTTTGGAAGTCTTGAGAATGACTCTAGTTAGGAAGTTGTTTGTTATGTTTGACATGATCTAAACCTATGAAGTCTTAAGGATTATTTAGGTAACCTTGAAGTGAATGTATGGGCGTTCTCTTCTAGGAGTACTTAAGTAAGTCTTTTGATAGCCTTGGTAAGGGAGATTGTCATAATATGTATGTTTTGTATGTTGATGTATTGTAGGTGTGTATGTATCTCATTATGAGTAATCTTAAGGATCGTTTAGGCACATTTAGAGGGTCAAAATGTCCGGGTACGACTCCCCGAGGACCACCCTCAGGGCCCTCGAGGATGACCCAAACGTTAGACAAGAGTCTGCCCAAGAGAGCGTGCAACAGCAAGAATGGGACCTTTCCCTCGCGAAGTGTGCCTATAACGAGGCTCACTGCCTCAAATTTTAATTGGTGCAGAATCAGGAGTTGCCTCCGCGACGCCAGCCACTTCTCAAATCCGGTTGCTTCGTTTTTAAGTCAATTTTGCCATGTCTAAAAGTCCCAATAAGCATAGGGGTGTTTTGGTAACTTAGAGGGACGGTTATAAACTGATTTTATGACTTATTTAACCCCTTTTCCAAGCCAAAACCCCAACACCCAATAAGAAAATCAAAAATCCCAAATCACTCTTCTTCTCCAAATTCTCTCAAACCTCCATTGGAGGGAAAACTCAAGTTCAAGCTATGGGCTAGATTTTCGTGGTTTCTTGTTCAATTTCTTGTGGGCTTCTCATATAGAAAGGTATGGTGATCCTTCATCCTTATTTATCCATCCATCTAAGGAGTTCCTTCAATGGTTTTCAAAGAGAATTCATCATCAAAATTTCTATCTTCCAATCTAGCCATGGTTTCTTTCTCAAATTGATTTCAAAAGCATGTTTATGATAAATTAATGATTATCTACTGTATTTAAGATGAATTTCAATCCAATTTTATGATGAACCCATGATCTCCTAAATTCTCAAATTGGCTTATAATGTGGGTCTTGTGATCTCGACTCTATGTTGATTGAATTATGTTTCAATTATGTTGAATTGCCTATTACTATTGTTAATCATGTTAATTGAATATAAATTGTTGAATGAGTGATAAGTGATGATCAAGGTTTAGGTATTGGGTAAATTGATCTATATTTCTGTACTTTATATACACTAGATGAAGTAGTGTACCTAATGTGATCTCGAAACCATGATGTTTGAAGTATGATTTCGTTTATGCAATGGTTCCTTTAGCTACTGTTTTATACATGTGTATATGTTGAATTATGGTAATTGATCATGATGATCAAAGCTTGGAGGAAATTTTAAGTTGGCCCTATTCTCTCTACTCTTCTTATAAAATTGCTAGTTGATGTAGCCTTGTATGACATTGTGTGGTATGGTCCACTTATGGTGGTGGTGTTTACCTTATTGTTATGATATTATGTTATGTGATCATTTCCTTGAAGACAATTGTATCTTGAAAGTGTGGTTATGATGATCACACAATGAGAAGTATTTATGCCTAGTCTCCAATGCTAGTTTATGATCTAGGTTATATTGATGATGCTTCCTCTACATTCAAATGACTATGTTAGGGCTAGGTATGGTCTACATGTTGATGTTTGAATACTCTTGTGTAGTATGATCCCTACCTTTGAACCTCTACATGAATGTGTGGTCTTAAGCATGCTTAGGAGTCTTAGATTCAAGTAATGAAGATGTCTTGTCTCCTATGTTATAATCTTGTTGTGTGTGGTCTATAGTTCCTATTACTCTATATGTGAGTTGTCTATGGTTTAAGAGACTTAAATGTGTATTGTGATATTTTTAAGGTGACTGCCTCAATGTTAGGATTGTTGTCATTATGTGATCATGTTGACCAATGTACACACACTCACACCTCATGCATGCTTATCAAGTAGTATAGGTTCATGGTGTCTAATGAAAGGATAATTCTCATATGCACTAATGTCTTCTACTATGCATGTTAAGTATATGTTTATGAGGTATGATATGTATCCCTTAACTAGGATGACTTGATAGGTGTACTAGTATGGGCAAGGGCATGAGACCTTGTCTACGCATTGCACATGTGTGCCTTGATAGGATAGTTCCTAGGTTTGATTTTCTATGTATATGAATATGAATGCATGGTTATGTTATGAATGTCTATAATGTCTTAAAGTGTTTATATGATAAGATTGCTCATATAGTTACACCTATAGACTTATGCATTGATATATGAACATGTGTGACACTAATGTGTTATGTGAAAGGTTTGCTCACATATATGTATACACACACATATATGATGATCTAGTCAATAGAGGGGCACTTGAATGGTGTTCTCAAGGGTACCCTAAAACTAGATAGGTGCTTGAATATGCTAAAGCATATGAAGAGTCAATATCCTAAGCCTATGTTTTATGAAATAATGTAATAAAGGCTTTTCAATAAAGGGAACTTAGTTTAGCACCAAGTGAACTTGACAATGAGAGGTGTTGGATTCCCTTGGAGGAAGATTCACCATTGGTTTCTCATAAGGTGTTGACTTCCCTTGGAGGAATATTCACCTATGGTTCCACATGAGGTGTTGACTTTCCTTGAGGAAGATTCACCCATGGTTTCTCATGAGATGAGGCTCCAATGCTAATGAGCATGTAGGGGGTTATGTATATCTCTTAGTTCCATAAACTATGCTTGCCACATAGGATCTAGCAAATGATATCACCTAATATGCTAGCATGTGTTAATGTTCTACTTTGGCTATGAAGAGCACCTTCCTTTGGTGTAAGGCTCTACAACACCAAATTCCATGTTTAGAACCTATGGTCTTAGTGTCGGTTAAGGCTATAGTTTCCCTAAAGTAAAATGGACAATGGAAGTAAATGATTAGGAACCTAACTAGGATAACCTAAGGGAAGTTGCTTACTGTAGGTGAGGGTATGGGACTTCACCTATGCATTGCACAAGTAGCTTTTGAAGGGAGTTCTAGGAAGGTGTTTTAATGTATATGATTATGTTTATGTTCCTTAGACATGACATTGTAGTGTTGTCTACTTGTTGTGATGATATGCATGGTAGGAGTCCTAATGAGTCTATGGTATGTGGTCTTAACTTATATACATAGTATGGGATTTATTGACTATATGATGAAGTCTTGCTTGACATGAAGGAGGTTGTCTATGCTTGTCTTGTTGATGTATGAAGGGAATGTTAAGGCTTGTAGTCTCTTTGTAGGTTTACTTAGTATGTGTGAGGTTATGGGACTTCACATGTACATTGCACAAGTAGACTTAGGAAGGAATTATGAGTAGGGTTCTATGTGGTTCTTATGAGGTGAAGTCCAAGTATGTTAATGTGACTATTGCCTTTCTATGATTATTTGAAAGTCTTGACTTGTGTATGGTCTTGTAATGAGTCCATCTATGTGGTCCCTAAAGTATGTTGGGTCAAATGTGAGTTAGGTATCTTATTATATGAAATACTTTTATGAATGCATGTGTTGGGTTAATGAAGGTTGTATGCATGATTTCCTAGTGGTCTAAAAGTGATGGTTGAGTGTAGATAGTGTTATGGGACATTGTCTATCCATTGCACCAAGCATCACTAAAGGGTTACTTGAGAAGATAAGGAGTTAAAGTAAAAGGAGAGAGTTTACTGTAAAACTGAAATAAGCTCACCGTTATTGTAAATGTGCTTACTGTAATGTGGTGACTTATATGCCTTAAATGCAATGTGTGGTTTTATATGATGTGTGACCATTGATATGCCTATACGAATTATGTGAATTGTATAATGCTTATCATATCAAAGTTTTATGAGATTTTCACAAAAAGGCATGATTCATAGTTTCAAGTAAAATATCCCTTTTAAATGCATGTTTTTTCATGGTTACCATACTTAGTGCATTCTTGTACTAACACCATTCTTCTCTACCTTTTACACAAAGTGTAGGTTATGGATGCTTAAAAGATGTCTCTAAGGTGAAGAGCTTGATATGTGATTCTCAAGCTCAAGGAAAGGAATCTTTATGTTCCAAGGATTTCCTATGTCAAGTTTATATTTAATGTGTTGTAATAGATTAAATATTATGTTATGATGTTAAAGGGTCGTATCCCTAATCTATTCTATGAAGTTGAGTCTAAGATGACAAAAAAGACTTAGAGTCTAACTATGTATTATGACTTATATTTTTATATAATGGAAGTGATGTTTCTAGCATATGATGTCTATGAAAAGTTTTAAATTATCCGCTAAATTTACTATGATAATGCGATAAATGATAACTATGGGATTGTATAAGACCTCTGAGAGGTCAAGTACGCCATGTTACTTCTAGGGGGTGCTCCCCGGATGTGACAGGGGGTAACCTTAATATCTCTCAAATCATCTTGGGGTACCCAACACGCCGGCATAACTCTGTGATCAGGACGGGGAATGACAAGGAGGTATGACACTACTTGGAACTCTTTGACATCTCCTGCTCTATGAGAAGTCCCAGGTCGATGCTCCTTTGAGATATGATAGATCCAAGGCAAACTACTTTAGGATGTCTTAAAATGGATTTATTTTGGGATGGCATTATGGTGTTTCTAACGAAGCCAAACGAGAATCGAGCATTGATGCTCAAATCCCTCTTCTCTATAGGTACCCTTGCCTCGATCCACATCGGGATGGTGTCGAAAATCAATGAGTCCAACCATCCCTTTAATTCATATAAGGACTTAGCACCATGCAATCCATCATGTGGGCGCATAGAATGTGGAACTCTATCCAAAACAATGTTAATATACTCACAGCTGCATTTGACTTCCTTTCATTGAACTATGACCGACTTAACGGGTCTGAACTCACTCACTTTTTTCTTGCTCTTCCCAACTAATTAACCATATACTGCATAGAATTCACGAACTCATGAAGGAATATAAAGGCCTCGCGGCCTGGTGAATTGCTCGAGTCTGTGGAAGTGGAGAGTGTCCCTCACATTAGAGTATTTTCCCTCGAGGACCTCCTTAAATAATAGCTTCTTCTCGAGGATAGTTCAAAAACCATCACCTTTAAATATGTTTAGAAGCCTGAGAGGAGGGACGAATGGTGGCACAGGAGCCACATAAGGAGCCTGAGTTAGTACTGAGTCTGTAGGTGTATGAGCCGGAGGGACTTTGCCTGATTAGGGCGAGATCGACCCGGTGGGACTGTAGGGGTTGGTCATCCTCAGGTTCAGATAGAGTATCATGGGAGCTAGTAGTAGCTCTGTCATACATGCGCCTCTTACCCTTGCCTTTATCACGTGGTGGAGGCTCTTGCCTGCCCTTCTTTGGAGGATTTGACCCCTTTTTCATTTATGGTGATACCCGTACTCTTTTTTGGGATGGCATGTCTATGTTTGTTCGTACCATATCTGCAAAACATCAAGAAAAAGTTAGAGACGTGTTAATGAAAAGCGCAAAAACACAGTTGCAGACTGACTCACCGATTTATTTGTTAACTCGACAATCCATTCAATGACTCGCCGAATCACTTTGGCATGCTAGATTGGGCTCGTCAAAAGGATTGGCTCTAAAATTTGGCAAGTCGGCAGTGTAAAGTCCTTTTGGTGAATCGTCGACATTTTTTGGTGAGCAAGGATTAGCCCACTAAAAGTTACAGTACAAAAAGAGCTTAGGGGTGCATACAAAAGGCGATCATAAATACTTTCATTGAGTCACCGAGTGCCTTCAGTGACCTCAAGTTTCTCGCGAAAGTTACAAAATCCAACATCAAATAAAGCATGAAATCAAAGGCGAGATAGGGACTTTCGGCGAACCGCCGAGTGGTTCGACGAGCTCGACCCTACTTGCCAAATGACCCAAAGTGCCTAATTTCAACCCAACATATCGAATTCATCCCCGTAGCCCCCGATAACAAAATCAAAGCATGCACTAGCTAAATTAAAGCAATACCCATAACAACCACTATCCCATGATACTTAGACTTCTCCCAATTTTTCCAAATTTTGCCATATAGAGACTTTTGCCCTCAAGAAGGACGTCACCCGCTCTATCATTGGGAAAATTAGGTCATTTGACACAACTACAGATTACTTAGACTTCACCCAACTAGACCGAACAACATGCAACCAGAAACCCCACAAGATTTTGACTAATTTTAAGGTATAAAATTACAAAAATTCAACAATATAAGCATCCAAGGAAAGATTATCGATTAAAACAGGCATTCAAGCATTCTAATTCGATCAGAGAGGCCCAACACACGACAACACGAATAGATCATTTGGATAAGAGTTCAAATTCTTAAAAATAAACTTGGGGTTTGAAAAACCAATCTTTGATGCCGAAAATAAAGACTGAAATGCGAGGTGGAAGTAATCTAACTCTGATCACAAATCAATGACTAAAATACTCTAGGAATGCAAAAATCTTGAAAATACTTAATAGGTGGGAGTTATGGAAGAGTAAAAGTGAGGAAAAGTGAAAGAGTTGGAATTTCAAACCTTTGGACTTTTAAGAAACCGTCCAGTTCTCACCCATTCTGCGACATTAGTTGTGCTCGCCGTCCCACTAGGTGACGCGCCGAGTGGTCACTTCCTTTGCTGAGTTTTATTAGATATCTTGTAAAGTTGGGGGTCCAAACGGCAGACTAGATCGCGATTGCCAATCTAGTCGGTGTGTCACACCCGGATTCTGGAATCCGAATATAACCGGCGTCGTTAACCTCTTAGAGTACTGCATATAATACTTATCGAAGTATAATAGACTTCATATAGTACTGCATAAGAGTGATATTCTAATAGCTCAAACTAAATAACCATCTAAAGATTAAATAATTGAAATAAATGATCGCATTAATAATATTAGTTTGCCGATCGGCCTTATTACAAACGCTTGAACAAATGTTTGAAATGAAAAGCTAGAGACTATCTACACTAGCTATATCTAATGTACTAAGCTAGAATAATAAATGTAGCATCCTCGAACTCTAGAGGACCTACCAAAGTCTGGAGATCGCAAATCCAAACTGCTTCGTCGAATCTTCAATCTTCTCGAGAACCCGCGCCTATAAAAATAATAATAATATATGGGGTTAGTACACACTTGTACTAAGTATGGTGTATGCACATTAACACATAAGGACTATGCATGATCAAGGAAAGCTCTTCCTAAAGCAACATGACGTTTCTGGAAAGTTAAATTACTTTACTTTTTTAATTCGTTGTTTGTGATTCATGCTATGAATATGACATGTTCTCATGCAATTAAGGCACACAACTCATTTTCTATATGAACATAAGACCTTCAAATCATGAACATAATTTTAGAACAACTTAAACGAAAGTTTATTATTTTGCTCCCTTAGGCCGAGAGCTACTATTCCCAGACTTAGTTTATTTTTCAGTCTATTCTTCTTTCTGTTGTGTAGTTCAATGATCTCCTTTGATCCTATGTTTTACTTACAAGTGCAATGATTCATTGTAATCCCATACCTACAATGAATCGAGTAAGTAATTCACGAGACTAAGGAAATGATTTGGCTACCTTACTCACAAGTTATACTTCTCATTCTTATTAAATTGGGTATGAATATATTAATAAACCAATCTTTATTGGCTATGCCCATTAGTTGATTATTTGAGATATATAGATCTTAGGACATATATTCATACTCCAATATTGGCACAAACCACTAACTTGTTAAGACCTTATTCTTATAAAACACTGGTGATTGACATTCTTAGGCTCTTACTTACTTAGCTTACTTTGAACTTACGTTTCTACTTCTTTGATCTGTTGTTCACTTTGAACATGCTACTTTCATTCTTTTTAATTCATTAAAGAATTCTTTAGCATTAACGGAAGTAGATCATGTGAGCTAACATGAAATCCAATGTCTCCCCCACACCGAAAAGGGGTGGTTCACCGGTTAAGGTGAACCAAGTACAGTGTTACCCCACACCGAAAAGGGGGGTTCACAGGCTAAGGTGAGACCGAGTCAGTGTCTTCCCCACACCGAAAAGAGGGGTTCACGGCTGAAGTGAACCGAATACTTTCTTAAGCTTTAACTGACATAGATCATGTGAGCTAAACATGAAATCTGGTGTCTTCCCCACACCGAAAAGAGGTGGAATCACCGGCCAAAGTGAAACCTACTGCCTAGCATTCTTAGGTGGAGGCATCCACTAGCTAGTTCCCCTATGCTGGCAAACATAGTTTGAAGACTAGGAGATATATGGAGACCCTGGTCCACCTGGGTGGTGATATCTTCTCATGAGGCTTACATGTGTTAGCACAAGCTCAATGCTAGTCTATTGGTGCTAAGCTCAGATCTATTTTACTTTATTATCTTTTAGAGTTGACTCAAACATAATGGAAGCTTGATTCTAGTTATGAGGTTTACTTAACTCTATGGATGACTGGTCATCCCTTTTTTTACTTGATGAATATGAACTTAAGTCTTGCATTATCATCATGGTGAGAGTGAGACTTGTCTCACGGACTCTAGCACCCTCTTATGTGAGTATTTTTGACATAATCGATTAGGTGTAATTGAGACCTGTCTCACTTCTTTTAACACTCTATATTAGGTCAATTTCATAACTTAAGCTTTTAGTTATTTCATTACTCACTTTAACTTGTTCACGTTAATTGATAGTCTTGTACAATTTTTTATGAAAGTTATGATTACTTATACACTTCTATTACGTTCACAAGTTTGTGTGGATATGGTATGTTGGGACTTGTCCCATTGATTGGCATACCCTATGTTATGAGTTCATTAATGTTGATATTAGTATGACTTTACATGATTTGGAAGTAATATGATTGGACATAGTTTTGTTAGCCAATTTGTTGGCATAAATCACAATTTCACTTTATACTTGTCATAATATTATCACTAGCCAATTCAATTACTTCATAAATACATTATAGTAATCTAACATGTTAACAAGACAACTTTTAACCTTTGATTAGCCTATGAAACAATTCAATGAACAACTTATAACAACTTTATCTTCTCGAACACAAGTAGGCATTACAACATTTAACGTTTATGTAAATAACACCCTAAGTATGCGGATCTAACATGTAGGTTTCATTAGACATATAAATCACTAAAACATACACATAATGATCAGTTAGAACCACATACAAAAAACATGCATCGAGATTTACATTATACATACTATAAGAATCGGAAATCGGGAGAACTAGGGAGCTGAACATGCGATTCGTTGGGAACAACCCTAGTTTTGATATTCTTGAAGTCAAAACATTTGTAAATCCTCTTGGATAAAGGACTCCAGGAGATAAAAACCATACCTTACTGTAGAATTAAAGCTACGAAGATCACCTTGTACTTCGCACGAAAACCTTGAAGAATGCTTGCTATCGTCTAGGGTTCTCTTACGTTTTCACTTTTTTTTTTAGTTGTAGCATTTATGATGAATAACATGATCTAAGTCTTTAAGAACTAAATGTTAACTAATTTAACTTAGACTATATAACTTAACTAAAATAAGTTAATTAGCTAATTACCAAAATGCCCCTCCTAAATTGACTAGAATTAGAAGAACACTTGACTTAACCAAAATCTTTAAATTGCTTAGTAGTTTCGGTTTTGACCAATTAAATTAATTAATTAAGTTGCTAATTTAATTAACTAAGTAACCTATGGTAATTAGTAAAGTACCCCTAAGTTGTTAGGACCATAACCAACCCTTTGGACCATCCTAGGTTAGGTACTAGGATGTTTCTTAATTAGTGTAACATTCCAGAAAATTACATATCTAGTAAAGAGCCTAGTAGGGTTTTAAGAATGCGTATTGGGGGTACATAGGCATCCCAATGCCCAATATTGAGAAATATTGGGCATAGTAAAAAATTGGCTAAGGGGTGTTAGCCAATTTATATATATATATACCCAAGTAAGCATAATATAATCCAAGCTTGTTTAGAAATTGTACCTGCAATGAAGACCCTAAGCTAAAATAACTATATTCTTCATATATGCCCAATATACACATTAGGTACTAGGCATCCAAGTGTCAAGCCTAGTACAATAGCACATAACCATTTAAAATGATCATGTAGATTAAGCAGTGTACAAGGACATAGTGAGGATCCTTTGGACAATAAGTAAACATTCCAATGAACCTTCCAAAATAGTTAGTTGGGAAAGTGCACGCAACACATGTGCAAACACACGTGCAACCGGCCAAGGGGACTACTCTAACCGATTCAGTTAGGGCGGTTGGGGACAGGCACGCGTCCGGGTCAGCCCACATGGGTCCAAGCTCCCTAACCAATACTAGGACCTAGATAACTGACCTAACTAACTAACTAACCTAGGACAAACCAAAAATATCTAACTAAGGGACCCGACAACCTAAGACCAAACCGGGTGTCACCTAACCGTGTAACTAACTAAGAGATAACCTAGTACTTAACCTAGGATGGTCCAAAGGGTTGGTTAAGGTCCTAACAACTTAGGGGTACTTTAGTAATTACCCTAGGTTACTTAATTAATTAATTTAGCAACTTAATTAATTAAATTAATTGGATAAAACCGAAACCACATAGCAATTTCCAGATTTTGGTTAAGTCAAAAAGTCTTCTAATTCTAGTCAATGTAGGAGGGGCGTTTTGTTAATTAGCTACTTAAGTTATTTTAGTTAAGTATATAGTCTAAGTTGAATTAGTTGACATTCAGTTCTCAAAGATTTAGACTCAAGTTATTCACCATAAACGCCGCAACTTAAAAACAAGAGAAAATGAAAGAAAACCCTAGACGATAGCAAGAGTTCTTCAAGGTTTTCGTGCAAAGTGCAAGGGGATCTTCGTAGATTTAATTCTACAGTAAGGTATGTGTTTTATCTCCCGGAATTCTTTCTCCAAGAGGCTTTTCAAACGTTTTAACTTCAAGAATATCGAAACTAGGGTTGTTCCCAATGAATCGCATGTTCATCTCCCTAGTTCTCCCGATTTCCGATTCTTGTTGTATCTATTGTGTAATTCTCGATGTATGTTGTTTGTATGTGGTGTTAACTGATCATTATGTGTATGTTTTCGTGATTTATATGTCGAATGAAACTCACATGTTAGATCCGCATACTTAGGGTGTTATTTACATGAGATGTTGAATGCCTACTTGTGTTCGAGAAGATGAAATTGTTATGAGTTGTTCATTGAATTATTTTATAGGTTAATCAAAGGTTAAAAGTTGACTTGTTTAACATGTTAAGATTACTATAATGTATTTATGAATAATTAGTATGTCTAGTGATAATATTATGACAAATATCTAGTGAAATTGTGTTTGATGCCAACAAATTGGCTAACAAAACTATGTCCAATAATATTACTTATAAAAAGTCATACTAATCTCAACATTAATGAACTCATAACATAGGGTATGCCAATCAATGGGACAAGTCCCAACATACCCTATCCACACAAACTTGTGAACGTAATAGAATTGTATAAGTAATCATAACTTTCATAAAAAATTGTACAAGACTATCAATTAAAGTGAACAAGTTAAAGTGAGTAATGAAATAACTAAAAGCTTAAGTTATGAAATTGACCTAATATAGAGTGTTAAAAGAAGTGAGACAAGTCTCAAATACACTTAATCGATTATGTCAAAAATACTCACATAAGAGGGTGCTAGAGTCCGTGAGACAAGTCTCACTCTCACCATGATGATAATGCAAGACTTAAGTTCATATTCATCAAGTAAAGAAAGGGATGACCAGTCATCCATAGAGTTAAGTAAACCTCATAACTAGAAGCAAGCTTCCATAATGTTTGAGTCAACTCTAAAAGATAATAAAGTTAAATAAATCTGAGCTTAGCACCAATAGACTAGCAATGAGCTTGTGCCAGCACATGTAAGCCTCATGAGATGAGATCACCAACCTGGTGGACTAGGGTCTCCGTACGTCTATTAGTCTTCGAACTATGTTGCCAGCATAGGGTCACTAGCTAGTGGATGCCGCCCACTAAGAACGCTAGCAAGTTCGGTTTCACCTTGGCCGGTGATTCCACCTCTTTTCAATGTCGGGGAGACACCGGATTTCATGTTTAGCTTACATGATCTATGTCGGTTAAAGCTCAGGAAAGTATCTGGTTCTCTTCAGCCGTGAACCCCTTTTTTTGAGTGTGGGGAAGACACTGACTCGGTCTCACCTTAGCCGGTGAACCCCCCTTTTCGATGTGGGGTAGACACAAAACTTGATTCACCTTAACCGATGAATCAATTCTTTTGGTGTGGGGGAGACACTAGATTTCATGTTAGCTCGCATGATCTACTTCCGTTAATGCTAAAGATTCTTTAAAGAAAGTAAGAAAGAATGAAAGTAGCATGTTCAAAGTGAACAACAGATTTAAGAAGTACAAACGTAAGTTCGAGTGAGCTAAGTAAGCAAGAGCTTAAGAATGCCAATCATTAGTGTTTGATAGAACAACAAGTTAGTGGTTTGAGCCAATAATGGAGTATGAATTATGTCCCAAGATCTATATATCTCAAATAATCAATTAATGGGTATAGCCAATAAAGATTGGCTTATAAATATATTCATCCCCATTTAACAAGAATAAAGAACTCTAACTTGTAAGTAATGTAGCCAAATCATTTCCTTAGTCTTGTGAGTTACTTACTCGATTCATTGTAGGTATGGGACTAGAAGAAATCATTGCACTTGTAAATAAGACATAGGATCAAAGGAGATCATTGAACTACACAACTAAAAGAAGAAAAGACTGAAAATTATCTAAGTATGAGAAAAGTAACTCTCGGCCTAAGGAGCAAAATAATAAACTATTGTTTAAGTTGTTCTAAAATTATGTTCATGATTCCAAGGTCTTATGTTCATATAGAAAATGAACCTCGCTGGAGGCAATCAAGCTCCTCCTCAAGCCCCAGCCGCTGAAGCACAAGTGCCTGCCAACCTCGTTGGGATGACGGATGAAAAATTAAGGGCGACACTGCTTCAGATGGCCCAATCCATCACTGTGCAGGCACAGGCCATCACGTCCAAAGCTACTAGAGAGGGTGCTCCCAGGGAGAACCCGCATGCTAGCACTATATCTAGTAGGTTGAGGGATTTTACTAGAATGAATCCTCCAGTCTACTATAGGTCCAAGACCAATGAGGATCCTCAAGAGTTTGTAGATGAGGTTAATAAGATTCTTTGTGCCATGGGTGTTACTGAAGAGGAAAAGGCTGAGTTGGCTGCTTACCAACTCAAAGATGTGGCTCAGGTGTGGCACAGGATGTGGGGAGATGGTCGAACACTAGGGGAAGTCCCCATCACTTGGGACGTTCTCAAGACTTCATTCTTGGAGAGGTTCTTTCCCATAGAATTGAGAGAGGCTAAGGTTGAGGAATTCATCAACTTACGACAGGGAGGTATGTCTGTCAGGTAATACTCCTTGAAGTTTGTTAAGCTTTCCAAATATGCTTCTTCTCTTGTGTCCAATAGCAGGGATGAGATGACCAGGTTTGTGACTACTGTGGATTTAGAAGAGGAATGTCGGGCAGCGATGTTGCATGATAACATGGACCTTGATAGGTTGATGGTCCATGCACAACAGGTTGAGGAGAGTCGTCGGAGAAAGAGAAGCCGAGAGAGCAAGAAATCTAGGTCCTCAGATCAGTCTTGTTCGAACTATGGTAAGAATTCGTTTGGAGTTCGGGATAATCCCAAGTTAAGAAGGGGCACAAACACTCAGGTAATTCTACTCCTTCGAAAAATACTAATGCCAAGAAGGGAAATGATAAAAATAGTCAGCGTGACCGAAGGGCGTGTGGTAAGTGTGGCCGTGTGCATGGAGGTGAGTGCATGGTAGGTTTTAATGGATGATATGGGTGCGGTAAGAGTGGGCACGTGGTTAGGTACTGCTCAAATGTGAAGAATCAAGCCAAGGCAGATACTCAGCCTCAGCCTAATCCCAATGTTGCAGCCGAACCGCCCAAGAGAAACCAGTTCTACGCGTTGAAAGGAAGAGAGGAGCACGAGAAGTCCGCGGATGTGGTTACTGGTAACTTGCTTGTCTTTTCTTTTCCTGTTTATGCATTATTAGATCCAGGATCTACCTTGTCTTTTGTTACTCCTTTAGTAGCTAGTAAATTTGACTTGCTTCCTGATATTATGTATGAACCATTTCTAGTAAGTACTCCCATAGGAGACAGTGTTAGGGCCGAAAGAGTTTATAGAAATTGCCCAATAACTGTTCTCAATAAAGTTACTCATGCTGATCTAATAGAATTAACCATGCTTGATTTTGATATAATTTTGGGTATGAATTGGCTTCATAAATGCTATGCTACTATAGACTGTCGAAATAGGGTAGTAAGTTTTCAGTTTCCAAATGAGTTAGAGTTAAAATGGGAAGGGCGTGGTTCAAATCCAACAGGCCAAATAGTTTCCAATCTTAAAGACAATAAAATGTTATCTAAGGTATACTTATGCCACTTAGTTAAAGTCAAAGACTTAGAACAAGAAGTCCCTTCCATAGACTCTATGTCCGTAGTTAATGAGTTTAAGATGTCTTTCTAGAGGATTTACCAGGGATCCCTCCAGAACGTGAGATCAATTTCGGTGTTGACTTAGATCCCAACGCCAAACCGATTTCCATCCCGCCATATAGAATGGCCCCAACGGAACTCAAAGAGTTGAAGTTGCAGTTAAAAGATTTACTTGATAAGGGCTTCATCCAACCGAGCATATCCCCATGGGGCGCTCCAGTGTTGTTCATTAAGAAAAAGGATGGAACTCTTAGAATGTGTATCGATTATCGGCAACTCAACAAAGTCATTATAAAGAACAAATATTCTCTTCCCAGAATCAATGATCTTTTTGACCAACTTCAACGTTCAAGTTTCTTTTCCAAAATAGATCTTCGGTCGGGTTATCACCAACTTAGGGTAAGACAAGAGGATGATCCTAAGACTGCCTTCCGTACTAGATATGGCCATTACGAGTTTCTTGTCATGTCTTTGGTCTCACTAACGCACCAATCGCATTTATGGACCTTATGAATAGAGTCTTCCGTGAATATCTTGATTCTTTCGTTATAGTATTCATAGATGACATCCTCATATACTCTAAGTGCAGAGAAGAGCATGAACAACATTTGAGAATGGCATTGCAAGTACTCAGAGAACATCAGTTGTATGCGAAGGTTAGCAAATGTGAGTTTTGGTTGAGATCAGTGACCTTCCTTGGTCATATTGTGACCGATCAGGGTGTGGAGGTTGATTCAAAAAAGATATAGGCGGTAAAGAATTGGCTGAGACCCCTTACTGCTACCGATATTCGAAGTTTCTTGGGTTTGGCTAATTATTATGGCAGGTCTGTGGAGGGTTTTTCCGCAATTGCTGCCCCATTGACCGCTTTGACAAAGAAGAAGGCAAAGTTTGAGTGGTCTGAAAAATGTGAAAAGATCTTCGAAGAGCTCAAAGACCGACTCACTTCGGCCCCAGTCCTCACATTGCCGAGAAGTATGAAGGGTACGTGGTGTATACGCTTCTCGAGTAGGTTTGGGATGTGTTCTTATGCAAGATAGTAAGGTGATTGCATATGCATCGAGACAATTAAAAATCCATGAGAAGAATTACCCTACTCATGATCTTGAATTAGCCACGGTGGTCTTTGCATTGAAGCTTTGGTGACATTACTTATATGGTGTACATGTTGATGTATTTACTGACCATAAAAGTTTTCAATATGTTTTTACATAAAGAGAATTAAGTCTTCGTCAGAGAAGATAGCTAGAGTTACTAAAGGATTATGACATGAGTGATAGGTTTTCATGTCATAAGAGAACTTATACTCCAAAGTAACCTCTAAGCACACTTGTGCAATGAATGATAGGCATCTCATAATACCACTCACACTAAGCATATGTTGAAGTTACTCTATCCATGCTTACTATTCATAGATGTCATTCTTGACCTACTTAATAAAGGCAAGGAACTATTATCTCAAGTAAATTATATCATGGAAGGCAACTATAGAAACAATCCAAGCTAAGCATACATCACATAAGAGGACACATCATAAGTAGCTTCAAGTTATACTTGTGCCATGTATAGATGTCATCCCATAGTACCACCCACACTAAGTAATTCGTTTTGCTAACTTACTCAATTATTACTATTTTTCATAATAGATTATCAAAGAATAGCACACTACTATACTAGATCTAACTACCATGGAAATCATACTATCATGCAATCCCAGCTATCCAAGCTAGGATACAAGTATTCTAACCTAGTTACCATGCAAACATTAAAAATAATACAAGCTACCCTTAGGGGAGTCCGAATCCTCTATCCTAGGCTATCTATAGGACAATATGAATCCTCAATTCTAAGATACCATGAAATGGTCTTGGCCTAACCAAATCAAGATACTATGAAGGCAACCTTGTATTACTAGTTCAAGCTACCTATATGAGAGTGTAGGTCATTAATGTAACACTCCAAAAGTTCCATGACTTAGGCCTCATTTGCTTTCACTTAATGGAGATATGAATCTTAATCATTCAGATTCAACCCGTTAAGTACGTTTGATTTTTAGGTCTAAATCTAAATCATTCAGATTCAGCCCATTAAGTTCATTTGGTTTTTAATTCTGTATCTAAATCATTCAGATTCAACCCATTAAGTTCATTTGTTTTATTTTAAAAAAGTCTCATAATGGGTCTGAAGAGGTCTGAACAGAATCAGATTTGTAGGAGACTCTTAACGACATTTAGAATCATTTGATAAGTTATCAAATAATAAATCACCGATTCTCTGCTTTGGGCGTGCCTTTTTATCTCATAACTAAAAACTTTCTTTCTCTCTTTTCTCAATCAAACACCATTGTTTCCCTCTTGAACTGGTAAGTTTTCATAAATCCTTCAAGTATTTTCTTATAATAATAATTTTCTTGTATTGACGTGTGTCAAAAACACTGGTTGCAATAATATTTTTGGTTTATTGTTGTTTATCAAGGTTTTTGAATGAAAAATAGTACTCCAAATCATGATTATTAAAACTTTATTTTTATCAACAGTGATATATTTTGTTGAAATGAAAATTTTACAATATTTATTAATATAATGTTCAATTTCACTTGCACATTCAGATATTGAAAACAAACAACATTAATTATTTAGTGTCAAATTTAGAGATCACATCTTAATATTCAGATGTGTATTCAGATCAAAACACCTACATCTTAATGCAAATCTTAATATTCAGATGTGTATTCAGATTCAGACCTCTTAATCTTAATGGAAACAATGATGCCTTAGTTTAGAGCCTCACTTAATGAAGTAAGCCTAAATAGTGTTTCTAAGCCTAAATTAATGTATTTAACCTAATTGAGAAGCATTGGAATCCAAATACTAAGAAACGACCATGACGTCGGTAAACTAGTAACCTAAAGTAGTGAGGTGCTAGTGGTGGTAGGATGGTTCTAAAAGGGTTGTTTAAAGGTTTAACCATGTGGAGATGATGGAGAAGAATATAGGTGTATGAGAGAGTGTCTAAGGATAAAGGAAAAGGGAAGATTTCCCACCCTCGAGGGGCAAGCCAAGACCAAAGGCCAAGGCTGCCCTGAAAAGGGAGGCTACTGCCTCAATCTTCACAAGAATGACCAAGGCTCGTGATCATGACCACGGCCAAGTGGGGAGCTCGTGAAGATACCTTGGCCATGGATGAGGGAGGCCATCTCGGACTAGCTACTGTCCAAGGCACCACGAGTCACTTCACGACTCGCGGTGCTCTTAACGGAAGGAGTGGCTTGACCATGGTCTTGCCTTAGAAGTTTTCGAAAAGGATGGTTTTGAGGGAGCTACTGCCTAGAGCACCAAGAGCCACTTGACGGGCCGTGGTGCATGTTAACAGAAGGGAGAAGAGGCTCGTGAAGATGACTTATAACCTATCCTTGGTGGCACGTTGATGGAGCTACTGCCTCACACTCCACGGCCACCACCGCGAGTCCTTGAGCACTTCACGGCTCATGAAGTGGGGCGTGAAGTTGGACGGGATTCTCAAGTTGAGGTCAAGTTGGATTTTGGTTTTAAAAGTCCATCTTAATGAGGGGTACTTTGGGTATTTTTAGGGTTGACTATATAATGATTTTAGGTCTTTTATCACCCCATTCCCACTTTAAAACTCAAACACCAATTGAAACCCAAATTCCTCCTACTTCTCACTACTTTCTCTATCTACCTCACCCTCCATTGAAGACACATTGAAGTTCAAGAAGAAGACTCAAATATCCAAAGTTCTACTCAAATTTCGTGGCTATTCATCTTTAAGGTATGGTTTCTTTCACTCTTGGGATTCCTTTCCCCAAGAGGTCCCTCCGAAAGATGATTTCTAAACCCTTCAAAACTAGGGTTTTTCTGTACACATGGGTCTTCTTTGAAAAATGAAATTATGAACCAATTGAGATGAATTATGATGAATTAATGTGTAAGTATATATTTACGGTTAATTGATGATTTCCTATGAGTTTTACTTGGACCCATGTCTTTCCCCAATTTCCTCAATTCTTGTATATCTAAAGGGTGAATTGTTAAAGGGGATGAACATGATGATTGTTTACCTTGATGTTAATGATGAAATTACTTCTTGAATTTAACTTTTTTATGTATTGACTATGTATTCTTGGTAAAGGAAGTATGAGGGTTCATAAAGGGCAAGAAGGTATGTTGGTTGGTTCTTTCTTGAATTCAATCATGAAAGATGAGTTACTTAGATAGTAATTCTCCTATATCTAATGTGTTGTTATGAAGTTGATGACAAGTATTTCTCATCCTTATCCCTAGACACATGAATTAGCTATGAATTATGTATGCATGTTATGATATGATTATTCTATCATTGAAAGTAGTTTCTCATGATTATAATAAAGTGTTAAGTGAAAGGTTTACTCACTTGTTATTGGTTTCTAAAGTGAAAGGATTGTTCTCACTCATGATGACCTATGAGTTATTATGATAAGATGTTTACATAGGGGTCTAGTTGAGACTAATGTGAACTTGTATGATTAATAAATATGATTACTAAAGGGAATAAATGCTTAGCACCGAAAGGGCTTGTAAATGAGATGGAGGTCTCACGTTTAATAAGTCTGGCCTCCCACGTAGGTTTCCTCACATTTAGTAAATCCAGATTCCCAAGATATGTGTTGTCTCATGAGATGGAAACCCCCACGTTTAACAAGTTAGGGTTTCTAGTAACAATCTCCTTGACCCTTAACTATGTGCCCACATAGGACTCTAACTTAGTGGATCCACCTAGATAGTTATGTACAAATGGTTACACCTTAGGCAAGTGTTAACCCTCTCTTTTTCGTGTGGGACTAGAACACCGAATTCCATGTAGCTCACATGGTCTAATGTCGATTATTGCATTTTTTTCTCGAATGTAAAGGTAAATGAATAAGTTAAGTATATGAACTCTTATTAGGGCTTTTCTTGAAGGCTTCTACATGGTATTGGACTTCTCTTACACATTGCACTTGTGGAATTATAAGGGATGGTTCTAGTCGTATTCTTTGATGATTAAGTTGATTATATATTATGTATGTCAAGATATATATGTAACACCCCGTACCCAAAACAGACCCAAAAATTAGTTTTTCAGAAAAATCTCCATGTGCAACCAACGTGACCATTGACGAATCGTAGCCTAACCCACGGTCCGTCCTGCACATCCGTCGATGTGAACAGAGACTCCCAAAACTCAGTCGGAAAAAATTGGCTAAGTCTTGATCTACGGATGGACCTACGGTCCGTAGGTCAGACTACGGTCCGTATTCCGTGACTGTCAATCGACACCCCCTTTCTTCCACTCTCTGATAAGGACCACTGGTGACCATCATGGTCCATAAGTGTACCCACGGTCCGTAGGTGGGAACTAGCAGACAGTTAGGGGGGAAATGCAGTTGGGTCAACTTCAAATGATCATAATTCTAAGTACAAAATGAAATAGGTGTTCTAAGACATACCAAAATATAGATAATTGAATTAGCTTTCTATAGCCACCGACCTTGCTAAAATCAAAGCTCCGAGTAAAAAGTTATGCCCGTTTTAGTAAAGGCCTATCGAACAGGCCTAATCTACGGACCAAACGATGGACTATCGATTGAATGACGGACCGTCTATCCAGGTCGTCGTTTTGTCCGACAGCAACTTACTCAGGGGTCTTTTGGTCTTTTCCCACTTCGTTTAAACTCTAAGATACATTGTTTTGACCCTAAATCATCAGATTTTAGTCAGTTTAAGCCTAGAAACATAACTAAAACTTACCTAAGTCAAATCATAAATCAAAAGTTAGAAAATTAGAAGCAAGAAAGGAGAAAAAGGTCAAGCACCCTAGTCAAGAACGCAACAAGGTTCCAGCCCCGAAACCTAAGTGTTTTTCCGGTAAGTTCATCACCAGGTATGTGGAATTTCACTAGTGGGTTACTTTCACCCATTGGGTTCCTAGTTTTCAGTCAGTTCTTGATTCTATTATCATGATTAAACCTAGGGTTTCTAGAACTGCAAGGTCCCAAAAATGACATAGGTGAACTAGAGCCTAACATTGTTGTCAAGGTGGTGTAAGGTCCTTAATATGTCTATAATGTTGTATTGAGGGAGTAGCTAAAGTACTAGGTGCATTGGGAGTCAAACGTCAAGGGTCAACCAAGACGTTCGACGACTAAGTCACCTAGGTGCTTCGTACGGGGGCCTATGTGTTTATGTGTGACTCATGTGGTTTTAAGGTCTTAAATGAGTTTAATATGATGTTTATAGGTAGTGTGTCAAGTTTTGAGAAGTTTGGAGGTAAAACACTCAAGAACGTCCATGACACTCGAATGATATGCCTTGAAATGACCTTGTCTGTCTAGGCATGTTTCATCGAGTTTAACGTGTTCGTTTTGAGTGAAATGAATATGAGATGTCCTAAACTCGTACGCAGTCATGTTTGGGTTGGAAACGTTCGGGCAAACCTCTCCAAGGACCAACCAAGGGATTGTCACGACTAGAATCTAGACCCCAGACGAGATCGGCATCGTTGACCTCTCAGAGGTCGCAGACAAGCCTACTTACGTCATTCTTACTTTACATAGGTTAATTTTAGCGGAAAATTTGAAACTTTTTGTTTCTAAACATTACTTACTAAACATTTCTAATACATTCGTAATTCGTTCAACATCAACCATCTAATCATTAAGAGATAATCAAATGAAACAAATAGTTCAATAACATAATTATATAATTGCCAAAATGGCACCCATACATAGTCCGAATAAAATAAGAAAGAAACGCTAGTGGAACATGCTCTACTAGCTCAACTCCTAAACTAAGCTAGAACATAAACAGTAGCATCCTCGAAAGCTTGAGGACCTACCAAAAACCGGATGAATGCTGGACGTCCGGATAACTGCAGCGATGATCCTGTAGCTCTACCGTCCACCTGTGCCAGCACCTAAAATAGTAGAGTTTGTATAGGGTTAGTACACACTTGTACTAAGTATGGGTATATGCAAGCACACACCAAGGACATGCATGAGAAAGAATAGCTCTTTGCTAACAACATGATTTTTGGAAGTCAAGTAAGTGGACTTGCCAAATTGAGATTAGGAAAGTTTCCAAATTTGGATTAGGAAAGTAAGTGAGCTTTCCAAATTTGGATTAGTAAAGTGATATCATGAGATAACATACATCATCATACTTTTCACATTTGCACACAGCACATAACATTTACACATAGCACATATCATATAGCATACAGTACATTTTACATGTAGCACATAACTTCTTTCATATTATTTACTCATATACCATGAGACCTTGGAATCATGGACTTGACATTAAGACATCCCAGAAATGAGGGCTCAACATATAGGACCTCAACTAGGGAGTCTTCATTAGCAAACACAGAGTCTGCTTCATTCATTCATACGTACTTCATTTCATTTCGTTCATAGTCCAGTGTAACCACCGGTTATACCTAGGATGTAGTTTAAGACTTTCATTAGGTTCGTTTTGCAATGACCAAGAATGACCTAATGTCATTACTTGAATCTAACTCACCTTTTGATTATCCTATCCTAACACCTTTGGTATCATTCCTTTCATTATGTGCTTCATTTGAGGCTGGCCTCATTCATTCATTGGGAACTTTAACTTTAACCGACATAGATCATGTGAGCATCATGAAATCCAGTGTCTCCCCCACACCGAAAAGAGGTGGAATCACCGGCCAAAGTGATCCAATAACATGCTGGCGTACATGGGAATTTAACCCCGCCAGATCCCTATATTGGCAGTATAGGTTCAAAGACTAGGAGATATAAGGAGACCCATACCTGGCATACCGGATAGTCTCATCTCATGAGAGTTACGTGAACCTCCGTCCTTCCCGAAAGAAGTCATCACCGCTCATACCTAGTCTATCGGTGATCAGTATAAAGTTCCATTACATTCTTCTCATACGTCATGGAAGCTGGCTTCTAGTGTGAGGACATCATAGCTCATTAGATGATTTCTCATCTCATCATTCGTATTGAGTGTGTTAAGCTCAATACTCTCATTAGAGTGTTCATAGAGACTGGTCTCTTCATTATCTTACACTCTCATAGGTGAGTACGTATTGGTAACATTTACTTAGGCTCATTTGAGATTGCTCTCATCATTTACATTAGCCTCTTATCATGTTGTCACCGCATTCATCATCATTAGCATCTTTGCTTTTCATAGTTATTCACCTCTTATTACGTGAATTTTCATTTCATCATATGCCAATGCACTTGGCCATTTGGTGTGTTTCACACCCTTACTTAACCCTTCTAGGGTTTCATTATTTCATTGTTCATTTCATCATATGCCAATGTACTTGGCCATTTGGTGTGTTTCACACCCTTACTTAACCCTTCTAGGGTTTCATTATTTCATTGTGCATTTCATCATTTCATTGTTCATCTCATCATATGCCAATGCACTTGGCCATTTAGTGTATTTACACTCATACTTAACCCTTCTAGGGTTCATCATTTCATTTCATACATCTTAGGTTCACTTACTTTTGAACGTATGTTAGACTTATGTGTCTATATATACAAGCCATGAGGCTTCATTCGTTGTTCGTTAAGTGATTCTTACATTCCTAAGATTACGTAGTACAAGACTTATGTATCTTGTATTTATGCCAAGATCTTGAATTTGATCTAAGTGGGTGGCATTATTCTTGGACGTTTGTTCACGTATGACTTATGTATCAATACGGAAGTTTGGGCAAGGAAACCCAAGTCTTGAATCAATTGAATGTCATTTACATTTTTAATGGATTTCATTCTAATATTGATAACATTTTAACTCTAAGTCAAATCACAATATTTACATTAAAGGATTACTTTTCTAATTAAAATCTCTCTTGCATTGGCCGATGGGTTGTGGGTTCAAGCCCCCACAACCCCATTTCGTTTTTTTCTTTTATTAGTTTCGGCCTATGGGAGACTTTGGGACCCGAGGTCGAGTCCCCTCAGCCACACTACAATTCTCCTTTATTTTCCTTTCCCTTCCATTCGCTTAAGGATGAGAGGTTGTGGGTTCGAACCCCCACAACCTCTTTATTTATTCTCCTTTTTAAAAGTTGACTTATTTGAGTTGACTGTGAGGTTGTGGGGTCGAATCCCCACAGCCTCATTTTATTTTTATATTATCTCCCTCATCCGCATAGAGGTCGTGTGTTCGAATCCCACGCCTCTCAAAAATTTTCCTTTATTTTTCCTTTCCTTGGTTTCTAACCGAGAGGGTGTGGGTTCGAATCCCAACCCTCTCATTTCTTAATTTCTTTTTCTTCACACATATTTCCCAGCCAAGGCAGGTTCTAATCCCCCTCACCACACGAATTTTCTTCTTCTTTAATTAAACTTTTCTTTTGATTTTAAAGGGGTGAGGTCTCGGATTCGACCCTCAATGACCTCACCTAATCTTCCTTATTTTTCTTGGCATTCTAACCATCTTAATTTGGAAGCATATATCAACAAAAATGCTAGAAATTCAAAGTAATTTCTTTACTCATTTTTATCTCCTTTTGTTAGTAAATTCGTAGGACAATACATAGTTCGTTTGGTACGTTCTTTACTACAATTTTTCACAAATTCTTAACCAAAAGGTTTACTCCTCAATTTAGCCACACTTCATGTCACATGAACATCACATTTTACTTCAATTTGTGTACATAAAACAACAAACAAAACATTAACAAAATTAAGCCTCTAGGCCGAGACTCAACATGCCATACATTTTTCTTTTCTTAATTCGAACCCACATACATAGTTGTCTTTTCATGAATTAACATACATCCAATACATTACATTCAACATAAACATCACATAATCCTCAGTCTACCAGCATTCATACCAACCTACATTCGTTGGGAGCTAATGACAGGGAGCATGAAAAGGGGAACAATCCTAGTTTCGAAATAGAATTGTCTGAGTCCTAAGGGTCTCTTGGGAAAGGGACCAAGAGTAAGAAGACCCATACCTTGTTTTCTTGTTAAATGTCCAGAATGCTGCCCAAGAAACTCCTCCACAAATCAGTCCAAACGCCCACACTCACACCTCACCCGACTAGCGTAGTATGTTCTACTTTAACGTTATCGTATTGCTTCTTCTTTGTGGTTTCTCTCTTTCAAGTTTTTGATGAACTTTTGCCTTTACTTTATTTTCCTTTTGCTGATTGTTTTCTCACGTTTTCATCCAAGAAAGAAAAGAGTGAAAGAGAGAGAGAAGTCGTGCAAAGAGAGTGGGGAAAATGGGAGATAGAAGTCTAGTGTAGGTAGGACTTTGTGGGTTTGAATTAGTCAATTTATTAATTAATAAAAATTAATAAAAAATCTGATTTCTTTTTCCTAAATCAGATATTACTAATTATTTATTAAAACTAAATTAACACATTAAAATAAAAGCAAATTAAATCTTGCTCTTAGTGGGGTTCGAACCCGGGTGACCACATTTTGCGAAAATGGGTCACTTCGGGTTGCCCCACCCGAATTTTATTATTTTTTTTGAACTTAATTAATTTAATAATTAATTACTCAGGGTAATTACAATATTATCCTTGGCCGGGAAAAGACCATTTTACCTTTGGACCCTCAAAACTTAAGATTTCTTCTTTAGAGTCCGGTAAAAACTATTTCAATTAAATCTTCATTTTCGCGTGCCTCACATGGTTGGTTCCAACCTTTCCAAGCTCAATTAACTCCCCAAGTTAGTTGGCTTGGTCGTAGTAGGGGTTCTGAGGTCTGGTTCTACGCGTATCAATACGTGGGGACCTTGGTCTAATCGCAAGCATTCTTGAAAAACCTAAGTCTTGATCCTATTCATTTTTAGGGTTGTTACATTATCCCCCCCTTAGGAACATTCGTCCCCGAATGACACTACTAACTATCTAGCGTAATGCCAGTCAGATCATAACATAGTTACTATACATAATCAAGCAGTAGCAACAAAGAATGGAGAGATAAGGAACCTTAGACTTAAAAGTAGAAAGTCTAACCTCAAGGGCTGAATAGATGAGGGTAGCGGAATCTCATGTCGGCCTCGGCCTCCCACGTAGCACCCTCAACAAGATGATTCCTCCACAATACCTTCATTGTGGCAATCTCCTTGTATACTCTATCAGCTCTTACATTTCCTCCCGTTCGGAAAATCCTTCATAGTGTGACCCGATTTGCCACAACTATAACATCATTAGGGTCCATCATACATTATCCTCCATGCATTATGCCACACTTCCTATTAGGTGGCCTCTCCTGGGCTGTATAGTCTTACGAACTTCAGGAGTAATCCCTGACTGATATCGAGCCCTGCTTAAGGTTGATGAATTCCTCAACCTTAGTGTCCTTCATTTATCTGGGAAAGAACTGCTCTAGAGTAGCCATCTTGAAAAGATTCCAAGTAATAGGACCTCCTCCTAAGGCCTTGCTATCCTGTCACACCTTATACCAGGATTGAGCTACATCCTTTAGCTGGTAGGATGTCAACTCAGACTTCTTCACATCAATCAAACCCAACAGCCTGAGCTTGTAAAGTTCTAGCTTGGGCCATTTATACCAACGTTGTTCTTACTTCATCATCTGTCAACCCATCTGGGTTAACAGGCATCTCTATTCCAGCAGCTGGATCTGGGGGAAAACTTGGATTACCCCAGCAGCTGCTCCTCCAATATCTCCGCCTGCTTTTCTCCTTGTATTGATCTTTAGAAAACTTCAAGAGTTGATGTTAGACACGCTCATAACACCAAGAAAATCAGACATTAGGAAAAGCACGATAAGATCAGAAGAAGGGAAACTTTCCTACGCATCATGCAGTCTTTAATCCAGGATAGTGGTGCACTTCACTACCATGACTTAGAAACTACTCAATGTGGTTGATGTGAACTCATTATTCCCGGAATTTAATCTAATACTCTGATACCAACTTTGTCACGACTGGAATCTAGACCCCAGACGAGACCGGCGTCGTTGACCTCTCAGAGGTCACAGACAAGCCTACTTACGTCATTCTTACTTTACATAGGTTAATTTTAGCGGAAAATTTGAAACTTTTTATTTCTAAACATTACTTACTAAACATTTCTAATACATTCGTAATTCGTTCAACATCAACCATCTAGTCATTAAAAGATAATCAAATGAAAGAAATAGTTCAATAACATAATTGTATAATTGCCAAAATGGCACCCATACATAGTCCGAATAAAATAAGAAAGAAACGCTAGTGGAACATGCTCCACTAGCTCAACTCCTAAACTAAGCTAGAACATAAACAGTAGCATCCTCGAAAGCATGAGGACCTACCAAAAACCGGATGAATGCTGGACGTCCGGATAACTGTAGCGATGATCCTGTAGCTCTACCGTCCACCTGTGCCTGCACCTAAAATAGTAGAGTTTGTATAGGGTTAGTACACACTTGTACTAAGTATGGGTATATGCAAGCACACGCCAAGGACATGCATGAGAAAGAATAGCTCGTTCCTAACAACATGATTTTTGGAAGTCAAGTCAGTGGACTTGCCAAATTGAGATTAGGAAAGTTTCCAAATTTGGATTAGGAAAGTAAGTGAGCTTTCCAAATTTGGATTAGTAAAGTGATATCATGAGAATAACATACATCATCATACTTTTCACATTTGCACACAGCACATAACATTTACACATAGCACATATCATATAGCATACAGTACATTTTACATGTAGCACATAACTTCTTTCATATTATTTACTCATATACCATGAGACCTTGGAATCATGGACTTGACATTAAGACATCCCAGAAATGAGGGCTCAACATATAGGACCTCAACTAGGGAGCTTTCATTAGCAAACACAGAGTCTGCTTCATTCATTCATACGTACTTCATTTCATTTCGTTCATAGTCCAGTGTAACCACCGGTTATACCTAGGATGTAGTTTAAGACTTTCATTAGGTTCGTTGTGCAATGACCAAGAATGACCTAATGTCATTACTTGAATCTAACTCACCTTTTGATTATCCTATCCTAACACCTTTGGTATCATTCCTTTCATTATGTGCTTCATTTGAGGCTGGCCTCATTCATTCATTGGGAACTTTAACTTTAACCGACATAGATCATGTGAACATCATGAAATCCAGTGTCTCCCCCACACCGAAAAGAGGTGGAATCACCGGCCAAAGTGATCCAATAACATGCTGGCGTACATGGGAATTTAACCCCGCCAGATCCCTATATTGGCAGTATAGGTTCAAAGACTAGGAGATATAAGGAGACCCATACCTGGCATACCGGATAGTCTCATCTCATGAGAGTTACGTGAACCTCCGTCCTTCCCGAAAGAAGTCATCACCGCTCATACCTAGTCTATCGGTGATCAGTATAAAGTTCCATTACATTCTTCTCATACGTCATGGAAGCTGGCTTCTAGTGTGAGGACATCATAGCTCATTAGATGATTTCTCATCTCATCATTCGTATTGAGTGTGTTAAGCTCAATACTCTCATTAGAGTGTTCATAGAGACTGGTCTCTTCATTATCTTACACTCTCATAGGTGAGTACGTATTGGTAACATTTACTTAGGCTCATTTGAGATTGCTCTCATCATTTACATTAGCCTCTTATCATGTTGTCACCGCATTCATCATCATTAGCATCTTTGCTTTTCATAGTTATTCACCTCTTATTACGTGAATTTTCATTTCATCATATGCCAATGCACTTGGCCATTTGGTGTGTTTCACACCCTTACTTAACCCTTCTAGGGTTTCATTATTTCATTGTTCATTTCATCATATGCCAATGTACTTGGCCATTTGGTGTGTTTCACACCCTTACTTAACCCTTCTAGGGTTTCATTATTTCATTGTGCATTTCATCATTTCATTGTTCATCTCATCATATGCCAATGCACTTGGCCATTTAGTGTATTTACACTCATACTTAACCCTTCTAGGGTTCATCATTTCATTTCATACATCTTAGGTTCACTTACTTTTGAACGTATGTTAGACTTATGTGTCTATATATACAAGCCATGAGGCTTCATTCGTTGTTCGTTAAGTGATTCTTACATTCCTAAGATTACGTAGTACAAGACTTATGTATCTTGTATTTATGCCAAGATCTTGAATTTGATCTAAGTGGGTGGCATTATTCTTGGACGTTTGTTCACGTATGACTTATGTATCAATACGGAAGTTTGGGCAAGGAAACCCAAGTCTTGAATCAATTGAATGTCATTTACATTTTTAATGGATTTCATTCTAATATTGATAACATTTTAACTCTAAGTCAAATCACAATATTTACATTAAAGGATTACTTTTCTAATTAAAATCTCTCTTGCATTGGCCGATGGGTTGTGGGTTCAAGCCCCCACAACCCCATTTCGTTTTTTTCTTTTATTAGTTTCGGCCTATGGGAGACTTTGGGACCCGAGGTCGAGTCCCCTCAGCCACACTACAATTCTCCTTTATTTTCCTTTCCCTTCCATTCGCTTAAGGATGAGAGGTTGTGGGTTCGAACCCCCACAACCTCTTTATTTATTCTCCTTTTTAAAAGTTGACTTATTTGAGTTGACTGTGAGGTTGTGGGGTCGAATCCCCACAGCCTCATTTTATTTTTATATTATCTCCCTCATCCGCATAGAGGTCGTGTGTTCGAATCCCACGCCTCTCAAAAATTTTCCTTTATTTTTCCTTTCCTTGGTTTCTAACCGAGAGGGTGTGGGTTCGAATCCCAACCCTCTCATTTCTTAATTTCTTTTTCTTCACACATATTTCCCAGCCAAGGCAGGTTCTAATCCCCCTCACCACACGAATTTTCTTCTTCTTTAATTAAACTTTTCTTTTGATTTTAAAGGGGTGAGGTCTCGGATTCGACCCTCAATGACCTCACCTAATCTTCCTTATTTTTCTTGGCATTCTAACCATCTTAATTTGGAAGCATATATCAACAAAAATGCTAGAAATTCAAAGTAATTTCTTTACTCATTTTTATCTCCTTTTGTTAGTAAATTCGTAGGACAATACATAGTTCGTTTGGTACGTTCTTTACTACAATTTTTCACAAATTCTTAACCAAAAGGTTTACTCCTCAATTTAGCCACACTTCATGTCACATGAACATCACATTTTACTTCAATTTGTGTACATAAAACAACAAACAAAACATTAACAAAATTAAGCCTCTAGGCCGAGACTCAACATGCCATACATTTTTCTTTTCTTAATTCGAACCCACATACATAGTTGTCTTTTCATGAATTAACATACATCCAATACATTACATTCAACATAAACATCACATAATCCTAAGTCTACCAGCATTCATACCAACCTACATTCGTTGGGAGCTAATGACAGGGAGCATGAAAAGGGGAACAATCCTAGTTTCGAAATAGAATTGTCTGAGTCCTAAGGGTCTCTTGGGAAAGGGACCAAGAGTAAGAAGACCCATACCTTGTTTTCTTGTTAAATGTCCAGAATGCTGCCCAAGAAACTCCTCCACAAATCAGTCCAAACGCCCACACTCACACCTCACCCGACTAGCGTAGTATGTTCTACTTTAACGTTATCGTATTGCTTCTTCTTTGTGGTTTCTCTCTTTCAAGTTTTTGATGAACTTTTGCCTTTACTTTATTTTCCTTTTGCTGATTGTTTTCTCACGTTTTCATCCAAGAAAGAAAAGAGTGAAAGAGAGAGAGAAGTCGTGCAAAGAGAGTGGGGAAAATGGGAGATAGAAGTCTAGTGTAGGTAGGACTTTGTGGGTTTGAATTAGTCAATTTATTAATTAATAAAAATTAATAAAAAATCTGATTTCTTTTTCCTAAATCAGATATTACTAATTATTTATTAAAACTAAATTAACACATTAAAATAAAAGCAAATTAAATCTTGCTCTTAGTGGGGTTCGAACCCGGGTGACCCCATTTTGCGAAAATGGGTCACTTCGGGTTGCCCCACCCGAATTTTATTATTTTTTTTGAACTTAATTAATTTAATAATTAATTACTCAGGGTAATTACAATATTATCCTTGGCCGGGAAAAGACCATTTTACCCTTGGACCCTCAAAACTTAAGATTTCTTCTTTAGAGTCTGGTAAAAACTATTTCGATTAAATCTTCATTTTCGCGTGCCTCACATGGTTGGTTCCAACCTTTCCAAGCTCAATTAACTCCCCAAGTTAGTTGGCTTGGTCGTAGTAAGGGTTCTGAGGTCTGGTTCTACGCGTATCAATACGTGGGGACCTTGGTCTAATCGCAAGCATTCTTGAAAAACCTAAGTCTTGATCCTATTCATTTTTAGGGTTGTTACAGGGATCTTGAGGAAAGACCCATGTCGGTGGCCAGAACTGCCTAAGGCAGCCTCACCTACGGAAGCCAATCGACGGCCAGTGGCCTGGTCGACGGTCAGTGGGAGATGGGCGTGGGTAGGTACATAGCCTGGGTGGCTAATCTACCTATCTCAAGTCTCTTAACCCATCGAAGGAGGACAAGACGACTCGTATGTGGACCTACGTCCCGTCAATGGGCAAACCATCGATGACAAGACCTTGTCCTAGACCACGGGCCAAAGGACGGTACGTAGGTCAAGGGACGGTCCGTCTATGGTCCCGTAGGTAGGGACTTAGGCTGGGAAAGAATGTGAACCACATCTAGCCTCTGAACCAATCGACGGGAGGACATGACGTTCCATTTGTGGACAAACGATCCGTCGACAGCCAACCATCGATGGTGATGGTCCCTGCGTGCAGTCACTATTAAGTCTAGGGGTGAACTTGTAAATTCACCCAACTTCCAAAAATAGACTTTGGAGGTTCCTAAGGGGTATATTTCGTATTTTAAAGGTGGTTATAAGGCTTTAACACTTGGAAGATTTCATTATTAAAAATCAAAACCCCAAAATACCATAGAAATTCCCCAAGACTCCATTGAAGTCCAAAGTCAAGCTAGAGCTTGGTGTGATGAATTGAGTGGAGATTCTTCATAAAATTGAAGAATTAGCTTCATTGAGGTATGCCTTTTGATCCTTGAAACTCGTTTCATCAAGGAGCCCAACTTTCAAAGATGTTTTCTAAGGTTTTCAAAAGATGAATTGATCTTTTTCATGATCTACCATGAGTTCTTGCATAAATGGTTTTTAATCATTGTTTAGTGATTGAATTGTGGTTATTAATGTGATTTTAACTCAATTAACCTATAAACCCATGAAATTTATGAACCCTAGATTTTGACTAACTTATGGGTTACTTGATATTGGTCTAATGTTTATGATTTCATGTGTAGTTTCTTATGGGCTTTCTATTGGTGTAAGAATTGTATTCAATTATTATCTAATTGGTCTTAGATTGTTGAATCTATGTTGAATTGGTTTAGATTTTATTGATTATCATAATCTTGTATTGAATTGGTGTTTATGGCCATGGGTAAGGGCCTTATGATGTTGAATTGGGTTATTTGGTATTGGCATGAAGTGTTGAGGATGAAGAGGTGGTACGCTTCCCTATTTCCTTTATTTTAATGTTAATTATACTTCAATTATGTTATGATTGGTTTGGTCCACTTTTGGTGGCGGTGTTATGTGAATTGATGTGGCCTTGTCGGCGTTTTTTTAAGTACATTGATAATCATGGCCTTGTCGGCACTACTTGAAGTTATATGACTATTTGTGTAGCTGATTATATGATGTATGATCATATCTACCTATGTGTGAAAGTATGTGTTAGACTATTGATACTATCTAGGTAATCATGTTATGTTATGACTATGTGTTAAGTGTGTAGTCTTAGAGTTGATACATGGTTGTTCCTAATTTGGCTAGATGAGTCTAAAATGGTTATTTTGATGATGTTAAGGTAATGAATAGGTTGATTAAACAATGTTAAGGGTCATTCCTAAGTGTCTAAAGAATGTTAAGTAATATGAATAAATGGACGTATGTTGTGTCTTGTTTAGGTAGACTTGTGTCCCTTACTTGATGCTTGTATGAATATGAATATAATGTGATGTCATGACTTCGGAACTTAAAGAGTCTTAGTCATAAATGAATGAAAGTTAAGTGAGACCTTGAATGATGATAAGAGGGTCCTTTATGTGAAACCTTGAACCAAGTGGTAAGGTTATGAAACTTGAAGTCGAAAGCCGTAATGGTATCCTTCATGTAATGAATGATGGACTTAAGGTTGATTGGCTTGAACGACATCAGATCAACCCTTAGAAAAGTCATGATGACCTTCTTGTCGCCATAGTGAGATAGCCCTAGTGAACCTTGCTTTGGTAGGGTAAATGTAATTGGGTCATGAACTAGATATCGGACCCATTTGTATGAACCTTAATGTGAATTAATCTATGAGAACAAAGGCTAGCACCGAGTGAGTATGGTAAGGGAAGTAGTTCTAGTTAAAGAGTGAGACTAGAATACAAAGAAGCCCTTCATATTTCTTTAACCATGTGCCTACATGGGATGTGTATAAGTTCTACCATTGTCAAGTAGAACACCCTCCATCGGAGTAGGTTACAACTCCGGATTCCATGCTTTGCTACCATGGTCTATGTCGGTTATTGCCTATTTCTCACCATATGGGATACCTATTAGCATTAGAGAAGTTCTATGAGGTTTAGGTGGTGGCATGGGACGCTATCTAGTCATTGCACAATAGACTTTTAAGATGTTAGTAAGAGTCCCTAGGTCTTCTCCAAGACCATTATTTGAATGTCCTTTATGTGATGTATCTCTCTTAAATGAACCAATGAACTAATGACTTAATGATATAAAGTATGTAATTTTATGAGTACCTAATCTAAAGTTACTTAAGGATTTCTTAGTTAAAGTGTGAAGAGGGCATAAAGGATGACCTCTTCATGTATTCTCTTTGGAAGTCTTGAGAATGACTCTAGTTAGGAAGTTGTTTGTTATGTTTGACATGATCTAAACCTATGAAGTCTTAAGGATTATTTAGGTAGCCTTGAAGTGAATGTATGGGCGTTCTCTTCTTGGAGTACTTAAGTAAGTCTTTTGATAGCCTTGGGAAGGGAGATTGTCATAATATGTATGTTTTGTATGTTGATGTATTGTAGGTGTGTATGTATCTCATTATGAGTAATCTTAAGGATCGTTTAGGCACATTTAGAGGGGGTGTATGGGCGGTCTCCCTTTGTGTGACTTAAGTGAATCTTAGGATAGCTTTAGGGAGAAGATTACATGCTAGAAGATGCTTAGTACAAAAGGAGGGGGATTCACTGTAACAGTGAGGTACTTCACAGTATAGTGAATCGAGCTCACTGGAAAGTGGGTTCTTAATTATGATGTTTGGTTTTAAATGATTTCTTATGTGATTCTAAGTTGCTAAATGTTATTCTTATGATGAAATTATTATATTTAAATGAATAGATGCATATTTCCTATAAATGTCAGTTTTCATGATTTTATGCATTATTCCATACTTAGTACATATGGTTGTACTAATTCCATGCTTTATTTCTATATATATAGTTATTGGTAGGTGAAGAGCTTTGGGAAGAAGACTTGGACTGGGAGATCGTTCAAGAAGAAGTTTGAAGTATGTCCTCACTTGACTCGAGGGCATATATGTCTTTTTATGTTTCGTTTTATGAAGTTTTGTAATAGACTAGATAGTAGTATGTTTTCAAATTTGTATGGGCCGTGTCCCAAGTATTCTTGTGTCTTAAGATGATGATTCGAGACTTAACATTTCCTATTACTATATATGATAGAGTTTTAAGACTTTGTTATTGTTTTTATGAAAAGTTTTAATTCCGCACTACTTTTCATTATGTATATGCGATGAATGAGATGATAGGCTTGTATGAGACCTCCGAGAGGTCGAATACGCCGGTCGCAATCCAAGATTGCACCCTAACTTCTAGGGTGTGGTTTTGGGATGTGACAAGCTTGGTATCAGAGCATAGGTTAATGAAAGTAGTTTTAGGAATCGAAAAGTCTCGACAAGTCACGTTTAGTAGAGTCTCGACCATCAGTGTGAGTCGGGACACATCTATGGGCGAGAGGCTATAGGACGATAGTGTTTCCCTTTATTTCTAATCCTATGTCGTGCGTTAGAGTAATTTATGGGTATCCTTCTAAATGTATTTCCTTGTGTTTCTAGGAGACAAATACTAGGAGGATGACCGCTAGAAGGATGGAAGAGGGAAGGGTGAATGAGGAAGCTCCTCCTCAAGTTGAGCAAGTGCTTCAAGATGGGCAAGGTGTCCAAGGTGCTCAAGGTGCTCAAGTGCCTCCTCAAGGTGATCATGCCTCTAATGTGGGAGGAGGTAATGATATGCCGGAGTTGACTAATCGAGAGATTAGAGAGGCTTTGCTTGCTTTAGCCCGAGCCGTAACTACTGAAGATAAGTTAAAAATGGTGCCTAGGGGTAATGTTGTGGAGAGCACAATGTCATCTAGGTTGAGAGACTTTGTGAGGTTGAATCCTCCAATCTTTTTTGGCTCTAAGGTGAATGAAGATACCCAAGAATTCCTTGATGGTGTGTACAAGGTATTGAGTGCTATGGGGTTACATCTAGGGAGAAAGCAGAGTTGGATTCTTATCAATTGAGAGATGTGTCTCAAATTTTGTACACTCAATGGAAGGACAATAGGCCGATGGAGTCGGGTCCTATTGAGTGGGAAGAATTCAAGGAAGCTTTTCTTGGTAAGTACTTTCCCCGTGAGAGGAGGGAAATGAAAGTAGAGGAGTTTATCAATCTAAAGCAAGGCAATATGAGTGTTGTGGAATACTATTTTGAAATTCTCAACTTTGTCTAGATATGCACCTTCCCTAGTGTCTAATCCAAAGGATGAAATGAGTCGCTTTGTGACGGGTGTAGCCGATTTAGTGAGGGAAGAATGCCGTATGACTATGCTACATGATGATATGACTTTGGCTAGACTCATGGTGTTTGCACAATCAATTGAAGAGTCTAATCTTATGAGGATGTCAAGGAACTTTAAAAGGAGTGTTGCTAGTGATCAAGTGCAACGTAGGTTCAAAAAGAGGGCTCAAACTCAAGATGGACCTAGTGTTCCTAAGAAGAAGTTTGAGAAAGGAGGCGGTTCTCACAATGGCAAACCTACATGTGCCACTTGTGGTAAGAAACATTATGGTGAGTGTCTAGTGGGTACGGGTAATTGCTTTGGATGTGGAAAAGATGGGCACAAAGTGAGAGATTGTCCTAGCATTGCTTCTAGACAAGAGGGTAAGAAAGTTGATCCTGGTGCTCCAAAGGAAGATGCTCCAACAAGGAGGCATTTCTATGCACTCCGGACTAGAGGTGAGAAGCCGGATGAGAGTGATGATGATGTTGTTAAGTCCTTATTTATCTTGTTATGATAGGAGTTCCTTCTAAGTGGGGGAGTATGGCTACAATTGTGCTAGAAGTTGTTGCATGTGCATGGCGTTTAGTAGTTAGTTGAAATTGAATTTCATTAACTTCTTGCATTGTGTGTTTTATTGAGTTATGAGCATGTTGTAAAATATGTTTTATATGATGTTACCTTGCATATTAGCATGTCTTTATCATGAATTGCCTAAGATTGCATTGTTTTGAAGAATTTGCCAAAAATCACTGTAGCACTCTTCACTGTTCACTGTAGAAATTTTCAAAATTTGACTAATTGATTCTTTGGGTAAAATTGTTGTTATGTTGTTAGAACTGATGTGTATGAGTATATTAATGAATGTAAATTGAGATTTTGCTATTTGGAATGAAGCATGTGAGTGTTGTAGCATAATGAGTTATAGAATTGTATTCTAGTTTCTTGTTGTGTTGAGAATCTCTTAATTTTGTGAAATTGATGTTTTCTCCCTGATTGTGAGTTATATGGTTTGTTTATTTGCTAATAAGTTGATTCTTTAATCTTGGAAGTGTTCGGAGAGTGGCAAGTGCCATTCGAGGACAAATGTTGTCCAAGTGGGGGAGAATGCAAGGTCCCGAAAATGACATAGGTGAACTAGAGCCTAACATTGTTGTCAAGGTGGTATAAGGTCCTTAATATTTCTATAATGTTGTATTGAGGCAGTAGCTAATGTATTAGGTGCATTAGAAGTCAAACGTCGACTAAGTCACCTAGGTGCTTCATACAGGGGACTATGTGTTTATGTGTGACTCATGTGGTTTTAAGGTCTTAAATGAGTTTAATATGATGTGTATAGGTAGTGTGTCAAGTTTCAAGAAGTTTGGAGGTCAAACACTCAAGAACGTCCATGACACTCGAATGATATGCCTTGAAATGACCTTGTGTGTCTAGGCATGTTTCGTCGAGTTTTACGTGTTCGTTTTGAGTAAAATTCATGTGATATTTCCTAAGCTCGTATACTATCATGTTTCGGTTAGAAACGTTGGGGCATACATCTCCAAGGACCAACCAAGGGTCCTTAAGGAAGGACCCATGTCGGTGGCTAGAACTGCCCAAGGCAGCCTCACCTACGTAAGCCAATCGACGGCCAGTGGCCTGGTCGACGGTCCGTGGGTGATGGGCGTGGGTAGGTACTTAGCCTGAGTGTCTAAGCTACCTGTCCCAAGTCTCTGAACCCATCAAAGGAGGACAGGCTGGCCCGTAAGTGGACCTACGTCCCGTCGATGGGCAAACCATCGATGACAAGACCTTGTCCCAGACCACGGACCAAAGGACGGTCCGTAGGTCAAGGGATAGTCCTTCGATGGTCTCGTAGGTAGGGACTTAGGCTGGTAAAGGATGTGAACCACATCCAGCCTCTGAACCAATCGACGGGAGGACAGGACGGTCCGTTTGTGCACAAACAGTCCGTCGACTGCCCACCGTCGATGGTGATGGTCCCTGCGTGCAGTCACTGTTAAGTCTAGGGGTGAACTTTTAATTTCGCCCCACTTCCAAAAATAGACTTTGGCGGTTTCTAAGGGGTATATTGGGTATTTTAAAGGTGGTTCTAAGGCTTTAACACTTAGAAGATTTCATTCTTAAAAATCAAAACCCCAAAATACCATAGAAATTCCCCAAGACTCCATTGAAGTCCAAAGTCAAGCAAGAGCTTGGTGTGACGAATTGAGTCGAGATTCTTCATAAAATTGAATAATTAGCTTCATTGAGGTATGACTTTTTATCCTTGAAACTCGTTTCATCAAGGAGCCCAACTTTCAAAGATGTTTTCTAAAGTTTTCAAAAGATGAATTGACCTTTTTCATGATCTACCATGGGTTCTTGCATAAATGGTTTTTAATCATTGTTTAGTGATTGAATTGTGGTTATTAATGTTATTTTAACTCAATTAACCTATGAACCCATGAATTGATGAACCCAAGATTTTGACTAACTTATGGGTTACTTGATATTGGTCTAATGTTTATGAATTCATGTGTAGTTTCTTATGGACTTGCTATTGATGTAAGAATTGTATTCAATTGTTATCTGATTGGTATTAGATTTTTGAATCTATGTTGAATTGGTTTAGATTTCATTAATTATCATAATTGTGTATTGAATTGGTGTTTACGGCCATGGGTAAGGGCCTTATGATGTTGAATTGGGTGATTTGGTATTGGCTTGAAGTGTTGAGGATGAAGAGGTGGTACGCTGCCCTATTTCCTTTATTTTAATGTTAATTATACTTCAATTATGTTATGATTGGTTTGGTCCACTTTTGGCGGCGGTGTTATGTGAATTGATGTGGCCTTGTCGGCGTTATTTTAAGTATATTGATAGTCATGGCCTTGTCGCCACTACTTGAATTTATATGAATATTTGTGTAGTTGATTATGTGATGTATGATCATATCTACCTATGTGTGAAAGTATGTGTTAGACTATTGATACTATCTAGGTAATCATGTTATGTTATGACTATGTGTTAAGTGAGTAGTCTTAGAGTTGATACATGGTTGTTCCTAATTTGACTAGATGAGTGTAAAATGCTTATGTTGATGATGTTAAGGTAATGAATAGGTTGATGAAACAATGTTAAGGGTCATTCCTAAGTGTCTAAAGAATGTTAAGTAATATGAATAAATGGACGTATGTTGTGTCTTGTTTAGGTAGACTTGTGTCCCTTACTTGATGCTTGTATGAATATGAATATAATGTGATGTCTTGAATTAGGAACTTAAAGAGTCTTAGTCATAAATGAATGAATGTTAAGTGAGACCTTGAATGATGATAAGAGGGTCCTTTATGTGAAACCTTGAACCAAGTGAAAAGATTATGAAACTTGAAGTCAAAAGCCGTAATGGTATCATTCATGTAATGAATGAGGAACTTAAGGTTGATTGGATTGAACGAAATCACATCAATCCTTAGGAAAGTCATGATGAGCTTCTTGTCGCCATAGTGAGATAGCCCTAGCGAACCTTGCTTTGGTAGGTAAATGTAATTGGGTCATGAACTAGATATGGGACCCATTTGTATGAACCTTAATGTGAATTAATCTATGAGAACAAAGGCTAGCACCGAGTGAGTATGGTAAGGGAAGTAGTTTTAGTTAAAGAGTGAGACTAGAATACAAAGAAGCCCTTCATATTTCTTAACCATGTGCCTACATGGGATGTGTATAAGTTCTACCATTGTCAAGTAGAACACCCTCCATCGGAGTAGGTTACAACTCCGGATTCCATGCTTTGCTACCATGGTCTATGTCGGTTATTGCCTATTCTCACCATATGGGATACCTATTAGCATTAGAGAAGTTCTATGAGGTTTAGGTGGTAGTATGGGACGCTATCTAGACATTGCACAATAGACTTTGAAGATGTTAGTAAGAGTCCCTAGGTCTTCTCCAAGACCATTACTTGAATGTCCTTTATGTGATGTATCTCTCTTAAATGAACCAATGAACTAATGACTTAATGATATAAAGTATGTAATTGTATGAGTACCTAATCTAAAGTTACTTAAGGATTCCTTAGTTAAAGTGTGAAGAGGGCATAAAGGATGACCTCTTCATGTATTATCTTTGGAAGTCTTGAGAATGACTCTAGTTAGGAAGTTGTTTGTTATGTTTGACATGATCTAAACCTATGAAGTCTTAAGGATTATTTAGGTAACCTTAAAGTGAATGTATGGGCGTTCTCTTCTAGGAGTACTTAAGTAAGTCTTTTGATAGCCTTGGTAAGGGAGATTGTCATAATATGTATGTTTTGTATGTTGATGTATTGTAGGTGTGTATGTATCTCATTATGAGTAATCTTAAGGATCGTTTAGGCACATTTAGAGGGGGTGTATGGGCGGTCTCTCTTTGTGTGACTTAAGTGAATCTTAGGATAGCTTTAGGGAGAAGATTACATGCTAGAAGATGTTTAGTACGAAAGGAGGGGGATTCACTGTAACAGTGAGGTACTTCACAGAACAGTGAATCGAGCTCACTGGAAAGTGGGTTCTTAATTATGATGTTTGGTTTTAAATGATTTCTTATGTGATTCTAAGTTGTTAAATGTTATTCTTATGATGAAATTATTATATTTAAATAAAAAGATGCATATTTCCTATAAATGTCAGTTTTCATGATTATATGCATTATTCCATACTTAGTACATATGGTTGTACTAATTCCATGCTTTATTTCTATATATATAGTTATTGGTAGGTGAAGAGCTTTGGGAAGAAGACTTGGACTGGGAGATTGTTCAAGAAGAAGTTTGAAGTATGTCCTCACTTGACTCGAGGGCATATATGTCTTTTTATGTTTCATTTTATGAAGTTTTGTAATAGACTATATAGTAGTATGTTTTCAAATTCGTATGGGCCGTGTCCCAAGTATTCTTGTGTCTTAAGATGATGATTCGAGACTTAACATTTCCTATTACTATATATGATAGAGTTTTAAGACTTTGTTATTGTTTTTATGAAAAGTTTTAATTCCGCACTACTTTTCATTATGTATATGCGATGAATGAGATGATAGGCTTGTATGAGACCTCCGAGAGGTCGAATACGCTAGGGTGTGGTTTTGGGATGTGACAAGCTTGGTATCAGAGCATAGGTTAATGAAAGTAGTCTTAGGAATTGAAAAGTCTCGACAAGTCACGTTTAGTAGAGTCTCGACCATCAGTGTGAGTCGGGACACATCTATGGTCCAGAGGCTATAGGACGATAGTGTTTCCCTTTATTTCTAATCCTATGTCGTGCGGTAGAGTAATTTATGGGTATCCTTCTAAATGTATTTCCTTATGTTTCTAGGAGATAAATACTAGGAGGATGACCGCTAGAAGGATGGAAGAGGGAAGGGTGAATGAGGAAGCTCCTCCTCAAGTTGAGCAAGTGCTTCAAGATGGGCAAGGTGTCCAAGGTGCTCAAGTGCCTCCTCAAGGTGATCATGCCTCTAATGTGGGAGGAGGTAATGAGATGCCGGAGTTGACTAATCGAGAGATTAGAGAGGCTTTACTTGCTTTAGTTCGAGCCATAACTACTGAAGCTAACTTAAAAATGGTGCCTAGGGGTAATATTGTGGAGAGCACAATGTCATCTAGGTTGAGAGACTTTGTGAGGTTGAATCCTCCAATCTTTTTTGGCTCTAAGGTGAATGAAGATACCCAAGAATTCATTGATGGTGTGTACAAGGTATTGAGTGCTATGGGGTTACATCTAGGGAGAAGGCAGAGTTGGATTCTTATCAATTGAGAGATGTGTCTCAAATTTTGTACACTCAATGGAAGGACAATAGGCCGATGGAGTCGGGTCCTATTGAGTGGGAAGAATTCAAGGAAGCTTTTCTTGGTAAGTACTTTCCCCGTGAGAGGAGGGAAATGAAAGTAGAGGAGTTTATCAATCTAAAGCAAGGCAATATGAGTGTTGAGGAATACTATTTTGAAATTCTCAACTTTGTCTAGATATTCACCTTCCCTAGTGTCTAATCCAAAGGATGAAATGAGTCGCTTTGTGACGGGTGTAGCCGATTTAGTGAGGGAAGAATGCCGTACGACTATGCTACATGATGATATGACTTTGGCTAGACTCATGGTGTTTGCACAATCAATTGAAGAGTCTAATCTTATGAGGATGTCAAGGAACTTTAAAAGGAGTGTTGCTAGTGATCAAGTGCAACGTAGGTTCAAAAAGAGGGCTCAAACTCAAGATGGACCTAGTGTTCCTAAGAAGAAGTTTGAGAAAGGAGGTGGTTCTCACAATGACAAACCTACATGTGCCACTTGTGGTAAGAAACATTATGGTGAGTGTCTAGTGGGTACGGGTAATTGCTTTGGATGTGGAAAAGATGGGCACAAAGTGAGAGATTGTCCTAGCATTGCTTCTAGACAAGAGGGTAAGAAAGTTGATCCTGGTGCTCCAAAGGAAGATGCTCCAACAAGGAGGCATTTCTATGCACTCCGGACTAGAGGTGAGAAGCCGGATGAGAGTGATGATGATGTTGTTAAGTCCTTATTTATCTTGTTATGATAGGAGTTCCTTCTAAGTGGGGGAGTATGGCTACAATTGTGCTAGAAGTTGTTGCATGTGCATGGCGTTTAGTAGTTAGTTGAAATTGAATTTCATTAACTTCTTGCATTGTGTGTTTTATTGAGTTATGAGCATGTTGTAAAATATGTTTTATATGATGTTACCTTGCATATTAGCATGTCTTTATCATGAATTGCCTAAGATTGCATTGTTTTGAAGAATTTGCCAAAAATCACTGTAGCACTGTTCACTGTTCACTGTAGAAATTTTCAAAATTTGACTAATTGATTCTTTGGGTAAAATTGTTGTTATGTTGTTAGAACTGATGTGTATGAGTATATTAATGAATGTAAATTGAGATTTTGCTATTTGGAATGAAGCATGTGAGTGTTGTAGCATAATGAGTTATAGAATTGTATTCGAGTTTCTTATTGTGTTGAGAATCTCTTAATTTTGTGAAATTGATGTTTTCTCCCTGATTGTGAGTTATATGGTTTGTTTATTTGCTAATAAGTTGATTCTTTAATCTTGGAAGTGTTCGGAGAGTGGCAAGTGTCATTCGAGGACAAATGTTGTCCAAGTGGGGGAGAATGCAAGGTCCCGAAAATGACATAGGTGAACTAGAGCCTAACATTGTTGTCAAGGTGGTATAAGGTCCTTAATATTTCTATAATGTTGTATTGAGGCAGTAGCTAATGTATTAGGTGCATTAGAAGTCAAACGTCGACTAAGTCACCTAGGTGCTTCATACAGGGGACTATGTGTTTATGTGTGACTCATGTGGTTTTAAGGTCTTAAATGAGTTTAATATGATGTGTATAGGTGGTGTGTCAAGTTTCAAGAAGTTTGGAGGTCAAACACTCAAGAACGTCCATGACACTCGAATGATATGCCTTGAAATGACCTTGTGTGTCTAGGCATGTTTCATCGAGTTTTACGTGTTCGTTTTGAGTGTAATTCATGTGATATTTCCTAAGCTCGTATACTATCATGTTTGGGTTAGAAACGTCGGGGCATACATCCCCAAGGACCAACCAAGGGTCCTTGAGGAAGGACCCATGTCGGTGGCCAGAACTGCCCAAGGCAGCCTCACCTACGTAAGCCAATCGACGGCCAGTGGCCTGGTCGACGGTCCGTGGGTGATGGGCGTGGGTAGGTACTTAGCCTGAGTGTCTAAGCTACCTGTCCCAAGTCTCTGAACCCATCAAAGGAGGACAGGCTGGCCCATAAGTGGACCTACGTCCCGTCGATGGGCAAACCATCGATGACAAGACCTTGTCCCAGACCATGGACCAAAGGACGGTCCGTAGGTCAAGGGATAGTCCTTTGATGGTCCCGTAGGTAGGGACTTAGGCTGGTAAAGGATGTGAACCACATCCAGCCTCTGAACCAATCGACGGGAGGACAGGACGGTCCGTTTGTGCACAAACAGTCCGTCGACTGCCCACCGTCGATGGTGATGGTCCTGCGTTCAGTCACTATTAAGTCTAGGGGTGAACTTTTAAATTCGCCCCACTTCCAAAAATAGACTTTGGCGGTTTCTAAGGGGAATATTGGGTATTTTAAAGGTGGTTCTAAGGCTTTAACACTTAGAAGATTTCATTCTTAAAAATCAAAACCCCAAAATACCATAGAAATTCCCCAAGACTCCATTGAAGTCCAAAGTCAAGCAAGAGCTTGGTGTGACGAATTGAGTCGAGATTCTTCATAAAATTGAATAATTAGCTTCATTGAGGTATGACTTTTTATCCTTGAAACTCGTTTCATCAAGGAGCCCAACTTTCAAAGATGTTTTCTAAAGTTTTCAAAAGATGAATTGACCTTTTTCATGATCTACCATGGGTTCTTGCATAAATGGTTTTTAATCATTGTTTAGTGATTGAATTGTGGTTATTAATGTTATTTTAACTCAATTAACCTATGAACCTATGAATTGATGAACCCAAGATTTTGACTAACTTATGGGTTACTTGATATTGGTCTAATGTTTATGAATTCATGTGTAGTTTCTTATAGACTTGCTATGTGAATTGATGTGGCCTTGTCGGCGTTATTTTAAGTATATTGATAGTCATGGCCTTGTCGCCACTACTTGAATTTATATGACTATTTGTGTAGTTGCTTATGTGATGTATGATCATATCTACCTATGTGTGAAAGTATGTGTTAGACTATTGATACTATCTAGGTAATCATGTTATGTTATGACTATGTGTTAAGTGTGTAGTCTTAGAGTTGATACATGGTTGTTCCTAATTTGACTAGATGAGTGTAAAATGCTTATGTTGATGATGTTAAGGTAATGAATAGGTTGATGAAACAATGTTAAGGGTCATTCCTAAGTGTCTAAAGAATGTTAAGTAATATGAATAAATGGACGTATGTTGTGTCTTGTTTAGGTAGACTTGTGTCCCTTACTTGATGCTTGTATGAATATGAATATAATGTGATGTCTTGAATTAGGAACTTAAAGAGTCTTAGTCATAAATGAATGAAAGTTAAGTGAGACCTTGAATGATGATAAGAGGGTCCATTATGTGAAACCTTGAACCAAGTGAAAAGATTATAAAACTTGAAGTCGAAAGCCGTAATGGTATCATTCATGTAATGAATGACGGACTTAAGGTTGATTGGATTGAACGACATCACATCAATCCTTAGGAAAGTCATGATGAGCTTCTTGTCGCCATAGTGAGATAGCCCTAGCGAACCTTGCTTTGGTAGGTAAATGTAATTGGGTCATGAACTAGATATGGGACCCATTTGTATGAACCTTAATGTGAATTAATCTATGAGAACAAAGGCTAGCACCGAGTGAGTATGGTAAGGGAAGTAGTTCTAGTTAAAGAGTGAGACTAGAATACAAAGAAGCCCTTCATATTTCTTAACCATGTGCCTACATGGGATTTTTATAAGTTCTACCATTGTCAAGTAGAACACCCTCCATCGGAGTAGGTTACAACTCCGGATTCCATGCTTTGCTACCATGGTGTATGTCGGTTATTGCCTATTCTCACCATATGGGATACCTATTAGCATTAGAGAAGTTCTATGAGGTTTAGGTGGTGGTATGGGACGCTATCTAGACATTGCACAATAGACTTTGAAGATGTTAGTAAGAGTCCCTAGGTCTTCTCCAAGACCATTACTTGAATGTCCTTTATGTGATGTATCTCTCTTAAATGAACCAATGAACTAATGACTTAATGATATAAAGTATGTAATTGTATGAGTACCTAATCTAAAGTTACTTAAGGATTCCTTAGTTAAAGTGTGAAGAGGGCATAAAGGATGACCTCTTCATGTATTATCTTTGGAAGTCTTGAGAATGACTCTAGTTAGGAAGTTGTTTGTTATGTTTGACATGATCTAAACCTATGAAGTCTTAAGGATTATTTAGGTAGCCTTGAAGTGAATGTATGGGCGTTCTCTTCTAGGAGTACTTAAGTAAGTCTTTTGATAGCCTTGGTAAGGGATATTGTCATTGTCATGACCGGAGTCTAGACCCCAGACAAGAGAGGCGTCGTTGACCTCTCAGAGGTCGCAGACAAGCCTACATACGTCATCGTTACATCATATAGGTTAATTTTAGCGGAAAATTTGAACTTTTTGTTTTCTTATTACATGTGAAACATATTATTCTTAACATCATAGGCGTTTACAGATCAACCATCTAATATAGAAATAATCAAATGAAAGAAGCAGTTTATAATTGCATTAAATGTATCCTTACCAAAACGGCACCAATACAAAGTCTGAAATGAAATGGGAAAGAAAACACTAGTGGGACATGCCCCACTAGCTAAAGCCTACATCTAAGCTAAATAATAACAGTAGACATCCTCGAAAGCATGAGGGCCTACCAAATCCAGATGAAAGCTCCACGTCTGGATAGATGCAACGCCGTACTCTAAGTTCTAACGTCCACCTATGCCTGCACCTAAAAGTAGATATTGTATGGGATTAGTACACACTTGTACTAAGTATGGGTATATGCAAGCACACACCAAGGACATGCATGAGTAAGAATAGCTCTTTCCTAATAACATGATTTATGGAAAGTCAAGTCAGTGGACTTGCCAAATTTGGATTAGGAAAGTCAGTGGACTTGCCAAATTTGGATTAGGAAAGTCAGTGGACTTGCCAAATTTGGATTAGGAAAGTGATGCCATGAGAGTAACATGCATCATCATACTTATCATTTTGAAAGCAGCACATAACGTATTGCACATATCATATCACGTAGTTCATATCATTCTTTTATATTCCATGAGACCTTGGAATCATGGACTTGACATTAGGACTTCCTAAAATGAGGGCTCAACATATGGGACTTCAACTAGGGAGCCTTCTTTAGCAAACACAGAGTCTGCTTCATTCATTCATACGTACTTCATTTTAATTCATTCATATACTAGTGCAATAACTAGTCATACCTAGGATGTAGTTTAAGACTCTCATCGGGTTTGCTGTGCAATGGCCAAGAATAACCTAGTGTCATTTCTTAAGTATAGCTCACCTCTTGATTTTCCTATCCTAACACCTTTGGTATCGTTCATTTCATTATGTGCATCATTTGAGGTTGGCCTCATTCTTGCTTTGAGAACTTTAACCTTAACCGATATAGATCATGTGAGCATCATGAAATCCAGTGTGTCATCCCCACACCAAAAAGAGGAGGAATCACCGGCCAAGGTGACCAAAACATGCTAGCGTATATAGGGAATTGAACCTTGCTAGATCCCTATATTGGCAGTATAGGTTCAAAGACTAGGAGATATAAGGAGACCCATACCCGGCATGCCAGGCAGTCTCATCTTATGAGAGTTACGTGAACCTCCGCCCTTTCCGAAGGAAGGCATCACCGCTCATAGCTAGACTATCGGTGCTCAGTATAAAGTTCCATTACATTCAACTCATACGTCATGGAAGCTGGCTTCTAGTATGAGGACATCATAGCTCAATAGATGATTTCTCATCTCATCATTAGTATTAAGTATACATTAATCTCAATACTTTCATTAGAGTGTTCATAGAGACTGGTCTCTTCATTAGCTTTACACTCTCATAGGTGAGTACGTTTTGGTAACATTTACTTAGGCTCATTTAAGATTGCTCTCATCTTTCACATTAGCCTCTTATCATATTGTCACCTCATTCATTAACTTTAACACATTTGCTTTTCATTATTAGTCACCCCTTCACGTGAATATTCATTTCATCATATGCCAATGCACTTGGCCATTTAGTGTGTTTCACACTCTTACTTAACCCTTCTAGGGTTACATCATTTCGTCACATACATCTTAGGCTCACTTACTTTTAAACGTATGCTAGACTTATGAGTCCACACATACAAGCCATGAGACTTCATTCATAGTTTGTCTAAGTGATTCATGTTTACCCAAATTATGTGGTACAAGACTTATGCATCTTGTAGATATGCCAAGATATTGATTTTGATCTTTAGAGGCAGCATTCATTAAATATTTACTTACGTATGACTTATGTGTCAATACGGAATGGGGCAAGGGAACCCGATTTCGAATCCCTTAGACAACACTTAATCTTATTTTAAACTTGATAATTGCATTTTTTCCAGATTTGGGGAACCCTAGTTCGATCCCCATCAACCTCATAATATTTCCTTTCTTTTTCTCCTCTCCTTTTTCGTTTAAGTCAAGGAGGTTGTGGGTTCAATCCCCCACAAGCTCATTATTTTTCTTTCTATTCATCTCTTAACTTTCTCACCTATCCAAGAGGTTGTGGGTTCAATCCCTACTCTCCACATTTATTTTCTCCTTTATTTTCTCTCCTAACTGTCTCATCCATTCAAGAGGTTGTGGGTTCAATCCCCACTCCCCACATCTATTTTTCTCATTTATTTTTCTCCTAACTCTCTCATCCATTCAAGAGTTTGGGGGTTCAATCCCCACATTCCACATTTATTTTTCTCCTTTCATTTTTTTCATGAAATTTCTATGTAATTTACATTTGGTGAGGTCTTGGGTGCCATTCCCAACGACCTCATAATTTAAAAAAAAAATTAAAACATAGTCATTTTCCTCACCTCTTGGCCGAGACCTGGAAATTTGGTCTCTTCCAATCCATTTTTCTCTCATACTTTTGTTGATTTTTTTTGTAGCATTTTGAGTGACATTCAGTCAGCCACCTTAACCTTTTATGAACATCACGTTTTTAGCATTTTTACACACGCAAAACACAACATTTAACATACAAACTTCAGGCAGCAAACATAGTCAAATTTTCAGCACACACATGCTCAAAACAGTCCACTTAATACACTTTTCCGGAATATATTTTTCGTCCTTTACATGATTTTGTACCATACATTCAACACATAATCACAACCAGACCTAACATTATCTTCCTGAAGAGATACCAACGTATGCTTTGAATCGTTCAAAGGATCTAATGACAGGGGCATGCAACGTGGACAACCTTAGTCTTTCAATCGTGATTTAAACTGAACCTTATGGGTCTCTTGGGAAAGGGACCAAGAGAGAAGAAAACCCATACCTTAATGTCATTCAAAACTTGTTTAAATGCTGCCAATTTACCATGAAACCAAGCCTCACCACCGAAACTTCAAGCACAATCCCGTCAAGAACTTGTTGATTTTCGTTTTTAGTTTAGTTTTTCGTTTGAGTTTTTGTGTGTAAGTTCTTCAAGAGTGAAGAACTACTATTTTCAGTTATTTTAATGATAAAAACGTGAGAATGAGAGTCATAGACGTGAGAATGAGAGGATTAGGAGAGGTGGAGACTAAGTCAAACTAGGACTACTCATTATTTATTAATTTTTTTTTATTTTTTTATAATTAAAAATCTGATTTTTCCCTTACTTAAATCAGCTTTTTAAATATTAATTAATTCAACTAATTCACTTAATAAAATTAAATTAATTTAATCCTTGCTTCCACCAAGGCTCAAACCCGGGTGAAGCTAGATTTTGCTTAAAGGGTCAAATTCGGCAATCTCTACCCGAATTGCCCCTCCACCATATTAATTAATTAGTTAATTAAATATTTTGGGTAATTACAATACTAACCTTAGCCTGGAAAAGACCATTTTACCCCTAGACCCTCCAAACTTAAGATTACCCCTTTTTAAGTCTGGTTAAGACTCATCCGGGTAAATCTTCATATTCGGGTGCCCTACATGGCTGGACCCAACCTTTCCTAGCTCAACTAACTCACCAAGTTAGTTGTCTTGGTTGTTGCAGAGGTTCAGAGGTCTGGTTCTACGCGCATCAATCTGTGTGAACCCGGTCTAATCGTAGGCATTCTAGACACATTAAGCATTACTTAGCATATCCATTTTTAGGGTTGTTACATTATCCCCCCCTTAGGAACATTCGTCCCCGAATGACACTACACATCTTTTTAAAATAAAGAGGGTGATTTTCGAAAATATTTTAACATACTTGAGACTTTACTCTTTGTGAATTTCTGTTTCACACTTACTCTGGATAAGGCATATTACTCAAGCTTATCTGAAGCTTCATATTTGAGATTGGGGAACTTCCTTCTCAATCACACTTAACTTGATGCACCTCACAACTCATGTAACTCAAAAATCATGTCCACGCTATACAAAAACAGCAACATTAAATGCAAACATGAATTCATTTTAACTCACATAGTGCAATTACTACACATACGATTATGGACTTACAACACCAAGTCGACTATTGCACTAAAACTTAGAGTTTCTTAAACAAAACCATCCTTAGGAGGAGTATATCTAACCCTTAGATAACATCTTGTTGGCCTTAAGATTTGAAATTATATGGCTTTGTTGGATTGATCTACGCCCTGCCCATTTATACCCTATCTCATTTGGCAACTGAAACCTCACTACACTTGTTTGATAGTCTATGGTAGTATAACACTTATGAAGAAAATCCATACCTAAGCTATTCAATGCTTTTTTTTATTGGTGAATATTTGATTCACATATTAGTAGGTTGGTGCAAATCCTTGAAACCTACTAGCAGCTTCGCATTAATAGACTAAGGAACTCCTTCCTAAACTAGTCTCATCAAAGCATACAACATAATTAAACACATAAGTCAGCAACCAACATGATGACTCCAACATATTAACTTCATACTAGTGCATAAAACCATACACATGAAAAACTAATTTAGGCTACGCACCTGAGACATCACAAGAGGTGTCTTCCCCTACAGCTCTAGACTTGAGTGCGAAGAATCGTTGCCTCCTTGGAGCCTCTTCACTTGGACCATTCAACTGAACTTTCTCCTTCCCTTTTTCTCGACCTTTCATATACGGACAATCCTTCATCATGTGACCCGTTTTTCCACAACTGTAACAAGCATTAGAGCCCCTCCTACACTCTCCTCCATGAAGTTTACTACACTTTTTACAAGGCGGCCTCTCCTGAGGTGTATCTGCTTCACTCTTTCTCTTAACTTTGGGCTCCGAATCCCTTTCATAGCGACCCTTGGATGAACTTGACTCCCCTTGGTGGGAGAGTCCCTTTTTAAACCTGATTTCAGTACTACTCTTCCTTGAAAAATTCTTCTCAGCTTGCCTTGACCTGTTCCCTGCCCTACTATGCTTCCTCTTCGTGCATTCCTCCACTTGTTGGACATGGACCATAAGCCTGGAAAGAACCATGCTGGCATGCAGCATAACTGCCCTACACTCCTCCTCGAGATTATCAGCAATCTTAGATCTAGTGTAAACGGTAGGATTCATCCTCGTGAAGTCCCTTAACCTGCTAGCCATGGTGCTGGCATGTGGGTTCTTTCTCGGAACACCTTGTTGCTCCGCCTTCGTTTCTCCTCGTATTCATCTTTCTGAATCTCAAGGTTGATGTTAGATACGCTCTTAACACCAAGAAACAAACATTAGGGAAGGCACGATAAGATCAGAAGAAGGGAATTTTCCTACGCATCATGCAGTCTCTAATTCAGGATAGTGGTGCACTTCACTACCATGACTTAGAAACTACTCAATGTGGTTGATGTGAACATATTATCCTCGGAATTTAACATAGTGCTCTGATACCAATTTTGTCACGACCGGAGTCTAGACCCCAGACGAGATCAGCGTCGTTGACCTATCAGAGGTCGCAGACAAGCCTACATACGTCATCGTTACTTCATGTAGGTTAATTTTAGCGGAAAATTTGAACTTTTTGTTTTCTTATTTCATGTGAAACATATTACTCTTAACATCATCGGCGTTCACAAATCAACCATCTAATATAAAAATAATCAAATGAAAGAAGCAGTTCATAATTGCATTAAACGTATCCTTGCCAAAACGGCACCAATACAAAGTCTGAAATGAAATGGGAAATGAAACACTAGTGGAACAAGCCCCACTAGCTAAAGCCTACATCTAAGCTAGATAATAACAGTAGACATCCTCGAAAGCATGAGGGCCTACCAAATCCAGATGAAAGCTCCACGTCTGGATAGATGCAACGCCGTACTCTAAGTTCTAACGTCCACCTATGCCTGCACCTAAAAGTAGATATTGTATGGGATTAGTACACACTTGTACTAAGTATGGGTATATGCAAGCACACACCAAGGACATGCATGAGTAAGAATAGCTCTTTCCTAATAACATGATTTATGGAAAGTCAAGTCAGTGGACTTGCCAAATTTGGATTAGGAAAGTCAGTGGACTTGCCAAATTTGGATTAGGAAAGTCAGTGGACTTGCCAAATTTGGATTAGGAAAGTGATGCCATGAGAGTAACATGCATCATCATACTTATCATTTTGAAAGCAGCACATAACGTATTGCACATATCATATCACGTAGTTCATATCATTCTTTTATATTCCATGAGACCTTGGAATCATGGACTTGACATTAGGACTTCCTAAAATGAGGGCTCAACATATGGGACTTCAACTAGGGATCCTTCTTTAGCAAACACAGAGTCTGCTTCATTCATTCATACGTACTTCATTTTCATTCATTCATATACTAGTGCAATCACTAGTCATACCTAGGATGTAGTTTAAGACTCTCATCGGGTTTGCTGTGCAATGACCAAGAATAACCTAGTGTCATTGGTTAAGTCTAGCTCACCTCTTGATTTTCCTATCCTAACACCTTTGGTATCGTTCATTTCATTATGTGCATCATTTGAGGTTGGACTCATTCTTTCTTTGGGAACTTTAACCTTAACCGATACAGATCATGTGAGCATCATGAAATCCAGTGTTTCATCCCCACACCGAAAAGAGGTGGAATCACCGGCCAAGGTGAACCAAAACATGCTAGCGTATATACGGAATTGAACCCTGCTAGATCCCTATATTGGCAGTATAGGTTCAAAGACTAAGAGATATAAGGAGACCTTTACCCGGCATTCCGGACAGTCTCATCTCATGAGAGTTACATGAACCTCCGCCATTCCCGAAAGAAGGCATCACCGCTCATAGCTAGACTATCGGTGCTCAGTATAAAGTTCCATTACATTCAACTCATACGTCATGGATGCTGGCTTATAGTATGAGGACATCATAGCTCAATATATGATTTCTCATCTCATCATTAGTATTAAGTATACATTAATGTCAATACTTTCATTAGAGTGTTCATAGAGACTGGTCTCTTCATTAGCTTTACACTCTCATAGGTGAGTACATTTTGGTAACATTTACTTAGGCTCATTTGAGATTGCTCTCATCCTTCACATTAGCCTCTTATCATATTGTCACCTTATTCATTAACTTTAACACCTTTGCTTTTCATTATTACTCACCCCTTCACGTGAATATTCATTTCATCATTTGCCAATGCACTTGGCCATTTAGTGTGTTTCACACTCTTACTTAACCCTTCTAGGGTTACATCATTTCGTCACATACATCTTAGGCTCACTTACTTTTAAACGTATGCTAGACTTATGAGTCCACACATACAAGCCATGAGACTTCATTCATAGTTTGTCTAAGTGATTCATGTTTACCCAAGATTATGTGGTACAAGACTTATGCATCTTGTAGATATGCCAAGATATTGATTTTGATCTTTAGAGGCAGCATTCATTAAATATTTAGTTATGTATGACTTATGTGTCAATACGGAATTGGGCAGGGGAACCCGATTTCGAATCCCTTGGACAACACTTAATCTTATTTTATACTTGATAATTGCATTTTTTTCAGATTTGGGGGACCCTAGTTCGATCCCCATCAACCCCATAATATTTCCTTTCTTTTTCTCCTCTCCTTTTTCGTTTAAGTCAAGGAGGTTGTGGGTTCAATGCCCCACAAGCTCATTATTTTTCTTTTAATTTATCTCTTAAGTTTCTCACCTATCCAAGAGGTTGTGGGTTCAATCCCTACTATCCACATTTATTTTCTCTTTTATTTTTTCTCCTAACTCTATCATCCATTCAATAGGTAGTGGGTTCAATCCCCACTCACCATATCTATTTTTCTCATTTATTTTTCTCCTAACTCTCTCATCCATTCAAGAGGTTGGGGGTTCAATCTCCACTCTCCACATTTATTTTTCTCCTTTCATTTTTTTTCATGAAATTTTTATGTAATTTACATTTGGTGAGGTCTTGGGTTCCATTCCCAACGACCTCATAATTTTTAAAAAAAAATAAAACTTAGTCATTTTTCTCACCTCTTGGTCGAGACTTCAAATTTCCAGCAAGTTGGAAATTTGGTCTCTTCCAATCCTTTTTTCTCTCATTCTTTTGGTGATTGTTTTTGTAGCATTTTGAGTGACATTCAGTCAGCCACCTTAATCTTTTATGAACATCACATTTTTAGCATTTTTACACACGCAAAACACAACATTTAACATACAAACTTCAGGCAGCAAACATAGTCAAATTTTTAGCACACACATGCTCAAAACAGTCTACTTAATACACTTTTTCGGAATATATTTTTCCTCCTTTACATGATTTTCTACCACACATTCAACACATAATCAAAACCAGACCTAACATTATCTACCAGAAGAGATACCAACGCATGCTTTGAATCGTTCAAAGGATCTAATGACAGGGGCATGCAATGGGGACAACCTTAGTCTTTCAGTCGTGATTTAAACTGAACCTTAAGGGTCTCTTGGGAAAAGGACCAAGAGAGAAGAAAACCCATACCTTAATGTCATTCAAAACTTGTTTAAATGCTGCCAATTTACCATGAAACCAAGCCTCACCACCGAAACTTCAAGCACAATCCCGTCAAGAACTTGTTGATTTTCGTTTTTAGTTTAGTTTTTCGTTTGAGTTTTTGTGTGTAAGTTCTTCAAGAGTGAAGAAATATTATTTTCAGTTATTTTAATGATAAAAAACATGAGAAAGAGAGTGAGAGACGTGAGAATGAGAGGATTAGGATTATGATTAGGATTAGGAGAGTTAGGTGGAGACTAAGTCAAACTAGGACTCCTCATTATTTATTAATTGTTTTTTTTATTGTTTTATTACAAATCTGTTTTTTCCCTTACTTAAATCAGATTTTTAAATATTAAATAATTCAACTAATTCACTTAGTAAAATTAAATCAATTTAATCCTTGCTTCCACCAAGGCTCAAACCCGGGTGAAGCTAGATTTTGCTTAATGGGTCAAATTCGGCAACCTCTACCCGAATTGCCCCTCCACCATATTAACTAATTAATTAAATAAATATTTAGGATAATTACAATACTAACCTTAGCCTGGAAATGACCATTTTACCCCTAGACCCTCCAAACTTAAGATTACCCCTTTTTAAGTCTGGTTAAGACTCATCCGGGTAAATCTTCATATTCGGGTGCCCTACATGGCTGGACCCAACCTTTCCTAGCTCAACTAACTCACCAAGTTAGTTGTCTTGGTTGTTGCAGAGGTTCAGAGGTCTGGTTCTACGAGCATCAATCCGTGTGAACCCGGTCTAATCATAGGCATTCTAGACACATTAAGCATTACTTAGCATATCCATTTTTAGGGTTGTTACAGTCATAATATGTATGTTTTGTATGTTGATGTATTTTAGGTGTGTATGTGTCTAATTATGAGTAATCTTAATGATCGTTTAGGCACATCTAAAGAGGGTGTATGCGCGGTCTCTCTTTGTGTGACTTAAGTGAATCTTAGGATAGCTTTAGTGAGAAGATTACATGCTAGAAGATGCTTAGTACGAAAGGAGGGGGATTCACTATAACAGTGAGGTACTTCACTGTACAATGAATCGAGCTCACTGGAAAAGGGGTACTTAATTATGATGTTTGGTTTTAAATGATTTCTTATGTGATTCTAAGTTGCTAAATGTTATTCTTATGATGAAATTATGATATTTAAACGAAAGGATGCATATTTCCTATAAATGTCAGTTTTCATGATTTTATGCATAATTCCATACTTAGTACATGTGGTTGTACTAATTCCATGCTTTATTTCTATCCATATAGTTGTTTGTAGGTGAAGAGCTTTGGGAAGAAGACTTGGACTGGGAGATCGTTCAAGAAGAAGTTTGAAGTATGTCCTCACTTGACTCGAGGGCATATATGTCTTTTTATGTTTTATTTTATGAAGTTTTGTAATAGGCTATTTAGTAGTATGTTTTCAAATTCGTATGGGCCGTGTCCCAAGTATTCTTGTGTCTTAAGATGATGATTCGAGACTTAGCATTTCCTTCTATTATATATGAAAGAGTTTTAAGACTTTGTTCTTTTTTTTATGAAAAGTTTTAATTCTGCACTACTTTTCATTATGTATATGTGATGAATGATATGGTAGACTTGTATGAGACCTCCAAGAGGTTGAATACGCCAGTCGCAATTCAAGATTGCACCCTAACTTCTAGGGTGTGGTTTCGGGATGTGACAAGCTTGGTATCAGAGCATAGGTTAATGAAAGTAGTCTTATGAATCGAAAAGTCTCGACAAGTCACGTCAAGTAGAGTCTCGAACATCGGTGTGAGTCAGGACACATCTATGGGAGAGAGGCTATCGGATGATAGTGTTTCCCTTCATTTCTACTCCTATGTCGTGTGGTAGAGTAATTTATGGGTATCCTTCTAAATGTATTTCCTTGTGTTTCTAGGAGATGAATACTCGGAGGATGACCGCTAGAAGGATGGAAGAGGGAAAGGTGAATGAGAAATCTACTCCTCAAGTTGAGCAAGTTGAGAAAGTGCTTCAAGATGGGCAAGGTGTCCAAGGTGCTCAAGTGCCTCCTCAAAATGATCATGCCCCTAATGTGGGAGGAGGTAATGAGGTGCCAGAGGTTACTAATATAGAGGTTAAAGAGGCTTTGCTTGCTTTAGCCCGAGCCGTAACTACTCAAGCTAACTTGAACATGGTGCGTAGGGGTAATGTTGTGGAGAGCACAATGTCATCTAGGTTGAGAGACTTTGTGAGGTTGAATCCTCCAATATTTCTTGGCTCTAAGATGAATGAAGATCCCCAAGAACTCCTTGATGGTGTGTACAAGGTATTGAGTTCTATGGGAGTTACATCTAGGGAGAAGGCGGTGTTGACTTCTTATTAATTGAGAGATGTGTCTCAAATTTGATACACTCAATGGAAGGACAATAGGCCGATGAAGTGGGGTCCTATTGAGTGGGAAGAATTCAAGGAAGCTTTTATTGGTAAGTACTTTTCCCGTGAGAGGAGGGAAGTGAAAGTAGAGGAGTTTATCAATATCAAGCAAGGCAATATGAGTGTTGAGGAATACTCTTTGAAATTCTCAACTTTGTCTAGATATTCACCTTCCCTAGTGTCTAATCCAAGGGATGAAATGAGTCACTTTGTGACGGGTGTAGCCAACTTAGTGAGGGAAGAATGCCGTATGACTATGCTATATGATGATATGACTTTGGCTAGACTCATGGTGTTTGCACAATCAATTGAAGAGTCTAATCTTAGGAGGATGTCAAGGAACTTGAAAAGGAGTGTTACTAGTGATCAAGTGCAACCTAGGTTCAAAAAGAGGGCTCAAACTCAAGACGAAGAAGAAGTTTGAGAAAGGAGGTGGTTCTCACAATGGCAAACCTATATGTGCCACTTTTGGTAAGAAACATTATGGTGAGTGTCTATTAGGTCCGTGTAATTGCTTTGGATGTGGAAAGATGGGCACAAAGTGAAAGATTGTCCTAGCATTGCTTCTACACAAGAGGGTAAGAAAGTTGATCTTGGTGCTCCAAAGGAAGATGCTCCAACAAGGAGGCATTTCTATGCACTCCGGACTAGAGGTGAGAAGCCGGATGAGAGTGATGATGATGTTGGTAAGTCTTTATATCTCTTGTTATGATATGAGTTCCTTCTAAGTGGGGGAGTATGGCTAGAATTGTGCTACACGTTGTTGCATGCGCATGGTGTTTAGGAGTTAGTTGAAATTGAATTTCATTAACTTCTTGCATTGTGTGTTTTATTGAGTTATGAGCATGTTGTAAAAGGTGTTTTATATCATTTTACCTTGCATATTAGCATGTCTATATCATGAATTGCCTAATATTACATTTTTTTTGAAGAATTTGCCTAAAATCACTGTAGCAATGTTTACTGTTCAGTGTAAAAATTTTCGAAATTTGACTAATTGATTCTTCGGTATAAAATTGTTGTTATATGGTTATAACTGATGTGTATGAGTATATTAATGAATGTAAATTGAGTTTTTGCTATTTGGAATGGAGCATGTCAGTGTTGTAGCATAATGAGTTATAGAATTGTATTCTAGTTTCTTGTTGTGTTGAGAATCTCTTAATTTTGTGAAATTGATATTTTCTCCTTGATTGTGAGTTATATGGTTTGGTTATGTGCTGTTAAGTTGATTCTCTAATCTTGGAAGTATTTGGAGAGTGGCAAGTGTCATTCGAGGATGAATGTTGTCCAAGTGGGGGAGAATGTAAGGTCTCGAAAATGACATAGGTGAACTAGAGCCTAACATTGTTGTCAAGGTGGTATAAGTTACTTAATATGTATATAATGTTGTATTGAGGCAGTATCTAAAGTATTAGGTGCATTGGAAGTCAAACGTCAAGGATCAACCAAGACGTTCGACGACTAAGTCACCTAGGTGATTCGTACGGGGGCCTATGTGTTTATGATGTGTGACTCATGTGGTTTTAAGATCTTAAATAAGTTTAATATGATGTGTATAGTTAGTGTGTCAAGTTTCGAGAAGCTTGGAGGTCAAACACTCAAGAACGTCCATGACACTCGAATGATATGCCTTGAAATGACCTTGTGTGTCTAGGCATATTTCGTCGAGTTTTACGTGTTCGTTTTGAGTGAAATTCATGTGAGATGTCCTAAACTCGTATACGGTTATTTTTGGGTTGGAAAAATCCGGGTAAACATCCCCAAAGACCAACCAAGGGTCCTTGAGGAAGTACCCATGTCGGTGGCCAGAGCTGCCCAAGGCAGCCTCACCTACGGAAGCCAATCGATGACCAGTGGCCTGGTCGATGGTCCATGGGTAATGGGCATGGGTAGGTACTTAGCTTGGGTGGCTAAGATACCTGTCCCAAGTCTCTGAACCCATCGACAGAGGACAGAACGACCCGTAAGGGGACCTACATCCCGTTGATGGGCAAACCATCAAGGACAAGACCTGGTCCAAGACCACGGGCAAACCGTTGATGGGCAAACTCTCGATGGGGAATATGGAATCCACATTTAGCTCATGTGGTTGTATTATCGGTTATTAGTAGCTCCCACTGTTCAATCAGACTCTATTGCATTGAGCATTTATCAGTATATTCAGTATTCAGTTTCAGCATGTTATAAATTGGTCATTGCATTCAGTTAGCTCAGAATTCCCTATATCATGTTCAGATTATCATACTTGCTTTTGTGTTTGTTCTTATATGTTTTATTTCATCTTTATTCTATCCTACGTGCTCAGTATCCTTAAAGTACTGACGCATACGTCCGCTACATCTTCTCGTGATGTAGGTTCAGGTTCTCAGCATCCAGATCACGCTTAGATCAATTTACGATCTCCAGTTCAGCAGATTCAGTGGTGAGTACTCATTCTCCGAGGACAATAGTTATGAGTTTCATTTCAGTCTTTTAGTCTTTTAGTTTCAGTTTTTGCTAGATTTAGCTAGGTCTTGTCCCAGTATTTCTAGTCCAGTTTAGAGGCTTATTTCATACATAGTTAGTTTCAGCTTAGTAGTGAGTTAATATTTTCTTTGTATTAAACTCATCAGTTTTTATATATCACAGTTTTAGCATATGGGTATTCCCCATATTTTCATTTTAAGTATGATTTAACTTCCATAACAGTTTATTATCTTTAGTATGCTCATAATCATGCCAGAAGGGTTAGCTTGGGATCACTTGTGGTTCTAGGGTGCGTGTCCGCGTCTCGGGGGTAGCTCGGGGCGTGACAAAACTTGATATCAGAGCACTAGGTTTAAATGTCCTAGGATGTCTAAAAAGCCGCACTAAGTAAAGTCCTTTTGATGGGTGTGAAGTGCACTACATCTAATGAGAGGGAGGCTATGAAGTGTTTTAGGAAAACTTCACTTTGTTGTTACTCTTATCGTGCGTAAGGTATGATCTAATTCCATTCTAACTTGATGTTTTACATTTCAGATCATGCCTCCTCGTAGAGCTAATGCTAGGAATGCGAACGCTAGAAATGCAAACGCAGCTCCTCCAGTCCCATATCAAGAAGTCTCCAATGTTGAGTTCAAGAATGCCATACAGATGTTGGCTTTGAGTATGCACAACCAGAACAATCGGGTTCATGCTCATGTGAATAAAAATGGTGGATCAGCAGCAGCAAGGATCCGTGACTTTGTTAGGATGAATACGCGTGAGTTCTTAGGATCGCAGACTAATGAGGATCCTCAGAATTTCTTGGATGAGATCAAGAAGATCTTTTAGGTAATGCAAGTCACTTGGAATGATCGGGTTGAGTTTGCATCATACCATTTGAAGGATGTTGCTCATATATGGTACACTCAATGGAAGGAGAATAGCGGTGCAAATGCAGCTCCTATCACTTGGGATTGTTTTAGTGAGACTTTTATCGACAGGCTTTTCGCAATAGAGTTGAGAGAGGCAAAGGCTCAGGAATTCATGAACTTGAGGCAAGGAAACATCACGGTCCAAGAGTATGGACTGAAGTTTAATCAACTCTCAAGGTATGCTCCTCACATGGTTGCTGACTCCAGGGATCAGATGAATAAGTTCTTATATGGAGTATAAGATTTGGTGAAGACAGAGTGAAGAAATGCTATGTTGCTAGGAGATATGAACATTCTAGGCTTATGACTCATGCTCAGCAGGTTGAGGGTGATAAGCTTAGGAAAAAGGCCAAGGAGAATAAGAAGGCTAGGACTGGGAACTATGACTATTCTCAGCAGAAATCGGGTGGTGGAATTCGCTCGCAGAGTCAACAAAAGTTTTCATCTCCAGCCTCTTCATCATGTAGTGTTCCATCCTCCAAGAACAAGTTTGACCAGAAGGTTAGAGCACCAGGCTCTAAGTCTAAGGGAAGTGTTTCAGGCACCAAGACTTACCCCTCTTTCCCTAAGTGTGGTAAGAACCATCCGAACGAGTGTCTTGCAGAAAAAGAAGGACGTTTTGGGTGCGGTCAGTCTGGTCACAGGTTGAGGGATTGTCCTTCTAGACAGGGTCAAGGAGGTGGTAATGGTAGAGCTCAGTCTACAACTTCAGCAACACCAGCAAGTCGCCCGACTCAGCAGGGTAACTCATCTGGTCCAGGTGGCGGTCAGCGCCAGAACAGGTTGTATGCTCTTCAGGCTCGCCAGGATCAGGAAGGTTCTCTTAACTTGATGTAGTTACTGGTACGTTACGAGTCTTTGACCTTGATGTTTATGCATTGTTAGATCCAGGGGATACTCTTTCTTTTGTAACTCCTTACATAGCAGTCCAATTCAGTGTCAGTCCAGAAACTCTCTCAGAAACTTTCTCAGTCTATACGCCAGTCGGTGTCCAAGTTATAGCTAAACGGGTATACAGAAATTGCCCTGTCATAGTCTCTTAGAAAGTTACCTCAGCGGATCTTGTAGAGTTATAAATGGTAGACTTCGATGTCATTCTAGGCATGGATTGGTTACATTCATGTTATTCCTTAGTCGATTGTAGAACTAGGATTGTTCGTTTTCAGTTTCCAGACGAACCAATCTTAGAATGGAAGGGTAGTAGCTTAGCGCCTATGGGTCGATTCATTTCTTACCTTAAGGCCAGAAAGATGATCTGTAAGGGTTATATCCATCATCTAGTTTGGATTAAGGATTCTAGATCTGAAACCCCAACTATTGAGTCAGTTCCAGTATTCAGTGAGTTTCCAAAAGTGTTTCCAGAAGATCTTCTCAGAGTTCCTCCCAAAAGGGAATTCGACTTTGGATTTGATCTCCTTCCAGATACCTAGCCTATTTCTATTCCTCATTATAGAATGGCTCCAGCAGAGCTTAAGGAATTGAAGGAGCAGTTGAAAGACCTTCTAGATAAGAGTTTCATCAAACCTAGTATTTCTCCATGGGGTGCACCAGTGTTGTTCGTAAAGAAAAAAGATGGTTCTCTCAGAATGTGCATTGACTATAGACAGTTGAACAAGGTCACAATCAAGAATAAGTATCCCATCCCCAAGATTGATGACTTGTTTGACTAACTTCAGGGTGCTAGTCATTTCTCAAAGATAGACCTCAGATCGGGTTATCATCAGCTTAGAGTCAGAGATAATGACATTTTGAAAACAGCCTACAAATTATGAATTTGTAGTTATGTCATTTGGACTAACCAATGCTCCTGCAACTTTCATGTTTTTGATGAACAGAGTGTTCAAACAGTACTTGGACTTGTTAGCCATTGTCATCATTGATGATATCCTCATTTACTCTAGGAATGAGGAAGAACATGCAAGTCATTTGAGAATTGTTCTACAGACTCTCAAGAATCGTCAATTATTCACTAAGTTTAGCAAATGTGAGTTCTGGTTGCAATCTGTTGCTTTCTTTGGTCACATTGTATCTAGCAAAGGGATCCGAGTGGATTCACAGAAGATAGAAGCAGTAAAACAATGGCACAAACCTACCTCTACTATAGATATCAGAAGTTTTTTAGGTCTAGCGGGTTATTAGAGAAGGTTCGTGGAAGGATTTTCATCCATAGCCTCACCATTGACTAGGTTGACACAGAATATGGTCAAGTTTCAATGGTCAGACGATTATGAGAAAAGCTTTGAAGAATTGAAAACTAGATTGACTACAACTCCTGTCTTGACTCTACCAGAGGGGTCAGATGATTATGTAATCTATTACGACGCATCCAGAGTTGGCCTTGGTTGTGTATTGATGCAGCGAGATAAGGTTATAACTTATGCTTCTAGACAACTTAAGGTGCATGAGAAGAACTATCCAACTCATGACCTCGAGCTTGCAGCAGTGGTGTTTGCACTCAAGATATGGAGACACTACTTGCATGGTGTTCATGTAGATGTTTTCACTGACCACAAGGGCCTTCAGTATGTGTTCACCCAGAAAGAGTTGAATCTTCGCCAGAGGAGATGGCTTGAGTTACTTAAGGATTATGATATGAGTGTGCATTATCATCCTGGTAAGGCGAATGTAGTAGCAAACGCTCTTAGTAGACTATCTATGGGTAGTGTAGCCCATGTTGAGGAAGAAAGGAAGGAACTAGTGAAGGATGTTCACAGGCTTGCTCGCTTGAGAGTTCGCCTTATGAGCATATCAGACAGTGGTGTAACGGTTCAGAATGGGGCAGAATTTTCTTTGGTAGTGGAGGTAAAGGAAAAGCAAGACAATGATCCAATCTTGCTTGAACATACGAGTGCAGTCCACAATCAGAGAGTGGAGGTTTTCTCCCAAGGGGGAGATGGTGTACTTTGCTACCAGGGTAGATTGTGTGTTCCTGATGTGGGCGTGTTGAGAAAACATATTCTTGCAGAAGCCCATAACTCCAGATATTCTATTCACCCAGGTGCCACTAAGATGTACCGCGATCTGCGGAAAGTCTATTGGTGGAATGACATGAAGAGAGATATAGCAGATTTTGTGAGTAAGTGCCCCAATCGTCAGCAAGTCAAGGTAGAACATCAGAAACCAGAGGGTATGACTCAAGAGATCGACATTCCTACTTGGAAGTGGGAAGTTATCAATATAGATTTCATCACAGGGTTACCTCATACTCGCAGACAACATGAGTCAATTTGGGTGATAGTTGATAGGATGACTAAGTCTTCTCGCTCTTTGGCGGTCAAGACTACAGATTCGGCAGAGGACTATGCCAAACTTTACATTAATGAAATTGTGAGGTTGCATGGGGTTCCTTTGTCTATCATCTCAGATAGAGGTCCTCAGTTTACCTCTCATTTTTGGAAGTCGTTTCAGAAGGGTCTTGGTACTTAAGTTAACCTTAGCACAACATTTCATCCGCAGACGGATAGATAGGCGGAGCGTACCATTCAGACCCTAGAGGATATGTTGAGAGCTTGTGTGATCGATTTCAAAGGTATTTGGGATGATCACCTTCCTCTGATTGAGTTTGCCTACAATAATAGCTACCATTCCAGCATTCAGATGGCCCTTTATGAGGCTTTGTATGGGAGTAGATGTAGATCTCCTGCTGGTTGGTTTGAAGTAGGTGAAGCAACTTTGATAGGGCCAGATTCAGTCCTTTATGCTATGGAGAAAGTGCAACTCATTAGAGATAGATTTAGACAGCCTATAGTCGTGAGAAATCTTATGCAGATGTAAGGAGAAGGGAGCTAGAGTTCCAAGTTGATGATTGGGTTTTTCTGAAAGTCTCACCTATGAAAGGGGTGATGAGATTTGGCAAGAAAGGGAAGATCAGTCCTAGATATGTAGGCCCTTACAATATCTTGTAAAGGGTTGGCAAGGTGGCATATGAGTTAGAGTTACCAGCAGAGTTAGCAGCAGTGCATCCAGTCTTCCACATCTCACTCTTGAAGAAGTGTGTGGGTACCCAGCCTCTAAAGTGCCATTACAGAGTGTGGCGGTGAAAGATAGTCTTTCTTATAAGGATGTACCAGTTGAGATTCTTGACCGTCAGGTTAAGGTTGAGAAACAAAGAAGTCGCTTTAGTCAAAGTTTTGTGGAGAAGTCTGTCCATAGAGGGAGCTACTTGGGAAGTAGAAGCATCCATGAAAGCCAAGTATCCTCACCTCTTTCCTTCCGATTCCACTCCGGCTTGAGGTAATAGTTCCTCTTCAGTTTTCCAGTCATTCATACGTGAATTCAGTCTTAGAATCATGTTCCCTCAGTTTGTACTTGCATTTTCAGCATATTTGCATGTTCTCGGAACTCAATTCAGTCAGAAAGTCAGTTCTCAGTGTTTAGTAGTAGGGTTTGCAGCTCTCTCCCTCTATTTTATCTAGTTTAGTATTTATTCGAGGACGAATGTTCCCAAGGGGGAGATAATGTAACACCCTATACCCAAAACAGACCCAAAAATCAGTTTTATAGAAAAATCTGCGGGTGCAACCAACGTGACCATCGACGGACCATAGCCTGACCCACGGTCTGTCCTGTACATCCGTCAATGCGATCAGAGACTCCTAAAACTCAGACGATAAAAATGGCTAAGTCTTGATCAACGGACGGACCTACGGTCCGTAGTCCATGACCGTCGATCGACAACACCTTTGAGCCAATCTCTGACAAGGACCACGGGTGACCAGCACGGTCCGTAAGTGGACCCACGGTTTGTAGGTCTGACCGTAGGTGGGAACTAGCAGACATTTAGAGGGGAAATGCAATTGAGTCAACTTCAAATGATCATAACTCTTAGCACAAAATGAATTAGGTGTTGCACGACATACTAAAAGATAGATAATTGAATTAGATTTCCATAGCCACCGACCTTTCTAAAATCAGAGGTCCGAGTAAAAAGTTATGCCCGTTTTAGTAAAGGCCTGTTGAACAGGCCTAATCTACGGACCAAACGACAAACCGTCGATTTGTCCAGGTCGTCGTTTGGTCTGACAACAACTTACTCAGGGGTCTTTAGGTCTTTTCCCACTTTGTTTAAACTCTAAGATACGTTGTTTTGACCCTAAATCATCAGATTTTAGTCAGTTTAAACCTAGAAACATAATTAAACTTACCTAAGTCAAATCATAAATCAAAAGTTAGAAAATTAGAAGCAAGAAAGGAGAAAAATGTCAAGAACCTTAGTCAAGAACGTAACAAGGTTCCAGCAGTTCCAGCCCCAAAACCTAAGTGTTTTTTCGTGAAGTTCATCACCAGGTATGTGGGATTTCACTAGTGGGTTCGTTTCACCCATTGGATCCCTAGTTTTCAGTCAGTTCTTGATTCTATTATCATGATTAAACCTAGGGTTTCTAGAACTTTGATAGAACTTCATGAATTTGTTAAATATATGTTCCAAATCAGATTGTGAAGTTATTATTCAGATTATCGCATGAATTTCAGAACCCTAGATAGGTATTTCTTTAGTTCTTGAATTACACATGCTAGGTCAGATATTTCAGTTATTTAGTCATACATGCCTCAATTTTAATGCATCATTATCAGATTAAATGTTGCATTCTCAGTTTGCATGTTCAGTTTTGAGCTATCCAATATTTACAAACATTCAGACATAATCAGTTAACTACATGAATCAATGGGAGTAGCATAATACCGAGTTGGACTAGGGTTCAGCGTACCCAATTAGTCCCAAAACTACTAGCCAGGTAGGTTGTAAGTCCCCTCTGTGGGCAATCAGTTAAGTGATCACGCCAACATGCCTTTATACCTCTGACAGGGTATATTGGGTCCTCTCGATGGGGCATATACATTGGACTCCACATTTAGATCCTGTGGTTTTATTATCGGTTATTAGTAGGTCCCATAGTTCAGTCAGACTCTATTGCATTGACCATTTATCAGTATATTCAGTATTCAGTTTCAGCATGTTATAAATTGGTCATTGCATTCAGTTAGCTCAGAATTTCCTATATCATGTTCAGATTATCATGATTGTTTTTGTTTTTGTTCAGTTATGTTTTATTTTAGCTTTATTCTATCCTACATACTCAGTACCCTTCAAGTACTGACGCATACATGCGCTACATCTTCTCGTGATGTAGATTCAGGTTATTAGCATCCAGATCACGCTTAGATCGATTTCCGATATCCAGTTCAGCAGATTGAGTGGTGAGTCTTCATTATCCGAGGACAATAGTTATGAGTTTCATTTTAGTCTTTTAGTCTTTTATTTTCAGTTTTTGCTAGATTTAGCTTGGACTTGTCCCAATATTTCTAGTCCAGTTTAGAGGCTTATTTCAGACATAGTTAGTTTCAGCTTAGTAGTGAGTTAATATTTTTTTTGTATTAAACTTATCAGTTTTAGCATATAGGTATTCCCCATCTTTTCATTTTAAGTATGATTTAGCTTCCGTAACAGTTTATTATCTTTAGTATGCTCATGAACATGCCAACAGGGTTAACTTGGGATCACTTGTGGTCCTAGATTCCGTATCCGCGTCTCGGGGGTAGCTCGGGGTGTGACAATATATGATCTTTATGTATAAAGCATGACATAATGAAATATAAAGTTATGTGGTATGTATGAAGTGATTACTTAATGTGATAATTAGCTTGGGATAAGGTTATGGGATTCTATTCTTGGCATTGCACAAGTATTGCTTGGGTTGTCTACTTGTTGGGTTGATATTATGTTGAATTGACTTATAATGCTTATTATATTTGCATGTTGGCTTAAATTGATAGAGAGCATGATTTGACAAAAGTGTCCCTTTCCTCATGCATTGATGATTTTTGTGCATAGAAGCCATACTTAGTATGTGTGATGTACTAACCCATATTTCTCCCTTTTTGTAATATATCTTAACTATAATTAACTAAGAATAAGCAAAGAATCCAAGAATAATCATTTTTGGAAATAAGTAAGGAAATCTGGAAAGTTTCCAGCTTTCATAAGTCAATTTGGTAATTTTCAAACGGTCATAACTTCCAGCTCAGGAGGGGTTTATGTGAGTTCTTTATACGGTTGGAAAGCGCTTGAGAAGATATTTCCAATGCCGCCAAGTTTGCACAAATTCAATGTCTTATGAGGGATAAATATCTTTCAGAAGTTGGGATGTTGGACTGTAGAAAGTCCGATCCGGGTTTTAGTAAGGGCAAAGTTGTCTTTTCACATTAGTATTTAATAATTTATTTTAAGTTATATCAGTGTTAAAACAAGTCCCAAGTCAGTTTTACAAATTTAAGAACGCTTAGGCTTTGGGAGAAAAGGAGAAAAGAAGAGGAAGACCAAGAATCGTCCAACAACGCCAAGATCGTTGCATGGATTTCGTCGGGGGTGATCCCTATCGAGGTATGTGAGAGAATTCGGTGTTGGGTCCTTTCACCCACCCTCCAACTTAATTCAATACAGAAACTTAGAGTTATTTGAATAAAAAACTTGATGTTCTTGATGAAAAGTTGTGAAGTTCTTGTTGATTGGATTGTAGTTGATCTCTAGTAGTTTTGATTCATGTTTCCAGACTGTTTTCGGGTCTAAACTATTGGGTAATGAGTTATTTAGGTATCCTATGTGTTTGGGGTGGGATCCATGGGGGTTTGTGAGGTTTAGATATGAAAAACAAAAAAGAAAAGTCGGAGGTCCTGTCAGAGACCCTTTGGGGCGCCGCGCCTGCCAGAGCGCCACAAGGCAGGCTCTGTCCGGCAGACCCTGGCGCCCCGCACCTCTCAGAGCTCCTCAGACCATGGTCTGTCCGACAGGCCCTAGCGGCCTGCGCCTCTCAGAGCGCCACAACGTTTTGGAGATCCCCTTCGTACTAGTTCCTAAGTGATGTACCTTTCATTCCTAGTTGATTCCAACACTCTAAAGTACATCTAAATATCATGAAATCATCCCTAAACATGAGATCATGATCCTTGAATCCATAATCCAATTCAAGGTAAGCTAAGATCAAAGCCAAAGAGGTTAAGAGTCAAGTTTAAAAGTTAGGAAACAAGTCAAAGTAAAGTTTCTACAGTTTTCTAAAGTCTTTCACAAACGTTTTCACTTTGTTTGAAAGACTTAGAGTTCAAGTCAAGAAAAAGTAAAGAGTTGAATTAAATTCCCAAAAGCTATAAGGGAACTGGGTATTCCCTAAGAGTTAAGTTTCGAGTATGCAAAGAGCATAAAGTTGAGTTCACTTCTCAAGAGTTGTAAGGAAACTAAGTAGTCCCTCAGAGCTTAAACTAAAATTTTTTCTTCATACTTTTGAGAAAGAAAGGAAGCTAGACTTCTACAGAGCATGACTAGTTTAATAGAAGAGAGAGAAAACTATGATTTCCAAGAGAGCTTTTTAAAGACTAAATTTTGCGCACTAATCTCAAACCACAGAATCAATATTTTTTAAGAACGTAAGAGCCAATATATATATTTTTGGGAGTAGTATTGAGCACTGATATGGGGGAGACTTCAGATAACTCAGAGCCCCCATAAACCATGTAGCCATCATGGATAGAAAAGGGTCATACTTTTTAGATGATTTCTTTTCACAGTTTACTAGTGGATCCATTAGGAAGTTCAGGTCCTATACTCTGGCAAAGTTAGGATGTCCGAGCAGCGTAGGATGAGTAACGCTGTATCATCACTGTAGCTCTTAAGTGATGGTTTTCGGTTAGAGAAGATCCCACAGTAGTGTTGTATTTTCATATACATCAGTTATTGTATTTTCATATACAACAATCATTGTATTTTTATATACATTTCAAATATGATTGTATGCTTGTATACATTCAAAGGTTTCAATATGTTTTCAGTCAACATTTCTTTATATTGCAATTAGTTTTAAACTGCATATATTGAATAAGAGTTAGTAGATCATGAGTTCAGCAGAGCCAAGGTAAGTGTTCATTCTTACTCCTTTTCAAGCCTATAAGTTGTTTAGCTTTCCAACTTGCATACTCGTACATTCAATGTACTGATTCTAGTTGGCCTGCATCGTATCATGATGCAGACGCAGGTAACGAGGATTGACATCCAGCGCACCGTTGATCCATTTGAGCACTCCAGAGTCAATTGGTGAGCCTCATTGCATTCTGGATGACATCTTTTTATTACTTTCTAGATTAGTTCAATAGAATGTTGTGGGGTTTGTCCGAGCATTCATCTCAATCAGTTTAGAGGCTTCTTAGACAATTAGTAATCAAGTAGTCTTTACTTTTTATTCTTATGTTAAAGACTTGGTTGCCATTTTGTCCAGTTTAAATGTTTAAACTTTTAATACATTCCAGATAATATTATGGTTCAGTTTAGTTAAGTTCTTTTATTCTTATAAGTATAATTGTTGTCTTCCTCTGAGTTAAGTAAGCCAGGGCAAGGGTTCACTCGAGGCCAGCATGGTCACCCAGTGACAGTCCCACCCAGGGTGTAGGCTTGGGGAGTGATAAACTTGGTATCAGAGCACATAGTTAAAGATTCCTAGGAAGTCTATGAAGCCGTGTCTGTAGAGTTTTAGTCATCGGTGTTACGCCGCCACATCTATGATTAGAAGGCTACAACATTTAGGAATATTTCCCTTCTTTCATATTCTTTTCTTGCGAAGAGTTTATCTCTTAAATTGTCTATCTCTAATTCGTGCTTACGCGTATTTTCAGATTATCATGCCTACACGAAGAGTAGTCAGAGGTCGACCAGACCAAAGAAATGTTGAGAAGCAAGAGGTTCCAAATGCATCGGATGTGCAACACCAAGGAAAGGTTACAAATGCCGAATTCTGGTAAGCTATCCGGATGTTAAGCCTAGTGGTAACCAACCAAGTCGGGCAACAGAGAAAAGCTCGACAAGAAGGGGCTGATTCGTGAGTTTCTGAGGATGAATCCTTCTAGCTTTACTGGATCAAGCACTACTGAGGATCTGGAGAACTTTGTGGAATAATTGAATAAAGTGTTTGGGTAATGCATGTGGTCGATGTTGAGAGGGTTGAATTAGATGCATACCAACTGAAGAGTGTGGCTAGAACCTGGTTTGAACAATGGAAGGATGGAAGAGAAGAGAATGCACCACATCCAAGTTGGGCTTGCTTCGAAGAAGCCTTCTTGGGGAGGTTCTTTCCTCAAGAGCTGAAGGAAGCCAAGGTAAGAGAGTTCCTTACTCTGAAACAGGACTCCTTGAGTGTGCACGAGTACAGGCTAAAGTTCACCAAGCTTTGCCACTATGCTCTTGAAATGGTGAAGGACTTGATGAGCAGAATGAGTTTGTTAATTGCAGGTTTGGGTCGTGCATCAAGCAAGGAAGGTAGGGCTGCAATATTGATTGGCGACATGGACATATCCAGGCTAATGGTCTATGTGTAGAAAGTTGAAGAGGAAAAGATGAGGGATAGATAAGAATACAAGAACAAGAAAGGTAAGACTTAGAATGAGTCTGGTCAGCAAAAAGATGGTTCGTGCCGACCACAATTTCAGAAACAGAAAGGGCATGCACCATCATCTTCTAGTGCACGTGCGCCTAAAGACAGAGTTAAGCATCATGGTTAGAACTCCTGAGCTAGACCTGCATATTCATAGGGTAGTGTGGCTCAGAGAGGTAGTAAGCCTCATGCCTGCACCAAGTGTGGTAGGAATCACTCTGGCATCTGTCGCAAAGGATCCGCGGGTTGTTCCAAGTGCGGTCAGACTGTGCATTTAATGAGAGAACGTCCAAAGAGTAAGAAAAGCGGTGGTAATAGAGGAAATAGAGCCCAGTCTTCTTCAACTGCTCCACCAGATCGAGCTGCACCTAGGGGAGCTACTTCTGGTACTGGCGGAGGAACAAACCGCTTGTATGCTCTCAATAATCACCAAGAATAAGAGAATTCACCAGATGTTGTCATTGGTATGATTCAAAGTCTTTGACTTTACTGTTTATGCATTATTAGACCCAAGGGAGAGTTTATCTTTTGTAACTCCCTATGTTGCTATGAACTTTGAGAATATTCCTGAGCAACCTAGCAAACCATTCAGTGTTTCCACACCCGTTGGTGAATCCATTCTAGCAGAAAGAGTTTATCATGATTTTTCTGTTTACGTCAGTCACAAGAGTACCATGGATGATTTAATAGAGTTAGACATGGTAGAATTTGATGTCATTCTAGGTATGGACTGACTTCATTCCTGTTAGGCATTAATAGATTGCGGAACTCGAGTCGTCAAGTTTCAGATTCCTAATGAGCCAGTTATAGAGTGGAGTAGTAGTTTAGCAGTGCCTATGGGTCATTTTATTTCACACCTAAAGTCAAGAAAGTTAGTTTCTAAGGGGTGTATATATCACTTAATCCGAGTTGATGACTCAAGTGTTGAGTTACCATCCCTTCAGTCAGTTCCTATAGTAAGTGATTTTCCAGAAGTCTTTCTTGACGATTTACCCGGAGTCCCTCCCGAAAGAGAGATAGACTTTGACATAGACAACATCCCAAATACTCGTCCTATCTTTGTTCTGCCATACAGAATGGAACCAGCAGAGTTAAGATAGATAAAAAAACAATTGAAAGATCTGTTAGATAAAGGATTCATTCTACCAAGTGTCTCACCTTGGGGCACTCTAGTCTTGTTTGTTAGAAAGAAGGATGGGTCCCTTAGGATGTGTATAGACTACCGTCAGCTGAATAAGATGACCATCAAGAATAAATATCCTCTTCCAAGGATATATGATCTTTTTGATCAACTTCAGGTTGCTTCTTGATTTTCCAAGATTGACCTCAGATCCGGCTACCATCAGTTCAAAATAAGGGAATGTAATATTCCAAAGAAAACTTTTAGACAAGGTATAAGCATTATGAATTTTTGGTTATGTCCTTTGGTTTGACAAATGCACATGGAGCGTTCATGAATCTTATGAACAGAGTTTTCAAACCATAAATGATTTGTTTGTCATTGTCTTCATTGATGACATACTGATTTATTCAAGGAATGAAGAAGATCATACTAGTCACCTCAGGGTTGCTCTTCACACTCTAAAGGATAAGGAACTATATGCCAAGTTATCCAAGTGCGAGTTTTGTCTTAAGTCTGCGGCATTCTTAGGCCACATTGTTTTCGGTGAAGGGATTAGAGTTGACACTCAGAAGATTGAAGTAGTTTAGAGTTGGCCTAGACCCACATCTCCAAAAGATATAAGGAGTTTCTTGGGCCTGGCTGTCTATTATAGGAGATTTGTTGAAGAATTCTCAATAATAGCTTCTCCTTTGACCAAGCTAACCTAGAAGACGGTCAAGTTTCAATGGTCTGAAGCTTTTGAAGAGCTTTCAGGAGTTGAAAAACAGACTGACTACCGCTCCAGTTTTGACCTTACCAGAGGGTACTCAAGGCTTTGTGGTGTATTGTGATGCATCAAGAGTTGGCTTGGGTTGTGTATTGATGCAGAATGGCAAGGTCATAACTTATGCCTCTAGACAGTTAAAGGTTCATGAGAAGAATTATCCAACTCATGACTTAGAATTGACTGCAGTAGTGTTTGCTTTGAAGATATGACGTCACTATTTGTATGGTGTTCATATTGATATATTCACTGATCACAAGAGCCTTCAATATGTGTTCAACCAGAAAGAGCTCAACCTCAGACAGAGAAGGTGATTGGAATTACTCAAGGATTATGACATGAGTATTCTTTACCACCCAGGTAAGGCTAATGTGGCTGCTGATGCCTTAAGCAGGTTGTCCATGGGAAGTACTTCCCATGTAGAATAAGATAAGAGATAGTTAGCTAAAGATGTGCACATACTTTCACGTTTGGGAGTCCGACTTATGGATTCCATAGAAGGAGGCATATTGGTGACCAATGGGGCTGAGTCGTCAGAGGTAAAAGAGAAGGAAGACCAAGACCCTGTTTTGCTTGATTTGAAGGCAAGTGTCCATAACCAATGAGTATTGGCTTTTGAACAAGGGGGAGATGGTGTGTTGAAGTACCAAGCCAGATTATATGTACCTAAGGTGGATGGAATCCAAGAGAGGATCTTGGAGGAGGCTCATAGCTCCAAATATTCCATTCATCCGGGTTCCACCAAGATGTAACGCGACTTGAGAAAGGTATAATGGTGGGAAGGCATGATGAAAGATATTGTTGAGATTGTTGCCAAGTGCTAAAATTGCCAGCAAGTGAAAGTAGAACACCAAAGGCCTGGAGATTTAGCTCAGAATATAGAACTTCCTTAATGGAACTGAGAGATGATTAATATGGACTTCATCACAGGCTTGCCAATATCTCAAAGGCAATATGATTCTATTTGGGTGATTGTTGACCGAATGACAAAGTCAACCCATTTCTTGCCGGTAAAGACTACTTATTCGACCGAGGATTATGCTAAGTTGTACCTTCAAGAAGTGCTAAGACTTCATGGAGTTCCAGTCTCCATTATTTCTGATAGAGGTGCTCAGATTACTTCAGAGTTCTGTAATTCTTTCCACAAAGGTTAGGGTTCAAAGGAGAACTTAAGCACTGCTTTTCATCCTCTGAAGGATGGACAAGCAGAGTGTTCTATCCAGACCTTAGAAGATATGTTGAGAGCTTGTGTGATCGGCTTCAATGGGAATTGGGATGATCACATACCTCTCATTGAGTTCGCTTACAAAAATAGTTATCATTCGAGCACCCAAATGGCTCCATATGAAGCCTTTTATGGGAGAAGATACAGATCTCCTATTGGGTGGTTCGAAGTTGCCAAAGCAGTGTTTATAGGACTAGATTTAGTTCACCAAGCTACGGAGAAGGTGAAAGTGATTCAAGAAATATTGAAGAAAGCATAAAGTCACCAAAAGTCCTACACAGACGTTAGGAGAAGGCCATTAGACTTTGAGGTAGATGATTGGGTGTATCTTAAAGTTTCACCCATGAAAGTAGTTATGAGGTTTTATAAGAATGGTAAACTTAGTCCCCGATATATTGGACCTTATAGAATCTCCAAGAGAGTGGGCAATGTGGCTTATGAGTTGGAGCTACCTCAAGAGTTAGCAACGGTTCATCCGGTGTTCCATATTTATATGTTGAAGAAGTGTTTGGGTGATCCTTCATTGATAGTACCAATAGAGAATGTTGGGATTAAGTAGAATCTATCATATGAAGAAATTCCGTTTTCGATTTTGGATCGTCAAGTTCGCAAGTTGAGAACAAAAGAAGTTGCTTCAGTCAAGGTTCTTTGGAGGAACCAATTCGTTGAAGAAGCGAGTTGGGAAGCTGAGGAGGATATGAAGAAGAGATATCCACATCTCTTTGAATTCAGAGAGAATGCAGATAAACGTACTAAATTATCTTCTTAGCACTTTATAAGGTTATGTATAAGCATGTTATTACTTGCTTTTGTTTGTTGAGTACTGAAATGATGTTACTACCCTTAGCTAAGATAAAGAATTCTTATTCGAGGATGAATGTTTCAAAGGGGGAGATATTGTAACATCTCGCAATAGAATTAACTAAGAATAAGCTAAGAATCCAAGAATAATCATTTTTGGAAATAAGTAAGGAAATCTGGAAAATTTCCAGCTTTCAAAAGTGAGTTTTGGTCATTTTCAAACGACCATAACTTCCAGCTCAGAAAGAGTTTGGGTAAGTTTTATATACAGTTGGAAAGAACTTGATATTGTATTTCCAACACCACCAAGTTTTCACAAATCCAATGTCGTATGAGGGAGAAATTCCTTTCGTAATTTGGGCTGTTGGACTGAAGAAAGTCCAATCCGGGTTTTAGTAAGGGCAAAGCTGTCTTTTCACCCTAGTATTTACTAATTCATTTTATGGTTATATTAGGGGTAAAAACAAGTCCCAAATCAGTTTTACGAATTAAATAATGCTTAGGGTTTGGGAGAAAAGGAGAAAAGAAGAGGAATACCAAGAATCATCCAAGAACGCCAAGATCATTGCATGGATTTTGACACGGGTGATCCCTATCGAGGTATGTGAGATCATTCGGTGTTTGGTCCTTTAACCCACCATCCGACTTTATTCAATACAGAAATTTAGAGTTATTTGAATAAAATTTTTGAAGTTCTTGATGAAAAGTTGTGAAGTTATTGTTGATTGGATTGTGGTTGATCTCTAGTAGTTTTGATTCATGTTTCCGGACTATTTTCAGGTCTAAACTATTGGGTAATGAGTTATTTAGGTATCCTAAGTGTTTGGGGGTGGGATCTATGGGAGTTTGGGAAGTTTAGAGATGACAAACAAAGAAGATAAGTCAGAGGTCCCGTCAGACACTCCTTGGGGCGCCGCGCCGGCCAGAGCGCCTCAAGGCAGGATCTGTATGAAAGGCCTTGGAGCGGCACGCCTCTCAGAGTGCCCCAGACCAAGGTCTATCCGACAGGCCCTGGCTCCCCGCACTTCTCAGAGCACCATGACCCCCTGGAGATCCCATTTTTTCCCTATCTCTTTGTACTAGTTCCTAAGTGATGTACCTTTCATTTATAGTTGATTCCAACACTCTAAAGTACATCTAAACATCATGAAATCATCCCTAAACATGAGATCATGATCCTTGAATCCATAATCCAATTCAAGGTAAGCTAAGATCAAAGTCAAAGAGGTTAAGAGTCAAGTTTAAAAGTTAGGAAGCATGTCAAAGTAAAGTTTCTAAAGTTTTCTAAAGTCTTCACAAACGTTTTCACTTTATTTTAAAGACTTAGAGTTCAAGTCAAGAAAGAGTAAAAGTTGAGTTAACTTCTCTTAAGTTATAAGGGAACTAGGTATCCCTAAGAGTTAAGTTTTGAGTATGCAAAGAGCATAAAGTTGAGTTCACTTCTCAAGAGTTATAAGGGAACTAAGTAGTCACTCAGAGCTTAAACTAAAATGTTTTCTTCAAACTTTTGAGAAAGAAAGGAAGCTAGACTTCCATAGAGCCTATGGCTAGTTTAATAGAAGTGATAGAAAACTATAATTTCCCAGAGAGCTTTTTAAAAGATAAATTTTGAGCACTAATCTCAAACCAAAGAATTAGTATGTTTTAAAAACATAAGAGCCAGTATATATATTTTTGGGAGTATTATTGTGCACCGATATGGAGGACAGTTCATATAACTCACAACCCCCACAAACCATGTAGCCATCATGGGTAGAAAAGGGTCATACTTTTTAGATGATTCCTTTTCACAGTTTACTAGTGGATTCATTAGGAAGTTCACGTACTACACTCTAGAAAAGTTAGGATAACGCTGTATCATCACTGTAGCTTTTAAGTGATGGTTGTCGGATAGAGAAGCTCCCACCGCAGTATTGTATTTTCATATACATCAGTTATTGTATTTTCATATACAATAGTCATTGTATTTTTATATACATTTCAGATATGATTGTATGCTTGTATACATTCAAAGGTTTCATTATGTTTTCAGTCAACATTTCTTAAGATTTCAATTAATTTTAAACTGCGTATATTGAATAAGAGTTAGTAGATCATGAGTTGAGCAGGGCCAATGTAAGTGTTCATTCTTTCTCCTTTACAAGCCTATGTGTTGTTTAGCTTTCCAACTTGCATACTCGTACATTTAATGTATTGATGCCAGTTGGCCTGCATCGTATCATGATGCAGATGCAGGTAACAAGGATCGACATCCAACGCACCGTTAATCTAGTTGAGCACTCCAGAGTCAATTGGTGAGCATTCTTGCATTGCGGTGGACATTTTTTTAAATTGTTTTATAGATTAGTTCAATAGAATGTTGTGGGGTTTGTCCCATCATTCATTTCAGTTAGTTTAGAGGCTTCTTAGGCAGTTAGTAGTCCAGTAGTCTTTACTCTTCATTCTTATGTTAAATACTTGGTTACAATTTTGGCCAGTTTGAATGTTTAAACTTTTAAAACATTCCAGATAATATTATTGTTTAGTTCAATTAAGTTCTTTTATTCTTGTAAGTATAATTGTTGTCTTCCTCTGAGTTAACTAAACTAGGCCAACAGTTCGCTCAAGGCCAGCAATGTCACCGAGTGCCAGTCCCGACCAGGGTGTAGGCTCGGGGCGTGACACGTTTTCCCAAATAATTTAGGCTCGGGACGTTGAGGATTTCTAGGCCATTTGCAAGAAGACTTGGACTTTTCACAAGTTGTTGGTGAGTCCTCAAAGTTCGACGACGGTGCCACTTTTCTATCTTAGTTGTATTGTTTATGTCTAAAGACACTTGTTCTTTCCTAATATTGAGACTTCGTTGTAAGCCTATATGTGGCATATTGTACTAGTGTAAGGGCCATACCCAAACCTTTGTAATTTTCTATTAGAAGGTTATATGTGAGACTATATTGATGATGTTTCCGATGTGCTAAAGGAGAAGTCTATTTAAACTTCCTAAACGAGGAGTCTATGTAAACTCCATATATAATATGCGAGAAGTCTAAGTATACTTCACTATGTAAAAGTTTTAATTTTTTTGCATTTTCTTTACCTATGATATGTCCTGACGTATGTTAAGGGCTAGTCGAAGTCCTCTTCGAGGCTGATAACGCCGTTTACGTCTAGGGGGTACTCCCCGGTTGTGACAAACTTTGTATCAGAGCATGAGGTTGAGTAATCTTAGGATTGATGTCTCACTAAACCACGTCAAGTAGAGTCTTTGTTATGATTGTGAAGCGCGCCACACTTATGAATGAGAGACTATGTGATGTTTAGTAAATTCACATCTTCTTGGTATTCCTATGTCGTTCCTCAAGAGTCTTAACTGTATGTGTCTGTTCTTCTAATCTTTTTTTGTGCTTATAGGCAATGAATACAAGAAGGAACAACGCTTGAAGGGCCAAAGAGGAGAATATAAATGAGGCGGTTCCCCCTAAAGCTCCTCAAAACCCTCAAGTTCCTATTTAATAAGGGGCTATGTCTAATGTTGATATAAGGGCAACCATTCATAGCTTGACTCAAGTGTTGGATCCTCAGTTACTAGGGTACAAGTGTCACATCCGGGGAGCACCCCCTAGAAGTAATACGGCGTACTTGACCTCTCGGAGGTCTTATACAAGCCCATAGTTATCGTTCATCCCATTGACATAGTAAATTTAGCAGAAAATTTAAAACTTTTAATAGCACATCGTATGCTAGAAACTTCATCTTATATATATTTAAAACATAAGCCATAATATATTTAAAGAACTTAAGTCTCTTTGCCATCTTAGACTCAATAACTTTAGAGTACATTAGGGACACGGCCCATAGACACATTACATAACTATACAATATTTAAAGATTTTACATTAAAGACATAAGTAGGAGATCCTTGAACTTTAAGGATTCCTTTCATTGAGCTTGGGAATCATCTAGCAAGCTCTTCACCATTCAAGACATCCTTTAAGCATCCGTAACCTACACTTTGTGTAAAAAGTAGAGAAGAATGGGATTAGCACAAGAATGTACTAAGTATGACAACCATGCAAAAACATGCATTTAAAAGGGACATTTTCTTGAAAGTCATACTTCATGCTTTTTGAGTAAATCTCCATAAAAGCTTTAACCAATAGCACTTATATCATTCACATACATCATATAAACATATTCAAAAGACAAACATTACATAAGATCACATATAGAATTTAATGCATTCTTAAAGCACATTACAGTAACCCCCTTTCCACTTTACAGTGAACTCTTTTCTCCTTTATTCATTCACCTTCCAAGTAACCCTTTAATGATACTTGGTGCAATGCATCACCTTAAGGCCACAAGGAAACATACATACCATCTATACAAGACAACACATACCATTATAGAAGTATAGTACAACATATACACATTTAAACCAAACTATAAAGAACATTACAGTAAACTCTTAATCATTATTCACATATACTTGTTTTACTTCACATAGTAGCCTATAGAACCTTACTCATAATCCCAATCTTAATCTACTAGTGCAATGTACATGTGAAGTACCATAACCTCACATATACTTACTATACTCTTCATGAGACCACAAGCCATACCACTTCATACATCAACATCACAAGTAAAGCCAACTTCATTCGTGTCAATACAATACCTTCATCATATAATCATTTAGACCAACATAGTGCACATAAGGATAAGATCACATCATATAAACTCATACCATGCACATCTTTATAACAAATATACATTTACTACTAAGCCATGCATATGGACATAAACATAATCATATACATTAGGTCAGCTTCATAATACTTCCTAAGGAGTCACTTGTGCAATGTCTAGATGGGTTCATTACTTCCACCTATCCTAAGTAACTTACCTTAAGTCCTCCTAGTTAGGACCCTATTCATTTACTTCCATTATCCATTTTACTTTAGGGAAACCATAGCCTTAACCGACATAGACCATGTGATGCTAAACATGGAATCCGGTGTCATCAAAACCTTACACCGATGGAAGGTGGTTTACCGGCCAAGGTAGAACCCCTTATAAATATAGCTTTCTAGGTGGATCCACTAGCTAGTATCCTATGGTGTCAACATAGTTCAAGAACTAAGAGGTAGATATCCCTATTCATACCATATGGTAATTGAGCCACTCCTCATGGGAATCCCTTAGATGACACATCCCAAAATAAAAAGGAAGTTAACATCACATGGGCAACTTTACGATGAATCTTTCCTTTTATGGACAAGTCATCACCTCCCATTGTCAAGTTCAATCGGTGCTAACCTAAGTTTCCTTTATTGAAAAAGCCTTTATTACATTTATTTGTAAAACATAAACTTAAAATATTCCTTCCTCATATGCTTATAGCATATTCAAACATCAATCTACTTTTAGAGTATTCTTGTCCACACCTTTCAAGGCCCCTCTATTAACTAGATCATCTTTCATGTGTGTGTGTATTCATATACGTGAACAAACCCTTCACATAACACATTAAGACAACACATGACCATACATTCATATACATACATATAGAAACCAAACCTAGGTACTATCCTATCAAAGTACACATGTGCAATGCATAGACAAGGTCCCATACCCTTGCCCATACTAGTACACCTATCAAGTAATCCTAGTAAGGAAATACATAACATACTTTACATACATATACTTTACATAGACACTAGTGAATATGACAACAACCTTTCATTTAGACACGATGAACATTTACTACATTTAAAGCATCCATGAAGTGTGAGTGTGTGTACATTGGTCACATGATCACATAATGGCTATCAAAAACTCATTGAGGCAGCCACCCTCTTAGACCAAATTACCCCTTTCAAACATAGACCACATAACTCACAATAGCATAGGAGGCAAGTTAACTTCATAGAATACTGTAAGACTCCTAGCATTAGCTATTCACACATTCACATAGGGGTACATGGGTAGGGATCATCAACCATTATCACCTAAGACATGGCAGCACCTACACATGATATTACACAACCCTTCACATGCTCATAACAATGGTGACATAACCTAGATTCACAACTCAAATAGAAGACTAGGCACAAGTTACACATAAAGAGATAATCATAACCACTTCTTCATATATTCATTAAATTGACTTCAAAGCCATGGTCAACATATATGTAATTACATAAAGTAAACACCGCCCCCATAAGTGGACCATACCACACAATGCCATGCAAGGCTTTATCAACATTATTATAGAAGAATAGAGAAGTAGAAGAGTAAAGAATAGAGTACAACGGTCCGTTGGTAGACCAACGAGCCGTCGTTTGGTCCATCAATGGACACTGCCCAGGCAGTGTCTTCGACCAGCCTTGGGTCCTTCTTTTGGGGCCTCTTGTGGGGCCCTTTTAAATTTGTACCCATACGTTTCAAATGTGATTATAAACCTTAACAAGTTATAGACATTCCACAAAAGTTTCATCCAAAACAACCACCTATAACTCGACCAAACAGGCAAAGACCCATCAAGACACACGTTGAACGTCTTAAGGGCCTTTTTTGCGAATGCCTTGGACGTTCTTGGTCGTTTTACCTCCAAACTTCACGAAACTTCATAAACTATCATTTTAAATCATTATAAACCATTTTAAGACTTCATGAGATCATGCATCACACATAATCACATAGAACCACATACGAGGCATTTAGGTGACTTAGTCGTCGAACGTTTCGGTTGACCCTTGATGTTTGACTTCCAAATCACCTCAAACTTTATGCACTGCCTATAAACCATATTATAAGTCATTTTAGGACCTTAGAACATTAAGACGAACATATTAGGCTCTAGACACCCTATTTCATTTTGGGGTCTTACCATATCACTCACTTGGGAACATTCGTCCTCGAATGACACTTAGGTCTCTTAAATCACAACAATGACTTCAAAGCATAAAAGAGAAGTTCATAGCATTTATAACAAAAAATCATTTTAGCACTCAATGCGCACTAGCAAACAAAACTTCAATTCACTCACCCCCTTAATGCATTAATCAAAAAGGATCTTTTCATGTTCATAGGAGGAACATCCTTCTCCTAATCATAACATGGTCATTACACCATAATTCATTAACATATCACCTTAGTTCATTTTGGGGCATTATAGTAGGGATCAACAACCATTATCACCTAAGACATGGCAGCACCTACACATGATATTACACAACCCTTCACATGCTCATAACAATGGTGACATAACCTAGATTCACAACTCAAATAGAAGACTAGGCACAAGTTACACATAAAGAGATAATCATAACCACTTCTTCATATATTCATCAAATTGACTTCAAAGCCATGGTCAACATATATGTAATTACATAAAGTAAACACCGCCCCCATAAGTGGACTATACCACACAATGCCATGCAAGGCTTCATCAACATTATTATAGAAGAATAGAGAAGTAGAAGAGTAAAGCAATTCTTACCAATTCTTTAGTCTTTGGTCATCATTGACCTTTACTACTCTTTCATCAATAATTCAAGTATAGGGCAGTAGCTTAAAACATAATAATCATATACTAAGTCATTCATAAGCTACTACAAGTCCATACTACAAACTAGCACAACCCTTAGCATACTAGAAGGTAGAAGAACATAGATCATTAGCTAATCTCATTACATGGATTATAGATCATATTTCACCTATAATATCACTCTAAGGCAGTACATAATCATACATTTAATCATAAAGAAATCATGGTTAAAGCACTTCAAGATCAAGCTACAACATAGGCATTAGACTTGTCAATTTGCTAAATCATAGAGAGGGAATTAACCAACTCTATTGATTCTCTAAGACCTTGATCATCAATCATATTTTAACAATAATGTACATGTTAGGCAGCATCTAGATAGATCACTTCATCAAAGGAAATCATGCTTCATCTATGCATAATTCAAGATATCATCATATACATAGTATTATCAATCGATAGACTAGAAAACTAGGTCAATTCACATAAGCCATCTTTACTTAAATCATACAAGATTCGTATTCATAACCCAATCATTATACTAACCTAAAACAGTAGATACAACCAACTTAACATGATCGAAATCCACATTAATTCAATTAGAAGCCAATGTTACAGTGAACTATGGAAACTAGGCTATACATGTTCAAATCCTCATACATTGATCCTCATGGATCATTCAACAACAATTCAACATAAATTCATTTAAATAACAGTGCATATAATCACTTCAATGTAATAGAATCATAATTCAATTTATAACAATTCAATATCACAAAGCCCATGCAAGGCTAAAACGTTTGAGTGAAGGAGCATGGGTTCATCATGCAATTGGAGTAAAATTCACGTTAAAACCACTGTATTAACTTCAATTAATCATGATTCAATCGTTCAAAACCTTTTTAGAAAGAACCCATGGCAGATTGAACAAGATATTATTTGATCATATTTTTTTCTTCTTTGAAATCTTTGAGAATGACTCTCTTGATGAAAAGATAACTAGAGATGAAGATCAGCATACCTTAATATTCATAAAGACCTCTAAAACTTGATGAATCACCAATAGAAATCTGAGCTCCAAGCAGTTCTTGAGCTTCACCAACAATGGTGGTTTTAGAGAGAACATTTTTGGAGGGAAGGCTTCAATCGTGTGAGGGGATTTGAGAATGTGTGTTTCACGTTTTTGATGACTTATATACACCCAAAATTAACTAAACTAATACCTTAGAGTCAGGTTAGGATTTGGGGTGAATTTCCCATTCACCACTTTAATTAAAAGGACGCAGCCTGCAACCTACAGTGCACCAACGACGGAGGCAATGACGGGGCGTCGTCCTCACAACGAACCGTGCCTAGCTTCCGTCGACTGGTACTTAGCCAAATTCTTGTCTTGATACCTGCCCAAGTCAAGTGCCAGTTGAAGAGACCTGGACAACGGGCCGTTGGTAGACCAACGAGCCGTTGTTTGGTCCGTCAATGGACACTGCCCAGGCAATGTCTTCGACCAGCCTTGGGTCCTTCTTTTGGGGCCTCTTTTGGGGCCCTTTAGAAGTTGTACCCAGACGTTTCAAATGTGATTATAAACCTTAACAAGTTATAGACATTCCACATTAGTTTCATCCAAAACAACCACCTGTAACTCGTCCAAACAGGCCAAGCCCCATCAAGACATACGTTGAACGTCTTAAGGGCTATCTTTCGAATGCCTTGGACGTTTGACCTCCAAACATCACGAAACTTCATATACTATCATTTTACATCATTATAAACCATTTTAAGACTTCATGAGCTCATGCATCACACATAATCACTTAGAACCACATACGAGGCATTTAGGTGACTTAGTCGTCGAACGTTTCGGTTGACCCTTGATGTTTGACTTCCAAATCACCTCAAACTTTATACACTGCCTATAAACCATATTATAAGTTATTTTAGGACCTTAGAACATTAAGACGAACATGTTAGGCTCTAGACACCCTATCTCATTTTGGGGTCTTACCATATCCCCCACTTGGGAACATTCGTCCTCGAATGACACTTAGGGCTCTTAAATCACAACAATGACTTCAAAGCATAAAAGAGAAGTTCATAGAATTTATAACAAAATCAAATCATTTTAGCACTCAATGCACACTAGAAAACAAAACTTCAATTCACTCACCCCCTTAATGCATTAATCAAAGAGGATCTTATCATGTTCATAGGAGGAATATCCTTCTCCTAATCATAACATGGTCATTACACCTTAATTCATTAAGATATCATCTTGCAAGGCCACACAAAGGCAGATATCAACAATACTCAAAACAAGTAGGCACTCATACTTCAATGCACAAAGGCCATCTTTACACTAATATGAGAAATTCTCAACTTTTAAACCAAGATATGTTCATGATTTCTTCCTAGTGAGGTCTAAATGGTAAATTCCACAAAGCACATCACAACAAATATGAAGCTATTTCACAAAATGTCAATTTCTTAACATAATACTCTCCTTCATAATAAGCATCTATTAGGGACAACAATACAAATTATAGGCACATACATGAATACTAAGCAAACATGCTTTTATTTTTCAAAAGTGAGCCTACAATCATGCTTCCCAATCCATAAAAGTCACATAATTTCAAGAGACTCCACGTATTCCATTTTTAAGAGACTCAACTTTTCATTATAAGGCTAAACCTTACATATACCAAGTGACTAAAAACAAGTTTCCTACTTCATCTCATGAAGTCAAGTGTACCATTAGCATGTTAGGATGTACAATACTCATGAGAAAACATGTATTTAAATCAAAATTTCCATTCATGCACTTTGGAATCTAAAAAAAAAATACCCTTAAGGTAATGTCAATTAATACATACCAAACATATCAAGTTCATGCCATTCATACTTTATGAAAGACTATATTCATGAACAAGCTTACTAAGAATTCATTAGTTTCAAGTTCAAGTAAAAATAGAAGGACAATGTAGAAAATATTTACAACCTTACCATTTCATCACCATCCCCCACTTAGGGTAAACCCAATTAAGAGCAACTTAACCCATCTTAAGAGGATCTTAACTTAACAACCTTCATTTTTCATCACTTAAAAGTGACAACAAATTTAGAAGGATTTATAGTAAGTTAACATTGGAACACCAAGGTACTCTAAGACTTATCACCTAGGCAATTTATCCACAATTATCAAGTTAGGTCATCTCATTCAATCACGTAAGGTGTTCATACAATACAATAGACACCAAGGTCATATCTCATTAGGGAAAGACAACAAGGAGACTCACAATACAATAAGAAGTTAGAAACAAATCTACGACTCATCAGGCCATAAGACTCTCATTCTTCATTCCAAATAGCAAATCTCCTTTTACAGTAATTATCATGTTCATATACTTCAATTCTATACACATTTTAACAACATCTTATCAAAGAACAATTTAGTTGATTCTCCAAAAATGTTACAGTAAACTGCCTATCATTACAGTGAACATGCTTCCAAATTCCAAAAAAAGCAACATTTAGGCAATTGTTAGGAAAAGCATGACAGATGAGATACAAAACTTTACCAAGGCAAGCATACTATCATCACACCTAGCATCAAGTCTATACAAAGGACTCCAATCCATAATAGGCAACTTATTAAGGACTACATGTATACAAAAGGAAACATTGAACACCTTAAATTTCATATTCGTAAAGTAGCATTCTTTCATAGATGGTCACTAAGCATTTAAAGTTCAAGTGATAATAGTAAGCTACCAACATGTAAAACCATATAATAACACACCATTTTAAGAGAAACTCATGTCAACCATAATAACTTCTAACATGCTTTAACTATATCATGACATACATTCTTCAACATAACATACCATTTCACATACATCTCATACATAGCCATATTTGGCATCACATCGTCAAAACATATCAAAATTCACCTTCAAATATACTCATTCAACCATAAAACCAATTTAAGCATTAACTCACCTTTTCTCCCTCAAACATAGAGAACAATCTCATCCAAGCAATCACATCTAAGACCACCGGACAAGAAAACATAAGAGAGAGATCTTATTGAGTTAAGTTCTATGGAACGATATGAGAATGATGAAGAAGGGAACCTCTATCGTCCTATAGCCTCTCGTACCATTTGATGTGTCGCGACTCACCACCAATGCTACGAGACTCTACTAGACGTGGCAATATGAGACTTTTAGAACCTAAGACCACTTTATAAACCTCATGCTCTGATACCACGTTTGACATATCCGGGGAGCACCCCATAGAAGTAACACGGCGTACTTGACCTCTCGGAGGTCTTATACAAGCCCATAGTTATCATTCATCGCATTAACATAGTAACTTTAGCGGAAAATTTAAAACTTTTCATAGCACATCATATGCTAGAAACTTCATCTTATATATATTTAAAACATAAGCCATAATACATTTATAGACCTTAAGTCTCTTTGCCATCTTAGACTCAATAACTTTAGAGTTCATTAGGGACACGACCCATAAGACACATTACATAACTATACAATATTTAAAGACTTTACATTAAAGACATAAGTAGAAGATCCTTGAACTTTAAGGATTCCTTTCATTGAGCTTGGGAATCATCTAGCAAACTTTTCACCATTCAAGACATCCTTTAAGCATCCGTAACCTGTACTTTGTGTAAAAAGTAGAGAAGAATGGGATTATCACAAGAATGTACTAAGTATGGCAACCATGCAAAAACATGCATTTAAAAGGGACATTTTCTTGAAAGTCATACTTCATGCTTCTTGAGTAAATCTCCGTAAAACCTTTAACCAATAACACTTATATCATTCACATAAATCATATAAACATATTCAAAATCCAAATATTACATAAGATCACATATGGAATTTAATGCATTCTTAAAGCACATTACAGTAACCCCCTTTCCACTTTACAGTGAACTCTTTTCTCATTTATTCATTAACCTTCAAAGTAACCCTTTAGTGATACTTGGTGCAATGCATCACCTTAAGGCCACAAGAAAACATACATACCATCTATACAAGACAACACATACCATCATAGAAGTATAGTACAACATATACACATTTAAACCAAACTATAAAGAACATTACAGTAAACTCTTAATCATTATTCACATATACTTGTTTTACTTCACATAGTACCCTATAGAACCTTACTCATAATCCCAATCTTAATCTACTAGTGCAATGTACATGTGAAGTCCCATAACCTCACATATACTTAGTAGACCCTTCATGAGACCACAAGCATTACCACTTCATACATCAATATCACAAGTAAAGCCAACTTCATTCGTGTTAATACAATACCTTCATCATATAATCATTTAGACCAACATAGTGCACATAAGGATAAGATCACATCATATAAACTCATACCATGCACATCTTTATAACAAATATACAATTACTACTAATCATGCATATGGACATAAACATAATCATAAACATTAGGTCACCTTCCTAAGACTTCCTAAGGAGTCACTTGTGCAATGTCTAGATGGGTTCATTACTTCCGCCTATCCTAAGTAACTTACCTTAAGTCCTCCTAGTTAGGACACTATTCATTTACTTCCATTGTCCATTTTACTTTAGGGAAACCATAGTCTTAACCGACATAGACCATGTGATGCTAAACATGGAATCCGGTGTCATCAAAACCTTACACCGATGGAAGGTGGTTTACCGGCCAAGGTAGAACCCCTTATAAACATAGCTTTCTAGGTGGATCCACTAGCTAGTATCCTATTGTGGCAACATAGTTCAAGAACTAAGAGGTAGATATCCCTATTCATACCATATGGTAATTGGGCCGCTCCTCATGGGAATCCCTTAGATGACACATCCCAAAATAAAAGGGAAGTTAACATCACATGGGCAACTTTAGGATGAATCTTTCCTTTTATGGACAAGTCATCACCTCCCATTGTCAAGTTCACTCTGTGCTAAGCTAAGTTCCCTTTATTAAAAAAGCCTTTATTACATTTATTTGTAAAACATAAACTTAGAATATTCCTTCCTCATATGCTTATAGCATATTCAAGCATCTATCTAGTTTTAGAGTATTCTTGGCCACACCTTTCAAGTCCCCTCTATTAACTAGATCATCTTTCATGTGTGTGTGTATTCATATACATGAGCAAACCCTTCACATAACACATTAAGACCACACATGACCATACATTCATATACATGCATATAGAAACCAAACCTAGGAACTATCCTATCAAAGTACATATGTGCAATGCATAGACAAGGTCTTATACCCTTGCCCATACTAGGACACCTATCAAGTCATCCTAGTAAGCAAATACATAACATACTTTACATACATCTACTTTACATGCATAGTAGTAGACACTAGTGAATATGAGAACAACCTTTCATTTAGACACTATGAACATTTACTACATTTAAAGCATCCATGAAGTGTGAGTGTGTGTACATTGGTCACATGATCACATAATGTCTATCAACAACTCATTGAGGCAGACACCCTCTTAGACCAAATTACCCCTTTCAAACATAGACCACATAACTCACAATAGCATAGGAGGCAAGTTAACTTCATAGAATACTGTAAGACTCCTAGCATTAGTTATTCACACATTCACATAGGGGTATATGGGTAGGTGTCACGACCCAAAAGCACCCCCTAGAAGTTAGGGAAAACTTTCGAATCGTGACCGGGCGTATTTAACCCTTTTGGGGTCTCGTACAAGCCCTCTAACTAGCATTCATAATATATAGTGCGGAAATTAAAACTTTTCACGATAATAATAATAAAAGGAGTCTTTTCATAAATACTAAGAAATCTTATCGTCACAAGCCAACTTAAAGACACAACTTGGAATCTTAGGGACACGGCCCTTTACAATAAAAGTAAATACATTTTTTTTGTAAGTATTAATAAAGAAACTAAGAAACATAAAACTATGTCCTCGAATATATGAGGACATACCCAATCCTTGAGAGATAGAATTCCCAAGCTTCAACTCCGATCCTCTAAAAGGCTTCCAACCTATACTCATAAGGTATATAAAAGTATGGACAACAAGGTACTAAGTATGGCATATGCAAAAACATGCAAAAAGGGACATTTTAGTAAAGATAGCTTTTATGCAATTCAAATATAACCTTCATGAATCTAGAAGCAAACCCACATAAGAATCAACAATTAACACTTTATGGCTATCTTACCAAACTTAAAGTAAACAAAAGGAACATTTCAATTAACTTTGCTAAACTTGCAATAAAATTGAATAAAGCATCATAGTGAACATTTTGAATTCTTACAATGAAGACCTTACAGTGAATGGCACGGTCCAAGTCATATGAACCCTTTTTCTTTGAAGTTGCCCTAACCCAAGGTTATTCTAAGACTCCCTAAGGTGAACTAAGAAGGGACTCTCATTACACCTCCCTTCAAAGCACACCAAAACGACCCTTAAAACTACCTAATCTTAGGCTTACTTCGTTAGAAATCAAATCCACGCCCTTGGCTAACATATGCAAAACACTCATGGAAATATAGGTCATACCAAGTGCAATGTGAGAGTAGCATCCCATACTACCACTCCCACTTAGTACTCCTAATGGATTCCATTTACTCAAGTACTCCACAATAATCCTCCATAACACTACACCATAGTACTCATTCACACGGATTTCATGAAGGTACTCTTCTCCCATAGTAGGTATAGGTCACACCAAGTGCAATGTGAGAATAGCATCCCATACTACTACTCCCACTCAATGCTCCTACATTGGTAACTAATGTGGATTGAGCACTTCACGACATACATACACATTTCAACAATACACAAGATAATTAGTTTCAAAACAATTCTTTTGTGGGAGTTAGCTTAACCGACAAAGACCATGAGAGCTAGACATGGAATCCCGATATTAACCCCTATCAGATGAGGGATCCTTACTTGCCTAGAGTAAGGTCATGCTTCTTAGCGTTTACATGGCTTTTCCAATAGCTACACCTATGCGGGCACATAGTTAAGGGATAAGGAGATTGTTACTAAGTAACTCACTCTCTACTAACGAGGAGTACTCATCTCAAGAGGTACTTTGGATTACAACATCTCAACTAACGAAGTGCAATCCACCTCCCCTTCATATCCTCTCGGTGCTAGGCATAACTCCACACGGATTTCTCAACATAATAGTCTATCTTAGAAAGCTCACTAGGAAATGGAGAGGTTGTTACTAGACACTACATCTCAACTCACGAAGTGTGTCCACCTCAAGATTTCCCCTTTTTGCTCAACTTGACATAATACAAATCTTAAA